>NC_051168.1:109812912-110339053 GCF_013339725.1 Rhipicephalus microplus | reverse complement strand
GGAAAGAAACGCAGGAACTCAGAAAATTGGAGTGCGAGCCAAAAGCCTACGAAGGAAAGGATGCTGTATATTTTTGATGCGGTTAAAATACTACAAATTAAGTTTTGGTTGTGTTAATACTTAACAACAAGTTAGCACTGTACCAACTTTAAACATTTTTCAAGTCAGTGCTTAGCTTGTCGACGAGAAGTGAAATGCTTTTGTCAGAAGTAAATATGGTACTGTCATCAGCATACAAAATGAAATTAGTGAACGACAGACAGATAGGAAGATCATTTTTATAAATTAGGAACAGGAGCGGTCCTAAAATAGATCCTTGAGGGACACCAATATTAGTAGATAACTTCTTAGAATATACATTAGAAATGGACACAAGTTGAACGCGGTTATGCAGGTAGCTTTTTAGTAAAGCTAAAGCAGGACCACAGACACCGATTTTTTCAAATTTAGTAAAGAGAATGATGTGATTTATACTGTCGAATGCTTTTGTTAGATCGATGAATACTAATCATGCAAATAAACCTTTGCCAATGAATTTTTCTAGTTGATCGGTTAGATGAATGAGCGCTAGATCAGTAGAGAAATGATTGCGAAAGCCGAACTGAAAAGGGGACAGAATATTGAATTTATTAAGGTAATTAGTTAGGCGTACTCCAATCAACTTTTCAAAAACTTTACCAAAAAAGGGGCAGAGTGCAAAAGAGTAGGTAATTGTTATTCAGTGTCCTATCCCCTTTTTTATGAACTGGGATAATTCTACCGCGGTTAAGCTCTCTAGGAAATACGCCTGTCTTGAATATCAAATTCGTAAAGAAACACAATATATCAGAAATTAAGGGTGAAGTGAGTTTTATATGAGCAGGCAGAACTTCATCAATTCCTGCACGGTTAGATTTGAGGCGTTTTATGACATTATGTATTTCTTCAGGAGTAGTGGGAAATAGAAAAAACGAATGAGGGAGGCATCTAAGTGGTGTGCTTTGTGTGGGACAGGGTGCGTCAGCGCTAAAAAAGTAGGAACAGAAACCGTCAGCTATGTCGATAGGCGAGTTAAATGCAATGTTGTCGATTACGATTCTGGATACTTGGTGGCGAGAATTTAGAAAGAAATTTACAATGTCCCATTTTCGTTTAGCATTATTACCTGCTTGCGATATTTTTTCTTCTAGAAAAAAACGTTTCGCAGCTTTTAAGTGCTTGTTTAGAGTGTTGCATAATTTTTTATAGCGGGGCAATAAACTTAATATTAAACGGCTGACTTTTAAATTTTTTGTAGAGGTTGTCAGGTCTACGTAAAGCAGCTAATAGGCTTTCAGACATCCACGGATTCTGAGAAAATGCTAATATTCTTTTACATTTAGTTTTGGAAGTGAATTTTCGGATATGCGTTATAATTAAGGAAACAATTTCGAAAACGCTTTTTGGTGATCAATACAACATTTAACCTCGGTCTAATCTAAGTCCTCTATGGCAGTTATTAAACTCTCTTTATCCAGAACATATTTGGAGTGAGAAAGAGCGCAAGGACGTAGTTGTCGATTGAAGCGTAGGAGCAAAGGATAATGATCAGTAATGTAACTGTCGAGAACTCTCACCTGCGGAGATATTAGCGAGTTAGAGATAGCATGATCTATCAGGGTCCCAGCACCGCTGGGAACTTGCCGTGTAGGAACATCATTTAAGGACTCAAATCCATAGCTTTGCAGTAGTCTAGTGTAACTAATAACAACAGGTGAAGTGTAATTGAGTAAGTTAATGTTGATGTCACACATTAAAATGGCAGTTTTATTCTCAAGAGAAATGATATGTAGGACATCTTCAAGATTAGAAGAAAAATCTTCGACTGAGGATGAGGGAGATCAAAAAATTCAGCCAAATATGAAACCTCTCTGATCACGTGATAGAGAGCAATTAGTGATTTATATCCAAACTGATTCGCAATTGGTTACAGTCAAGTGCAAATCATGTCTTCTCCTATAAGAAAGACCAGGAGATATAAAAATGAACGCCACCACCATGACTGCTAGTTGTTCTGTTACAAGTAGTCTGAGTTATGATTTGGGAAGCAATTGAGATTTCTGTCACCAACTGATAACCATGTTTCTGTTATGGTAATAGGTGAAAAAAAAAGTTACTATATGAAGAAAGGAGATCATGGATTTCGTCGAAGTGTTTACGCAGCCTCCTAGCATTGAAATGAATGAATAGAATTATATTCATTATGAATGAGTTAACATGGTCTGGTTCTATGGAGCATCCATGTTGATGCGAGAAAAAAAATGATGCAATGATCACATTGTGCAAGGACTTAGTCTACGTTTGTCAAATCCAAGTCATCGCGAATGCGCAAGAATCTGCTATTAGTAGTCTATCTAGCTTTAATTTGACGTCGTCTGTCCAGAGAACATACAGTTCTTTTTCTTTTTTAGTGTTAAGTCCTTGGAAAGAAGACCTTGTTGCTTGGAGTCAAATAATCTTTGATGAAGACAGGGACAATAGTACCACCAGTGATACCAAGATCACTAGCACAGAGCTTCGCCTTACATGCTTTACTGATATAGTCAGATTTCTTAGTCTGAGAGCAGAAGCGCACAATAATGTTTATTTATCTTTAGAACGTGTTGGCACGCGATTGCACAATGTCGAGATCAGCAGGCAATATGGGACAGCCAGCCTTCTCCCCTATTATTTTCACGATTGCACTGCAGTCTTGCCCCTGAGAGAAGGGAACACCCTCGATCTCCACATTGCTCATGTGCGAATATGGCTCCAGTTCCTTAACCTTGCGGCTGAGGAGTCATTCTGGGTTTTTAGCTGTTTATTCTCAATTCACCAATGGAACATTTTGGTACGTAGGTCATTGACAAGTTCGTTCAAGTGCTCTGCACTCAATTGTATGGATACAGCTTCTTGTTTTAGTTCAGCAACATCTATGCCCGATTCTTGCAGCTTTAGTAAGAACCTGCCGAAGACCTTTTCAGATGTGTCCTTTGCCAAGCTGTTAATTTTCGCCTGAAGATCTTAAATTTTTTTTAAAATTCAGCATTAGTTGGCACGGTAAATACTCGTGATAAAGAAACAATTGCAGAAAAATAAAAAATAAAATGCAAATCAGAACGCAATTTGGCGCAGAAGCGGCAGTTGAAAAGAATTGAAACAGTACAGAAAACAGCTTGAAAGAATAGCAGCAAGAACAGGGACCTCTGCTTAATTTGTAGCTCGTGCATATCCACTGCTGCCAGTGAAGAGCCAGTGCTGGTGCTGGCAAATATAGAGGGCTTGCTTGCAGGGCAGCAACAACCAGCGGCGAAATCGTCGAATGCTAGCAGCAGGCCACAAAGTGACCGCGCAGTCGCAGCTTCACCACGTGTGGATGATCCAGCACCTTCCAAGGGCAATGCGACGATGAATCACCACGAAGATAACCGCCGATGAAGCAGCCGGGACGGGCAAATAAAAGGGTGGTCAGGATAACTGCAAGAACAGGGAACTCTGCTCAATTTGTAGCTTGTGCAATGCCACTGCAGCCAGTGGGAAAACAAAACTATATTAAGCATAACAGGAATATAAAGACGTAACTCATGATGCACGCCACATAAAAAGGGGGAGGGGAAGAAGCACGTACGGACAAATGAAGGCAATTCACACTTCAAAATATAGTCACCAAATTCGATGTTCTGCGAAAAGTATGCAAAAACAATAACTTGTATTGCAAATATGTAGTGCAATTTTAAGATCTTGGTGTTGGTTTTGCTTGCACGTTATGCTAAATTTGTGGACACAGTATGTTTTTTGCGAGACCACATACGCCATTTTTTTCTGACGCATCGAGCCTAGAAACAACTGAATTCACTCAAGAATGCATGAAATATTGCTTATTCACTGGAACAAAAACAGCAATTGATTGAGCCAATAAATGTTCAGCCAGGTGTTATAGTTACTGCAGCTTGCGTTGAAGTCAACTGAAGAAGTTATTCGTTGAGGGAGACGTCATGTAGTGAAAAAGCTGGTGGGCATGACAAAAAAAAGCATTTGGTGTTTAAAAAACGCATTTCAAATTTTAAACTTTGTACTACCCGCTCACTTATGTAAAGCTTGAATAAAGAACTTCGTTCAGGCCAGACTGCATTCGCCTAAAGCCAGCTCGAAAGTGACAACAGTCTCCTATTGTTCTTCTCCAGTCGATGCACTGAGCCTAATCCGCCCACCCGCGTAATTTTCAAGCACCCACCACGGCTTTGAATTGCCTCTAATATAGAAGGCATGCAAACTTTTTGCAGCTCAGCCACTATTTCACTGCCTTTGGTATTTGCCCACCTGTGAGATAGCGGATATATGATCCATGAACACTGTAGCGTGTCATCTTGTGATTAGGAATCTTAGAGATATCATTATGACACCAGAAGTTTATGTATTTTCGACATCATGATGACCTCATGGGTGACGTCGTAGCCTAAGCACAATTGTTTGTGTACCTCGCATTGGTGGTGATGCTTCGGACGAGGGACGTCGACTCTCAAGGACAGTGTTTGCGCTGAATGAGCTAGTGAGGCTTTGGCGTTTGCAATAATTGCAGAGATTTCACATTACCTACCCACGTCACTTTTGTGAGGGTTGTCGTACTGGAGGGCGCTGAAAACTGTTTTGAGCATTTGGTATTTTTCAACTACACCTAGAATTCAGGCACGCGGGACTCTAGCGTTTCGAATAAAATGAAATCAGGCTGCCATGCTGTGCATACGATCCCGCGACCATCGGGTCAGTAGTTTAGCACCATGCGCATTACACCACCGCGGTGGTTTATACAAAATACCTGAGACTTATGCACTGGGGAACGTTCACATGTGCTATGTGAACCCCTACGCACTGCACGGACTACGGTCTGGTCTTCCTGGTAGACGGTACAAAACTGTTTATTCAAACGACGAGGAGCAAAAGTTACACAGCATAGAACTCGGTTTATAATCCCTCCTTGATGGCGAAGTGTTGCGTTGCTGTTAACTTTTAGCAATAAAGATGGCAGATCCCACGTACAGTGTGAATCGAGGCAATGCGAAGCACGAATAAGACAGTATGATATGTCACTCAAAATCAGCACAACGTTAGGAGTGGAGTAAATGAATGCCTACATGACGTTCCGTGTCATGTGTATCTTGTTTGAATGTGTCCTTTACCTTCGTTATCTATTCACGCACATGACACCAAGTTAAGTATGTGTGAGCTAGCGAAACGGCCCGAGGACGCTATCAGCGTGGTATGTTGTCATGTTCTTACATGACACGCGTGTCAGCATCTTCATGTTGCACCAGTGATATATTTCGTCATTCATTGACGTCACGTAATGGCAAACTTGGTATATGTGGAGCTAGCGAAACGGCCGCGACGCATCATAGCCCAATATTTTACAATGTCACGTTGACGCGTGCGCACGCCTGGCACAGCGACGCTAAGTTAGCAAAATGCGAGCACTCTATAGTCTGACGCCGGGCGCGACCAACGCGACCAGCGTCCATTGGCATGGCCCGACGGCAAGCAGCGGAAAATTCCCGCCGTTCCGTTAGCTAGACAAAACACTGAGTCTCCCTCCGTTCGTGACGGAGGGACACTGCATGCGCGCAAACGCGCATGTGTCAAAGCAATGCCGCGCGCCACTCCGAGTATGTGGCAGGACCGGTGCCATGGCGTGGCAACGCCGGTGTGAAACGAAGAAATGAACGCCGGTGGGTACGCGCACCGCGTCACGTCGAAATGTATTGGCGCCTTGACGGTGGCATGTAGTCGTGCTCTCACATGACACGCATTTCATAATTATCATGTGTGCAACAGTCGCATAGCTTCGTAATCCATTGGCGTCACGTAATACCAAATTTGCATTTGTGAAGCTAGCAAAACGGTCGCGAGTGCATCATCAGTCCGGCATGTAGCCATGTTGTTACATGACACGCATGTCGTGATTATCATGCTTGGATGTGTCATTTACCTATGTCGTCCGTTCGCGTCGCGTGATACCAAGTTTGGTACGTGTGAAGCTAGCGAAATGGTCGCGAGCGCATCATGAGTGTAGCATCTAGTCATGCTGTTACTTGACACGCATCTCATTTTGACACGTTTGCCCCTGTATCATACCTTCGTCATACATTCACGTCCCGTAATACTAAATTCAGTATAAGTAAAGCTAGCGAAACAGCCGCCAGCGCATCATGAGCGTGGCATGTTGTCAGGCTGTTACATGGCACGCATCTAATGATTATCATGTTAGGGTCTGTCGTTTGTGTTCGCCATGCAAACATGTCGCACCATACCAGTTTTGTAACAAGCCATGCGAACAAAACCACCGCAAGAGCTGCAGGACAATAAATTGTAAATCATGACATTCATGACATAGATGTCATATAATTTTCATGTCATGACAAGTCAAACATGTTCTTCATATAGTCATGTTTTGCCATGGCAAGTTTGGCAACAATATTATTATCCAAATAGCCAGGAGAGCTAAAAGTCTCAGGCAGCTAGATAGATAGATAGATAGATAGATAGATAGATAGATAGATAGATAGATAGATAGATAGATAGATAGATAGAATGATAGATAGATAGATAGATAGATAGATAGATAGATAGATACGCTCAAAGTCGCCAAAGTTCGCTAAGAAATGCTTCGCATTTAAAAGCACCTGCGCACACATTACTCCATTTCATTATTTGGAAAAAGAGAGCTCATCTAATTATTGTGTAGATTATGTGGTGTTCCACTGCATCTTAATGTGCAGACCATTCACCAAAAGACAAAGTTGATGAATACCGTCCTCGTGTGGCCTAATGTAGTGACATAGTGACGAAGTTTTGGTGATCTGTGATGTCGTGACGGTGTCCAATATTATTATAATGCAGTGATCTCAAACGCACGTGGTGCATTCGTAATTATTGTATTTTATGTTTTAAATGCGAAGAATTTCCTAGCGAACTTCGGTGACTTTGAGCGTATCGATCTATGTATCTATCTATTTATCTATCTATCTATCTATCTATCTATCTATCTATCTATCTATCTATCTAGCCACCTAGGACTTTTAGGTCTCCTGGTCGTTTCAATAATGGTATCGATACCAAATTTTGTATGGCATAACATGACTGTATGAACAACATATTTGACTTGTTATAACATTAAAAGCTTGACATGCATGTCATGATTGTCATGATTTACATTTCATAGTCAGCAACTCTTGCAGTGGTTTCGTTCACATGGCATGTTGCAAAATTGGTATAGTATGAAATGATTGCATGGCGAACACAAGCAACAAACCGTGATTGAATTATATGTGCGGTTTAACGTCCGAAAACCACTATATGATTATGAGAGACGCCGTAGTGGAGGGCTTCGGAAATTTAGACCACCTGGGGTTCTTTAACGTGCACCCAAATCTGAGCACAAGGGCCTACAACAATTCCGCCTCCATCGGAAATGCAGCCGCGCAGCCGAGATTCGAACCCGCCCCCTGCGGGTCAGCAGCCAAGTACCTTAGCCGCTAGACCACCGCGGCGGGGCAAGCAACATACGCTAACATGAAAATCATGACTTGCGTGTCATGTAATAAAATGACTACATGCCATGCTCATGATGTGCTCGCGGCTGATTCGCTAGCATGACATATATACCTAATTTGGTATTACGGTACGTGAATGGATGACAAAGATACGTGACTGGTGCAAACATGATAGTCATAAGATGCGTGTCATGTAAAGGATGACTATATGCCACGCTCATGATGCACTCGTGGTCGTTTTCCTAGCTTCACATATGCCAAATTTGGTATTACGTGATGTCAATGGATGACGAAACTATGTGAGTGGTACAAGCATGATAATCATGAGATGCGTATCATCCAAGAACATGACTACATGCCACAGTCAAGGCGCCAATACATTTGACGTGACGCAGTGCGCATGCTCGCCGTCGCCTCATGCCGGCGTATCCACGCCAGGCGCCGGACATGCATATACTCGCAGGCGCGCGCAGTGCTGCGTTGCTTTGACGCATGCGCGTTTCGGCGCGTCCAGCGTCCCTCCGTCACGAAAAAAGGAGCCCGACCAGTGTTGGTCTGGGTGGACGCATCGGCGCGAAATGCAGAATGTCGTACTTCGTGCCTGTTGCCGTAGGGCCGCGCCGATGGACGCTGGTCGCGCCTGGCGTCAGACTACAGAGTGCTCCCGTTTGCTAAAGTAGCGTCACTGTGCCAGCGCGTGCGCGCGTAATCGCTACATTGCAGTATATTGGGCCATTCATGATGCGATTCGCGCCACGTTTTGCCTAGCTCCACATATACCGAATTTGAAGTTTCGTGACATCAATAATTGACGAAAATATATTATGGTGCATTATGATATCCTGACATGGGTGTCATGTAAGAACATCACAACATACCACGCTCTAGCATGCTCGCGGTCGTTGCGCTAGCTACACATATACCAGATTTGGTATCACGTGACTGAATAGAGACGAAGGTAAACGACACACCCAAACCTGATAATATTGGCATGGGAAGTTCATGCACGGTTTCATTTACCTCACTACGCAACGTTCTGCTGAATTTTAAAGCGACATATCAGCCTTTTCATCATGCGTCGCATACCATTAATTCCGACCGTTCATGGGATGTGCCATTTTTTTTATCGGCGCCCGCAAATATCTATGGCTATGGCTGCAACCAGTTTTGGTAACACTGTGTCGAGCAAATGTCCGGAAATGAAAAAAATAGTTTGAGTATCAAGATATGAAATATTGCTTAAGAGCTGACTACAAGCAGAAAGCGTAAAATCGCCAGCCCTTCAAATGAAAGTCTTTCTCGGAATCGGTGTTCACAGAGAATCAGATGAATTGAAGACATAGGCGTAGTTCTTGTTTTACGGCTGTATACTGTTTTAAATCTCGCCCATTTCAAAAAGCCAAACATTTTGCAACAGTAAGCTCGCCTTGGAGAGGGTTAGAGCTGTTTGGGCAATTGCTAGTGCCGTTTAAAGTGGCCGGAGTTTAGAGCGCGTTTGTGGACGTCCCTGTGCGTTCTACGTCAGGGGCGTCCGTCAGTAGGAGTCATGGTGCCCGCCGCATCTTGGATGCCTTCGAAGGCGCTTGTCTTCGACGTGGTTGTCCCTACGGGGACTATTGCCGAGACCTTCGTTCATGCGATCTCCTCATAGAGAGGAGGCGCTGCGAGTGCTCGATGGTGACGGACGCACTCCACATCGCCTCCGTAGATTTTCTGCTATTTCTGCGGACATCCACCTTGGTACCCCTGAAACTTGGATTTATCGTCACCACCAAGTTCTCCGCTTCGCCTAGACAACACCTTCGTCCAGGTGGGTCCAGTTTTGACAACTTGAGGGACGTCTTTCACTCCCGGCTACAACGCCACCTCGCTAAGGGCTCTCAGCCGGCGATGGCGGCCGCTAACGTGGTTACGGGCTACGATCCTACCTCAAGCCAAATGCTGTCCATGGAGATTTCATCCTCCGTAAACACTATGCCATCAGAAGACGAATACCTCGACGACATGTTGAGACTGTGGCAACGCAAGCAAGTGAAATCGAAGTCTGCGTCTCAACAACAACGAGACGCCACAGCGGGCCACCATTCCCCAGCCTTGCAAGGAACGCCGGCGCGCCATCCCTCCAGTGGCGTGCCTACCTCTGCTCCGTCCTCGCAGCCAGCGAAGCAACGCAAGTGGCGTCCGCGTCAAATCATCGCCTCTCTCGCGACGACTACATCATAGTAGTGAAACCTCGCGTTCCCTGCGAGCTACGCACATTCGTCCCAGCCGATTGCGCAGGCGACGCCATCCGCAGCTACCTCGGCGACCGGACTACCACGCAAATTTAAGTGTGGCCGATCTGGGAACAAACATCTTGGTCGGTAGCACCACTATTTTGCCTATGGCACAACGACTCCTTGGGGACTTCCAGCTGCAAGTGGGGGATCAGCAGCTGCCCATTCGAGGCCACGCCAAGGCACCAGGGGATACATGCAGGGGCGTCATCAACATAAACCCTGCTGAAAGCCCGGAGAAGATAAAGTCAGAACTCCATTAGCCTCGAGGTACTATCCTCGCGGTCCGCAAACTCGGAGATTCCGCGGCGGCGGTGGTGACTTTCGAGGGCACGAAGTTGCCCCGCTTCCTCTTCTACCAGTGCGTGGCGACGTATATCCGCGCCTACAAGAAAACGGTCCCTGTTTGCACCAAGTGCGGTACCATCGATCATCGACCACTCACAGTGTCCTCACCCGCTCCAACCCAGTGTGCCAAATGTGGAACCCCCGCACCTGCAGGTCTCAATGCCCACGACTGCCCACCCCAAGTGCCTCCTCTGCCACGGCGCCCATGAGACTGGGAACCAGTGGCTGCACGGCAAAATATCGAAATATCGGAAAAACCAGCAGCCCTCAACATCTCCTCGAGGTGACCAACTCATGTTCGTCACAGCCAGACAGCAGGCACCAACCTGTATCATTCGGCTCCACCACTCCACGCCGACCCTCAAGCATTCCCACCGCTCGAAGCACCAGAGACGGTACCTCAGGTGAGCAGTTGGGCAGGGAAAGTGGCTTCTAAGCCTCTCTCACCCCCTTCTGTCGATCCTCCTTCTCCCGGACTTGCGACCCTTCGCCAGCAAGTTGCGGCACTTCAAAAACAAAATTCTCTTTTAACTAAACAACTCGAGCTCTTGAATAAGCGACTTCAACCCCTACAACAGGTGTACTGCAAAGGCCATCCGGTATTGCCTCCTCTGTCCAGGCGGCTACGCCGGCTATGTCCTAGCTTAGTCCTTCGGCTAAGTCCACTCCCAATTAAACCGCCGGTTCAAGCAGCCATGTGTACTCCAGCACTCGGAACCCGGTGCCACATCTACTCCAGAAGCTCTTGAGGCTCCTGGGGCACCTCAGGTTCTCTTGCCCGCCTAACCAAACTCTCCCTAGCGAAGAGCGCACACCCGCGCGTAGAGGAACGCCCTCACAGCGCGTCGAAGCTTCGATTAATCACCTCCTCATCAGTTTCTCGGTCCAACGCATAGTAGTAGAGGTTACCCAGGCTATTCAAGCCTGGGCAATCACCCAGTTTCAACCCAAGGCATCGCGTTCCCGCTCCTGCTCGGTGAGCAGTGAGGGTACAGCTCCACGGCGTCGTCGTAAGGTGGCTACCACCACCCCGCCGTCGGACAATCCGGCCTCCGTGTCCCTCCCTGCCTCTGAGGATTCCGAGTGGGACATGGGGGACCAAATATAAAACTTAAGACAGTCACGATGGCTACCAATCGTACGTCCCGTTTAAACATTGCGTCTAAATTCGAGATCATACCGTGGAACCCTGGAGGCTTCGACAACAGGCGAAAGCGTTCACATCTTTCCCTTTTCGTCAGCTCACTTGGCTCTCAGCCGGCCGTCTTGGCGCTCAAAGAATCTGGCCCTGCTCCATCCCTTTCTGGATACTGTTCCTATGTAGGCGGCACCACCACATGCCTCCTTGTGCATAAAGCTTACACGGCGATAATGATTGACCTCGATCTGGATCTTCCTTATGACTACTGCATGATATCAGTGCTGTCTCAGCGGAGGGGGCCAACCATCAACACATATCTTAAACGTGTACTGTCCCCCTCGCCTTGCGAAGGCTTCGTTCGCGCATCTCTTCCATCGGGCGCTGCGTATAGCGGCCCGACAACCACTGGTGATTGTCGGGGACTTTAATGCCCCCAGCCCTCACTGGGGTTACCACTACGAGAAGGCCCGGGGCAGAGAGCTCAAGAAGCTCATTTCCTCGCTGAGCCTGACGCTTCTTACCGATCCGGCACAACCCACATGTTCCGGATTCTCGGTCACGCGAGACACATGCCCCGACCTCTCCCTCACCCGTCACATCCGCGATGCTACATGGGGCAATTTAGGCGAAACCCTAGGCAGCGATCACTTTTTGCTCCGCATTTCGTTCACACCACCGCAGAAAATGCGCCAACACTGGGGCCAAGCCCGTCTCACGATTGGACGCAGTTCAGAATGCAACCATTCGCCGGCCTCTCCTCGACCGAATATGCAGCGTAGGCATCATACGCTCTCCATATGAAACAAGCGAACACTCGCTCTTGCAACCTCTAATTTGACTCCTGCAATCGATCCACACCTCCTCATCTTTGGCACGCTCGCCGCGGGCTCATAAGGCGCTGGAAACGCAACAAACTTAATCGGAAACTTCGCGCTCGCATTGGGGCGCTCACTGCAGAGGTGGCCGCATACTCCGCACAACTTTCCGATGCGAACTGGGCAGACACCTGTTCGAAGGCTGCAAACCAGATGAGCTCTAAGGGTGCGTGGCGACCCTTTAAAAGCCTTCTCGATCCCTCCACCACCAGGGGAGAAACGCAACGCCAGCTCCACCGTGTTCTGCATGCCTTTCAGAGCACTACGGATGAACATGCGCGAGAACTTTGTGACCGCTACATCTGTCGCACAATTGATCCCGCAGGCCCAGCATATACGTATTCCGGCACCCCTAGCACCGACCTCGACGCCCCATACACGCTTTCTGATTTATGATTTGCACTCACGAAAATGCGACGGGGCACGGCCCCTGGCGCGACGGAATCACAATATCGCTCCTGGCGAATCTTCCCGACCAAGCACACCTCTCGCTACTCCACCTTATAAATTCGATATGGGACGGCTCTCCGCTTCCAACGGAATGGACCACATCGGTCGTGACATTCATTCCCGAATAGGCAAGGTCCGTTATTATTGAGGCACTGATACCCATCTCACTTACGTCTTGCGCAGGCAAACTCATGGAAACCATGGTTCGCGAACGCCTTTCCGCCTACTTGGAGGCCGGCAGGACCTTTGCCGACACGATGTTTGGCTTTCGCCCGCATTCTCGGCGCAGGACGTCCTGCTCCAGCTTCAACACGATATCATAGGCCGACTACTATGCGCCATAACGATAAAGCCGTGCTCGCTCTCGATCTCCGTGGGGCGTTCGACAACGTCAAACACAGCACTATACTCACTAACCTGTCTACCACAAACGGCGGGCAGAAGACTTTCAACTACATTCGCGCCTTTCTATCACATCGCACCGCCTTCATTCGCCTTAATTCTACCGAACACGGCCCGTACTTATTAGGCACGCGGGTTACACCTGAAGGGGCAGTTCTGTCTCCTCTGCTTTTTAACGTGGTGATGATGAACCTCCCCTCTCTTCTAAGCGAGGTCGAGGTAATACAACACGCACTATATGCGGAAGATATCACAATCTGGACCAACACCGGCTCCTTAGCGCAAATCGAAGAACGCCTGCAAAAGGCTGCCCTTCTGGTGGACACCTACGGAGGTTCGTGCGGCCTGGAATGCTCTCCAGCTAAATCGGCTCTTCTTTCAGTCTCTCCGCTACCGCCGCCTCAAATTTTTCTTCCGTCCGGGCCCGTCCCGTCAGTGCAAAATATTCGGGTTCTTGGCCTTCACCTCACATCGTCCTTGGATCCAAAGGGCACAATAGCAGGCCTCAGACGCACCAGCAACAGGTGAGCCGCATGATACGGCGAGTTTCTACCAAGCGCGGCGGCCTCCGCGGTCTCAGTCCCTCCGATTGGCCCACGCGTTTGTGACCAGTTGCGTCCTCTACGCCTTGCCTTACCTTTGCCTGCGTCGTCGACACGAGCACCAGCTGGACGTCCTTCTTCGTTCAGTATACAAATGCGCTCTGGACCTACCTAATGCAACTTCCAACAGCCGATTCACGGCTTTGGGGGTACACAACACCTTTGCAGAGATGCGCGAAGCTCATCACGTTAACCAAATCAATCGACTGTCGCAGACGCCTTAAGGGTGCCGTCTTCTACACAGACTTGTCCTTAACCCGATATCTGACCAAGACCCTCTGCAGCCGGTACCAGAGCTCTGGCGTCAAAAGCTATGGGTGGAACCTCTACCCCGTAATATGAACCCCGACATCCATCCTGGCCATAGACTAGCACGCGCCGCGGCCCTTCATACGCGACACTCCGATTGTCCTGGTGTTTTCTACGTGGACGTCTCGGGTCCCTCCCCCTCGGGTCACTTCACAGCTGCCGTGATTACAGAGGGCAAACACGTAGATGGCCTCTCCTTTCGAGCAGACACAGTAACGCACGCTGAAGAGGTTGCCATAGCTTTGGCCACCTTTCACCCGGTCTCACGCACCATCCTGACGGACTCGCGCTCGGCCTGTTCTCAGTACCTTCAGGGTTCCATTGCCCCGCTGGCGGCTAGCCTACTACAGGCAGCCTCTTGGCGCTTTAACCCTCATCCCATTCGTATAGTCTGGACACCAGGCCACTCGGGCCTGCCCGGCAACGAGGCATCAAATGCAGCCGCTGCCCGCGCTTCTCATGTCCGGGCCGTTGCCGCTCCATGTCCCGAGACGGAATCTGGCAATACCAACCTGACGCGCTTTCGCGAAATTTTGGCTTATTACCGGGCTTCGCGCCGCCTCTACCCGGACCCCGCACGCGGTTTGGAGAAAGTGGACGAATGACTGCTACGCCGTCTGCAGACGAACACCTTTATCAGTCGGTGGTCGCCAGGCACTTTTTGCCGGAAATCAATGGTACCTGCTCGACCTGTCATGTCCTCGCCGACACATATCACGTCGTAGCATTGTGCCCAGTTAATACCGTCCCTTTCTCATCCCCTTTTTCTATCCCAACTAGAGAGGCTTGGGAGGAGCACCTGCTCGGCTGCTCTACCTTGGCTGCACAACGCACCTTGGTGGAGCGCGCACGGGCAGCTTCCAGCTCCACTGGCGTCCCGGAATAGGGTCTTGCTACTCTAGCACGCCGATGGGCTACGTCGGCACTCTCTAGTAGACTTTTTCTGAAATAAATGTTTCCTACCACCACCACCACCACCACCAACTCTCAGAGTTATACTGCGTGCAGCATCAGGGAGCTCAAAACTTCCAAGTCACCGTGAAGAGCATAGCCTCCATGTCTCTAATCATCAATGCTGGCTGCCTGGTTATTAGTGGCGAGCGCGTTCAAGTTGTCCCCGTTGGCCCACAAGTGACCAACGTCGTCTGCCTTTTCCTGCTGTTGTTCGTCTCAAACGAAGCTCTCGTTCCAGCGTTATTCCCATATGGCAAGCTGCTCACTGTCACCAGTGGTTTGTTGAGTGGGCGACACGGCGTACTCACTGAAACGCGGTTTGTTCTAATGGAGATGAACGCCTCTAATCCTGTGCCGAACTACCTGCGAATCTCCGGTTACCATGCCACGTTCGACTACCATGGTCTCCAGCGTGTATGTCGAAGATGCCGCTCACGGGACCATCTACGAGCCCAGTGCCCGACACCGTATTGTGGTCGCTGCGCTGTGCACGGTCACGTTAGTGAAGGATGTGACCACCCGTGTCGACGCTGCGGGGAGGAACACCAGACTGTGGTTTGCCCTGTCCACCGATCTTACTCAGACGGTGCCACTGGTGCCTTTCCACCAATGACACTGGCAATGGAACCTACTACCGACTTGGGGAACGCAGAGGAGGTCACCACACGCTGTGCTGGCCTCACCCCTACAAGTTCCTTCGCACGAAGAGCACAACGAAAGGGCGATTGTCGGTGCAGGAACCGTGCGCCTAGATAACGATGACGCAACGCACTGCCCTGAAAGTGGCGTCGGCGTCTCTTCTCTGACGCCACTCGATGTTCAGTGCACAAATGACCCCAGTTCTCTGGCTGCTACTGCTGGAGTTGACCCTATGACCATTGATATTTTTCGACAACAGCGCCAGAATACCACAGCTCTTCTGTTGCTGCCACTCCGACCACGTCAACATCGCGTCGTACACATAAGATAATCGCCCCCACAAAGGGTGCCTACACCAGGCCGGCCGGGACGTGGAGGAGAAATAAATGAGGAAGGACAGGGAGGTTAGCCAGTTCTCAGACCGGCTGGCTACCCTGTAGACGTGGTTAGTGCTACCAGCATCAAGGACGTGGATCCAAGCTTGCTGGAAGCTCAGTCCCTACCTCCACAGGACAAGTATTCGCAAGACGGCCTCAGCCTGGGACTGCATAGCAGCATCAAACTTTCTAGCCTTGCAGAATTGGACGTCGACATGGGAGCTCCACGTGAAACCAAGCGAGGGCACACCTCCAGCTCTTGCTCCGATGAACGCAGTGATGACCGTGGTAAACCCCAATGGTCCAAAATACCTCAACCCTCTTCCGAAGGGTCGAACAGTGCGTTGTGATTTGGTTAAGAAAGTGTCGCCTGGACACTTTCAAGGAGACCGTCTAGAACTAAGCGTCCATGTTAGTCTTTGCTTTTCATTAGAGCTACTAAACTGCATATTATTTCGTTGAACGTTCAGGGTTTGCCAAGTCCGGCAAAGCAGGCAGAACTAATTAGTGTTGCCCGTTCTGCAAATTTTGATGTTTTGTGCCTACAGGAATAAATTTGTTCTCGCTATCCGACGTGCTTGCTTTTAAACCAAAGTGTCAACCTAGATTGTTATTTCTCTTTCGCTACATCTCGTTTTCAGGAGTAGGTATTGCTAGTTCTAATCAGGCTTTATTATGGGATCATCATGCTTTTAACGAATGCCTGGGCAGGGTTTTGCTTTTAAACTGCTGCTAATTTTCTTTCAGATAAAAGATCCTGTGTGTGTATGGGCCATCACATGCTGGACAGTCTAATGACTTTTTCAGAGACTGGATGTGTTTTTATATTGACGGTCCTAATCTCATTCTGATTGGCGACTTAAACTGCGTTCTAAATACGCGAACCGATCTACAAGGTACTCGCTGGGCCGGTCTGCTTGGCGTTCACGCGAGCTGTGACGCCTTGTCCACCACTTTTCATTGCTGGATGCACATAATGTAGTGCACGGAAATGCCTTTGTTTGGCCATGCAATGCAGACGATCCTCCAGCAGGCTCGAGCGGGCTTATGTTCTATGTGCGTTAGAAGCATCTGTCTCTGATTTATGCGTTATGTCCTTCCCACCTTCTCCTGTGTACGGATCTGATCATCGGTCTCTTGTCTTGGAGCTTGAAGTTCTATTTTTTTCGCGAATTCATGGCACCTTTATGTTTGCGTCCTGCAGCACGCACGCCTCAAGATCAGATTTGTCATGCGCAATACGTGTGTCACTCAATATTCATCCGGACCTGAATATTTGGGATGCGCTTATAACGCAGTGCCCTGCGTTTCTCAGTAGAAGGTGTTCGCTTCGTCAATGCGTTTCTAAAAAGCTTGTTGACACTGCAAGAAGTCACGCATTGCTTTGCGCGCGGAAACGCCTTGTCCTGTGATGAGAGCTTGGCAGCGTGAACTGCGTGAACGCTTTCAGCACTTGACTGCTGCTTCGTCCTTGCGACAGCAGCATGGCGCTGTAGACAATCTATGTGCACATCTTGAGGTGCTGCGCTACGCGAGACATTCGTTTTTTGGGCAATCACAGCCATCCGTCTTTATGGAAGCACAAATACCACCATTGCAACCACTTCCTACGCGGATCAATCTGTTTTCTTGGCGCATTTTGGAGCAATGTCATCTTCGGCCACGCAGACAAACTGTGACGAAACACCGCCCAACGAGCTCTGCTTCAGATATATTCACTATTTAGGCCACTGCGCCAACTACGAGTGTTTACTCATGATGGTACAACAACAAAGGGAAACACAGAGGTATTTAAAGTGCTAAATTCATTTTGTGGCGTACATAGTGTGTTGTATGCAATAAAAGTGCTCACTTTTTCTGCCCTAAACGAGGTTTTTGCAATCAAAAATATTCAGTGGCTTCGCAGCCTGCTCAAGTTAGATAGCATAGCAGCAAACAACGAGTAAGTTACTCTATCACATAACTAACGACAAAGTTTTTATTTCAAAACACTTCATTATTTGTTTGTTGTAGATAGAAAGAACTGTGTGCCTAATACATATAAATATATATATTTAAATCTTGAAACGCCGACCTACGGTCATTCAAGCATTTTTAAAGTTTGCAAAGTAAATAGAGGTAATCAAACCGAAATCTACGGAGAGTTGGTATCTTAAGGCCTACTTTAAGCACACCTAAGTGCTACATACGTAAGTTTAATTATTTTCAAATATTATTTTGACTCTATTTTGTGTAGTATACATTGTTCTGGCCATATAGTTCAATAGTTTTTTCCCTTTATTCTCCTTTTACAAGTCTTTGTTCTGTTTCCTCGTTCAACTTCCCAAGCATTTCAACAGATTGGGCTACGCTCTTAGCGGATGTAACCAGAGGTGAACAGGCGAATCGCTTGATCTAGTAGTGGCATTGGACTCTTTCAGGGATAGTAGCAGGAAACTTTTGTTCTTTTTCTAAAATGACCAACAATATGAATGAAGGAAACTTTAAGAAAACATTATCCTTACAGGATTTTGAGGCTTCTTTTACTTTCTTTTCGGGACATGTTTTCCAGACCTTATCCGGGTAAATTTAGAACACTGAATGCTTTTACTTTCAGCAGAAAAAAACTAGACGTTCACAAAATGTAGGACATGAGATGAATCAAACCAAGATATTGTACTCTGTGGTGGGCTAAATGACTCTTGCTTGAGAATACTTCAGAGATAACGACCCGGGGTACCCCTTGGCAAAATTATGCACAATATTGTGGTGGATAAAAAAAACTTCTTAGCACTATCTTTTTTTAGAGGGTTTGAAAATAGCAACATCG
Source organism: Rhipicephalus microplus (assembly GCF_013339725.1). Classification (NCBI taxonomy): domain Eukaryota; kingdom Metazoa; phylum Arthropoda; class Arachnida; order Ixodida; family Ixodidae; genus Rhipicephalus; species Rhipicephalus microplus. The sequence goes on along the minus strand of NC_051168.1, from coordinate 110,320,327 downwards.
TTCTTTCTTCCCTGTATACCAGCCAGTCAAGTCGTTTTCTCCCCCTAACCATTGCTTGTTATGAATGGCCAACGGGAAAAATATAATTCCACTCAGCGGGCTCGAGCGGATGACATGTTCTTTGGTTTTTTTTTGACACTCAATACTGCAATAGATTTTACACGTTTTTTTTGCAATTGACGTGCAACGCCTTCGTTATGCAGACGACAAGAGGTAGTCATTCCAACATGACAGCAAGCAGGTGATTCACGTGGGGTGGGTAGATGGCCCCTTCATTTGAACAGTCATTCTTTGTTCAACCCTTGTCGCTGGGGCAGGGATTGGGTGACGAACCACAGACGCACCTTCTATGGTAGCACACAGTCCACTTAGATGGACATCCCTTTTTACGTCGTGGAAGCTGAGGCAAAGAAAAAAACAGCAAGCATAAGAAAATGAGAAATTATCGTGTAGGTCTCTTGTGCTTTGCTCTTTTGTGTAGTGCACGATATAGTAATCCAATTCAGTTCAAATAAATTTGTTTTTTTTACTTAAGTGCACAAAAACACTGTACAAAGGGGAAGTTGGGCTAAATGTGTGTCAATACAGCAGACGAGGGCCCAACTTCACTTCGGTAGTTCAGACACATGTCACAGTATGAATGTCACAAAAGCGTCTCACATTGATGATAAAATATTATAATACACAGTGATGTGTAATGGATGATATATACAATGTATGAAGTTACAGCATAAAGTCAAGTCATCTACCACACTTAACACGTCAATAACATATATGACAAATTAATTGATAACCAGTCAGACGTATGTGACAATAGCTTGAAACATCAATTTATATGTAGTAATTTACGTAGTAATTTATATTAGTATTTATTTACTAGATATAAAGTATCATAGCAAACAATACCTAATTAAAACACACTAGCATATTATACAGTTTTTCTAGTGCTCTGCTAACAAGAAAGTGTTTAGCACATTTGAAATAATTTATAGTTTCGATATTTTCTTACGAGAAATCAACGTGTGGTTAGATTATCCTAGATTACCTTCTTCGTGGGCACCATCAACAGTGCCAGAAGGAACGAACACCTTTGCGTGTAAGTATGGCCCTTTCGTAATGTCCTAGAAAGTCCACTGCAAAATAAAATTCAAACTGTCCACTATGACTTAGATCTTTGAATTGCGAAGTGGTCAACGCCCGAAATTCGACATTTTCAGTTGAACTGCTGCACATTTTGTTGATGCTGCTTCTGATATTGTTGTTTATTATGCGTTTCGCAATTGGTGGGCGTTGAAACTAACTAATAATTGAAAGATTCAAGAGTTTGGACGCCTGAAAAAAATCTACGCTTCTGTAAAGGGACACAAAGGGGAAACTGCTACTTGGTTGAGGTATACAAACTGCCTCTTGAGAAGTCTAATGTCATATGTTTCACTATCATAAGTTGACTATGAGGCCTAGTAAAAAATCTAAAAAAAAGTTTCATTTTAAAAAGTTCCTAATAAAATCGCTGTGAATGGCGTCTCTAATTGTTTTTGGCTCAATAGAATTTTTTGTAACTTTTTACGATAGGTCTTTGGAACCCACAGATAACAATGAAGTTCATTTTTTTTTTTATTAGAAGCTATGTGAGACTATGTCAACGCCTCTAAAATATATGACGTGATGGTGTTTAGTGCGGGGACCTGAAGATGGTGTCTCCACCTACATTTTTTCAGCGCATTTTCCCGCCGGCCGAGCACCGTCTCGCACAAACAGTATTGTTTCTGGGATGATGAAACCATACTTGACTAACATATGAGCAATAGTAGCTCGCCACTGCTGCCACCGAGAGATGGCGCCATGTACGGATGTCTCTAAATCCTTGGAATGAGCCCCCTTGGTTAGCTATAAATACTTTTTTCTTTATTACCGAATCAGAGATTAGTGGTTCGTGGATTGAAGAGTAAACAAACATTAGAAATTACTGGAACTGTCAATCCTTTATGTTGGGACCTTCACCGTGACTTCTTTGTCTTGCCGGAACTTTCGCACTCATTAGCATAACTCTGTGCATCTCCAAGTGTGTTGCAAGTCTTCGCCTTCAAATATTAGAGAGAGACTAAGCTGCTGTCAGCCTTTTGTACATGTTCGCCGACCAATTTTATTAAAATCTGTTTTGAAGTGCATTTTATTTGCTCTGTCGGGGGTGGTATCAGTCAGTGTGTTATATTTGTTTCAGACTCCGCCCACAGACACACGCAACCCAAATACCCCAAAAATTTTCACAGAATAATGTTTTAGAGGTAATGCTCGTTAAACGTTGCATGTCAGCAGAACTTCAGCATAAAAGCTTGAATTCTCATAGAACGGAGTCCTAATTTATTCGCAGATTACGCATCAATGAAAGAAACAAAAATATCAGCATCTCACCTTGCAGGACAAGCAATCGTCGATGTAGGGGCGACAAACGTTGAGGGCAGTCTGCATGTAATTAGCTTTCTGGGAGCTCAAAAGCTGAAGCGAAAAAGAAACACGCCTAAGCGCACTCATCAGCAACGGACGCGGCATGAAAAATGAGGCCCACAAAGAAAAAATGGACACGTTCCATGCACAGTTACAATGAATGTTATGAGAAGCGCGAGGTAGGATGGGGGCTGTGGCGTATTTATTATTATTGAGAAAAATGTTACGAAACGTCACCGAAAATCAGTACAAATTTTATCCGAAACCATCTATGTTGAAGAGTGTCGTGTGCATTATACAACCAGTTTTTTGCAGTTTCTTAAGCATGCCAGCAACAACGGGTGTATTAGCAACACCAGAAGCTGGTGGCTTGTATGCAGTGTTTATATTTGTCTGTTATGACGGAAACAGACCACACTTTTGAACCCGGGTGCATGAGTGGAAGGCGTTCTTGAAGAAGGTGTCCGTAACCTTGAACAGAGCACCAGGAGCTCTATTGAGGACTCGTCGCCAGATCCGTTCATGATTGCGGTTACAAGAAGTCGGTATAAAGTGAAGTGCTGCTGAAAGTCACTGATGCTTGTTACGAAGAAACGATCTATAATACATATTGTCCTGCACGTGGAAACGAGCTTGTGGTGCCCTGCTCTTAAGGAAAATGTCTTTCATATAGAAAATGTCTTTCATATGGAAAATCTCTTTCAAAGAACCAGGCTTTGGGTATTGATTAATCCAGGTTGAACTCACCTATAATAATGATACGCATGGTCTTCTCGTAAGCATTATTGTAGGAAGCATTGACCCCGATACTTTTTCGCGTTTTTGATGAGTTGCATCGATAAGTGCTCGATGGAGCTCTTTTTCACACAGGGGTTCAATCACATGGCGGTGAACCTAATGTTGTTTGTTATTAAGAAGGATATGTGCAACGTCCGCGTGGTAAGTTTGGCTTCTTGCCCATGTGTAGTCGGTGTCTGGTGGCTGGTGTGACGCGCGCTACGTCGAAGTTAGGCATCACCATGTTCTTCTGTATGGTCATATTCTTGTTCCTGCACTTTTAAGATGACTCTTCAGGATACCAAAATTCCAGTAGAGTCATCGCTGCAGGCTTCAAGAAGCGTTAAAATGCCAGTTAGTGATAACAGAGTCTTTTTCAAGTTCGTGCGCGTGCAGGCGTCAATATTGTATGTAGAAAGTTGGCAGCATGAGATAGTTGCTTTGGTTGTGGCACCGAATGAAAGCGGTAGCACAATGCAAGAAAGTGCCTGGAGGCATGTTTACTAGCCGGATAATTTTGCTGACAAAATTTGTATCCATAGAGCCAGCAACATGTCAAAACTCGAAGTCATCCTTTGCACTATCGAGGTATTGGCCACAGAGGTTAGTAGCCACCTGTTTTCCAACGTAGGTCAACCTCAGAGCATCGCACTTATCGCATTCGCAGACAACCAAGATGTGTGACCAAGGGAGGCTGGGTGGGCGAAACGGCTCCTAGTAAATCAGGCGTCATCCCCGGCGAACATGAGATCCGCGCCCAAACTCACAAGAAATGAAGAGAACATTGCGTCATGCTGGCGGACCGAGGGCATATATAATAAGTTTGAATCTATGTTCATGGTGCGAGCTACGACAATGGCCCGTGAGCAACAATACGTGAAATATTATCATATTTATACGTGTATTTAGGTTAAAATAGGTTTAACAAGTTAGGTATATGTCTATTCATGTAAGAGCGTATCGTATGGCCAACACTGCAGCTGTTATTTCGGTGAGTGATCATGGTATCAAGTGTCAAGCGGGTGAGGTATGCTAGAAGTTTCGACGAGTCTGTTCGTTCCTGTATACTGTGTTGAGACCGTGGATGACTTGTGGCGTATACCAGCATAACAAGAATGATGCTATGCTGGCATATGCCACACAACACTAAGTAAAGGGGCTTCGTGAAGCACACGATATACATTTCGCATTATTTAGGTCATGATAAGCAAATCACGTTTGTCATGCACTGATCTCCCGCAAGAATAATTTTAGTATACTGCACAATATCGAGACGAACAGGAGATGAACCAATTTCCCTTTCGCCTCTGTCAGTGCTTAACCACGCATATATGTAACGCAGAAGCGCACCTTAGTGTTAGTGTCTCCTGAAATTAGTAAAGTTTATGTCGCTTTGTTTTCTTCAAGTCATTAAAATCCGTGAAAGAAGAAACTTCAGTGAGGCCATCGTAATGCCAAGGGTACCTAATTTATCTGAATGGCAATGTGGCCATTGCTACTATGATGGGACAGGCACTCTTTTTGAAATGTTAGCTATTCTATTTTAAGGATAGCTGATTACGTTCAGCCTTTATATTCTCCTAAACTATTGTCACGTTGCTTCTATATGCGATCAAACTATCAAAACCAGAGCTGAGGAAAAAGCAAGGCATGGTCAATCCGTCATGGAGGTGGCTTTGAGCTCCGCTTTTTTCTACCATGGAAGGTACAGTGGTGATATGGCTGCCATCACCATTACCTGTGGAAGTCACGTGGCCAGAGCGACAAAAAATTACGGAAGCTTCACACTAGTGATGCACGCCTGTAGGAAGAGCTTGGCTGGTTGGCCTTGTTTTCATTGGTATGCTTTCTTTCTTCTTGTTAGCCTTACCTTCTGTGTTTCATAACTCTGTATTTGTATTTTTCCAATGTTATCGTTCGATTTTGTTTTAATTCTCTCTGTTTTTCTTTCTGAATCATTTATTCTTACTCTCCTTTCTTTTCTCTCTCGCTCTCTTTGTTTGATTCGCTTTTGTCTCTCTTTCTCTTTTTATGTCTGCCTTGTTTCTGGTATCTCTTTCCGCTGTATTTTTCTATCTTATTCTCGCTGTGTTTGTCTTTCTCTGTCTCTGATATGTTTTTATGTCTTCATTCCCTTTATTGGTCTGTAGTTTCCTCAATTCTATTCTTTCTTCTTCTTTTCTAGTTCTTCAATTTTCTTTTTCTTGTCTCTCTATCTCTTTTGGATGTTCATTCGAATCTGTTCTACTTGGTGATGAAGCCTAATCAGTATCTCCTGCCAATAACCGCTTGAGGTTTTTCGCACTAGCTGAACACATTAAGGCTGGTTTAGGCAGCTCTGTGATTAAATCTTCCCGTAACCACCTGTATGACGCCATACCATCGTCAACATTAGAAAGAAAAAGCTAGTCTCTGCGTATCAATGCGTAAGTATACAGTAGTATGGCCCGTGTCGAGGGGAGGGGCAGTGACCCATGACTTTCAAAATTTTTCCAGCATCGTTTTTCCAGCATCATCATTTATCCAGCATCGTCACTGTGAGAGCCAGCGTCGCCAGCAACGTGCCGCTCGACAGTGACGTCATGTACAGTTATTCAGCCTAAGGTACGTGTCCATACCGTAGCTTATGGCAACCGGAAGTTTCGGCACAACAGTCTTTACAGCATGAAGACAGACCAGTGACCTGTGGCTACCTGGATGAAGAAGCATAGACATTGAGCCCAGAAGTAGGTGTTGAAATAAGTGTATTCCTTATGCTGCCGTCTTCGCGGGATATTTATTCTGAGCAGGTACCTAGATTACATTTTGTACAGAAAATCTAAGAAGTTCTAGCTTGCTCATGGTAAAGATCATTCCAAAAGAGACACGGTATATTTTGCTAATGAACCTGCATGCCCCCGAGTTCCATGTTCGTAGTAATCTGTAAGAGGAGAAAATGTTGCCTGTAGACGGTCATGGCTGATGTAGATACCGCGCATCGCATCACTGGAGAGAACAGAACACAGCTGAGTTGGGTCCGGAGCTGAAGCCAGAAGTTTCAAGTGAAAATCGCCTCAAAGAAACCAAAAACACTGCATACTTATTTGCCACAACTTTCCAGCAATTTAATTCATTTGAATTGCGTAGCCATTGAACAAAAAGTCAATAACCTCGAACACTGCTCTAGTATTTATACGATGTAAGTAACGTACATGCAAAAAGTAACTTTAGTGTAAACGAGAAATATAAATAGTATAATCACAGTTATACGCGAAACATCTAACGTTAGTCACATTTGAGAAGGCACTCACTATTGCTGCAAAACAATATATGATACAGTATGTCAACTTCGGCCAGTTATATTTGCCGAGGTAATAAAGTTAGTGAGCTTCCATGCAGGTAGGGTGACACACGCACGTACAGCTGTCGCGACCTGAACTATATTTTGAATTTTAAAAGTAGTGGCAGCAACGATGACTGACTTACCTTTGCATTATTTATGTTTGTTCTTCTGTATGTTATGCATTGGTCTGACTTGCATGGATCTGCTTCGACAATAAAACAACCTGTTGAAACCGTTATTCCAAAGCATTGAATGGTTTTTCATAGAAGTCACACACAGTTAAAGCAAGAGTGACCACAAAAGCCTATGAAGGTTACTGTCTACCCATTTTTGGTCATGAAGTGAATTCTGTGCTAGAAACCAACCTCCAGTTGGTGATTACACGAATAAATGGAATAACTTCTAGGTCTTCTGATTGGGGTGATTCAGATCTGAAAGTTTGAAGAGGAACCACCTAAAGAATGAATTTCTTTCATGGGTTGGGAAAACGTTAGTAAGGAAATTCTATTTTAATATACAGAAAGTTTATCGACCCCAGATAGTAGTCGCAGGAGTAGAATAGTGAATTGAAGCTGCAAAAAACAACCGTATCATGTTTCCATTTTTTTACAACTTAAATAGAAATGCTCGCATAGTTTACCACAACTTTCACTTTTCAGACTATTCCTATAAGCAGAAAAATTACAGGAAGTTTTTGCTGATTTTATTGTTGCATCTTAAGTATGTTCTTGTAATTGGGCAAGGTACAAAGTGGAAAATTTATTTGTTAATTCATTAGGCCACTTTATTCAGGTTCAAAAGTGAATTATCGCTTATTTATATATTTATTGAAGCCACTTCGTGAGTTTTATTGGCGAATTCACATGTGCAAAGCTTTTGTCTTTATTTCTTCTCTTACCATGCATAAAATTTACAGCTAAGTGTCAGAAATTGTACGGAGTGTAAAAGTCTCTGTTTTCCTGTAACTAGAGGCAATCTTCGAGGAAGAGCGTAGACAAGAAGACTCTTTTTTCTCTGGGGGATTAGGTTGTAACAATATCCTTCTAAAGATTGTGAAACAATGTTTCTAACGGTGTGTTAAAATTGCCTCTTAGAACCAGCATCCTCGCTTTAAACTCTTCGCATGGGTGCACGTTGAAGAACCCCAGGTGGTCGAAAATTCCGGAGCCCTGCACTACGGCGTCTCTCATAATCATATAGTGGTTTTGGGACGTTAAACCCCCACATATCAATCAATCAATCAATAAACTCTTCGCATGTGGCTGCACACGCCGTACACGCGAGATAGATAGCTAAGCGGACTGCAGCTATCTTGATTATCCGACCAAGTATCATGTTGTGAGCAAACTTTACAGTGTCGCGAAGACAACGTCACCGAAATACAATGCAGACCACTTTGCTACCTAAAAAAGATGGCAGATGAGCATATTGCGTGAATTTTGCCGGGCCGGTATGCCTGTTTGCCTAGGAACCTTTTCCTAAGAGCCTAAGTTGAAATGCGTTGGGCTCATAGAAAGGCGCACAAAACTCAATAATTAAAACGTTTTACGCTAGCCAGGGTGAAGCGCCCTCAGATTAGAGAGACGTGGCTTCTCAGCAGTCGGCATATACTTTGTACCTTGTTGGCGAGTACTGGGACATACCCTTTTTCAAAATACTTAGTAACTGGAGTAGGAAAATGAAAGCAGATTGTAGGAGACTGACCTATGTAGCCATTGTGAATGGCATCTCGCGCAAAAAAAAATGACAAGAAGAAGAGAGCACAGACAGGCGCAAACTAACAACCGAAGTTTATTTCCAGAAAAACACACAACTTAAAAAAGCAGCGTGGTTTAGCCTGAAAAGGGGGTAGTCTACCATATTCCTCTACCATGCAAGAAGTGTAACATGGGTCAAACCGGGTGCTGTTTAAATAATCGATTATTGGACCACAGAAATTCTCTGAAGGGGCAGTCTTCTTCTAATCTCTGCTTTCATTGTAATGATTGTGAACATCACTCCTTAATAAATGAAACGGAAGTTTTGTCGAGCCTGAAAGATGAGATGGCGCGAGAGATCGTTGATGCTTTTTCAATACATTAGTCTGGTGACGTATGTGTGGCGAAGTCATCGGTTCTGAAGGTTTACCGATGGGTGAAATAAGCTTCAGTTGTTAGTCTGCGCCTGTCTGGATGATCTTTCTTGTTGTCTGCCTTTTGTTTTGCGCAAAATGCTATCAAAAATTTAATACCAACTCGCCCAACACTTGGATTTTTTTCACCTACGTGGCCACGTGTACTTTTTTTTATAAAGTTGCAGTTCATCAGAACTAATGCCGTGCTTTCGCGTCATCGCCCATAATTACCCTTACAAAGTACTAGCTGAAATTCCCCTCAGAGCTTCTGGTGTCTCTTGCGATATGGCGAAAAATTAAGGCTACTCCTTCACTTAGTGATAGTTACTGGTATAAGAGACAGTACATTCGTATATTGAAAAGCTTTTTCACGGCATCCGAAAGCAGCTGATTGTGGCAGTTTTACAACACTTGGTAATTGATGTGAAAACATCAAAATATAATTGAAGGACAGGTGGTCAGCGGATCACGCGCTACGGTCTTACTGGTCTTTTGTGATATCTAACGAAATTCCTTTTCATACTGGCCATTTCGGATGGGTACTCTCGACATACGCATACAGCGATAAAAGATGTACGGCTAAAGTAGCACATAGTTTGCTGTTATTGTCTACAATACACTAATCAAACAAAACATGCCCTAGTGATGTTTGACTTCATAGTATGACCTACGGTACTTTTTTTCAAACCACACTAAACTACTAAGGGTAACTACTATTAAAATTTCTTACCAGCAAGTGTGAGTAATGTCACCACCGAGGGCATAACTCCTCCGGCAGCTTCCTAGATTTCGTCTTTGGAAGCGCATATTACGATGAAATGCGCTCGTTTCGGAGCATCATCGTCGTGACCACCTGCTCGCCAGGATGAAGCAAAACCGGGCTCACACACAGTTCACCTGAAGCCGACCTGTGCACACCAACCTTTTCAACAACATTTGAATGGTTTTGTCAGCGCCACTGACACTAATCTCTAGACGAAAAAGTTGCTTGACAATGAATTTAATTATGGTGGAGTAGTTTTGAAAAGCACCTACAGGCGTAAGCATCTGCGCTGGCTCAAAAAGACGTCGACAACTTTTTTCTTTTCGGTAGAACTCAGTGAGGTTGAAACGTTAAAAAAAAACCACGTGGTGGCACCTAAATTGCGACTGATTCATTTCGTTGAATCGCTGACAGTACTCTGATGTGTCAGAAAGTAAGAAAATGCTCAAAATACGACGCACGAGTACTTACTTTCCCATTGTGGAAAAAGTTCATCGCTTTCGATGTCTTGCGGGAAATGCAAAGGATTTCAGACGTATGGAAAAGGTGACATTTCATATGCGCGGAGCCAGATACAAAATGCGCCAAACGAAAAGTTTTGCTGTTTTTTTTTACTTTGCGGCTCATTACAAGGATGCTTTGTGCTTTTTTGTGTAAATTATATAGATCACATATACATTAATACAGTGTACACAAATTCATGGCCTTCTCAGCCTACAAAAACAACGTGACCGCCATAATGACCGCTGTTCAATTGGTAGGGAATTGGACAGGCTATTCGTTCGCAGGTTCAGTCCCTGCTAGCGGGAAGTAATCTTCTCGTATAATTTATAGCTTCACATTCTTATCACTACTTCAAGTAACATCATGTACACTTCTCTTGGCTTTCATGTCTGCCCGGTATAACTATAGCTGTGTCTAGCAACGATGAAAGGAAGTTCCCCTCGATTCATCAGGACTCATGTTCTCTTTATTACAGAGTGGAAGCATTCGAATGGTATGCGAGGAACGATTGGTCTGCTCGTAAAACACCCTTTTTTTTAGCATCGCGTTGCACAGTCAGCGCGCGCGATAAACGCTACTGTCTTTAGTTACTTGTGTGTGCCTCTTCTGTATAAAGGCAGACATACAAAATATCGGCGTGTTGTCATGGCGCCTCAGATATGCGCAATATTTGCTTTTCAATTGACAATCGCAAAACCATGAACGCTGAATCTTGAGCAATATTGGCAGGCGCTGTGGATGGGATTGGCCGTTTGGTGCCGTTTGAGGTATCGTTAGGGCGGACAAAGAGACAAATGTACAGACAGACAGATAGACAGACAGACAGACAGACATCAAAATTTTTCCGTCGGAGGTTTCCAAGAAAGACTACCGTCTTTAGAATAGATTGCGTGCCTCATGACGCCAGCAGACACGTACAAAAAGACCGTTCTAGACTCGCAATCATGCTTACTGACACTCGCATTTGAAAACGCAAATGCATATCCCGAAAAATGGCTGGAAGGAGGCGTATGACCATCGCTGCAGCTCAGTTTAGTTCATCTGAGACGTTATTTGAGTTGGGGTGCACGCCTGTACTAGTACAGGCTTGTGCAAATCCACCTCGGATGAGGAAAGGCTGAAGGCTATTATAGTATACATGACTATGGAATATTCTTTGGTCGTGCCTATGACTACTCCAGAGTAGGTGACTAACGGAACTTAGTTCGGCCTTGTAGCGGTCCAGCACAAGTGGCCCCTTTATGGTGAACAATTTGAAGTAGCGTGTATTTAAGAAAAAACGCATCATATTTTTTTTTGCGAATTTTACTGGACCAGTGATAATGACTGATAATCAATGCATTCGTCGGAAGAAATATAGCTCCGTCCCTGTCAGTTGTCGCACCCTTCGAGGCACCTCTGAAGGCACACCTTCTTGCAGGAGTTCCGGTTGGAACCTGGTAAGCAGGAAGGAGTATTGCACTTGCGCAGGCATGACAGCTTGCATCCTCGATAATCGATGGGATAGGGGCGTGCCAAGGCAGCCCGCTTTCGACGCCCCATGTAGGCGTAATCCTCCACGATGCACGGGTTCGGATAAGAGCTGCAGACGCACGAACCCCGACAGCAGGTTCCTTTCGCTTGAAAAACAGTCCTGCTGCGAGTGGTGACACCTGCATGACATGGCCATAAATGGCTGAAGAATGACATTCATCATGACCAACGCACGTGAGCTTCAGTTTAATTGCGGTAATCGTTACAGGGCGCTCCACGAGTCCTGCGCCACCACTGTAGTGTTGATCTATTAAGCCAAAAAAAAAACAATCACAGCCCAAGCAATGGTTAAACCATGAATGCTGAAAAGTGCACCCTGGTGTTAAGCGGCGGTTCAAGCCGATGTGGCACTGGAGCGTTTCACAACTACTGGTTACATGTTCGTGCTTGTGATGAGATTAGACACACCTTTCAGTCGGGTTTACCACAGTGTTAATGCCCATTCCGCACATTATTCTCGCATAATTACGGTCATGGGGAACGTAATGAGCGGTTAAGTGCGTTTCGCAAGGGGTGCGTGACCTGCTAATTGCAGCGGTTGTTCTCAAACCACAAGTTGTCACAGAAGTCGCAGCTGAAGCGAATGTGCCGCTAAGGAAACTCCCCAAAAAGTGGCATCCGTCTCGGCGAACGCGCTTCCGCAATCATCACATTGACGCCTCAACGGCCGTGTTGTTGCAAGCGTTCGACATGATGAGCCAACTTGGCGGGGAGGTCTCAGTAGAAGCTGTTTGCGCGTGGGCTGCGACGACGTAACTCACAAACGCAGCCAATGGCGTGCGTGCTTTTGGAGGACGTAATTGATCACAGAGCCAATAAGACCTCTCATGACGCCTCTGTTGAACAAATTTTCGTTTTTCCTAGCCATATAAAGCTGATTGCTGCGGCAAAGGCATCTTTTCAGCGTCTCTCATAATCATACGGTGGTTTTTGGACGTTAAACTCCGCATATCAATCAAAGGCGTCTTTTTGAGTATTTTATCTCCCTTCACTGTTGGCATGAATGCACAATTATTTCATTTGACAGACGGTTTCATGGAAGCTCACTCTTTTTTACTTCTTCCCAGCCTTCGGCATAATCTGCGCGATAAGTGAAACAAGTGGCTATCATAGTGGTGCATTCGATAGATAATAAAGCAAAACCACCCCTGCGATCTCGTCAACATGTAAGTACATTCTCTAAAATAACAGAAACTACCGTACAAGGCACCATGTCGTTGAGGTTAGCCTGGCACATCGTGAAGGATATCCTAGCCTGACAACAAGAAAACCAACAGGCATTAGTGAACAAATAGCGAGAAAAATTACACGATGGCAATCGCCTAATGTAGTGCGACGTGTTGTGGAAACCAAATTGTGCACAGCATCTTTTCAATTTTTTATTACTTGTGATTCTTAGAGTGAACTTGTATTTAGCGCACAAGCATAGACATTCCATCACACACTGTGTGAAAATCCTTAGCACTCGTGTGTTTCACACAAAAAAAGGAAAACTCTAACACTCACCACTGGTCTAGTGTTAGGATGTAAAGAACACTGCGCTTAATATTGTAGCAAGTAGTTAACTTTGAAAATGTGTGAACGTAGTTTTCGCGGATTTTGAATAAACTGCGTATAAAAGTGGCGTGGTAACGCTTTTATGTGCTTTGTGAGCTCTGTTGCATGTATCTTGTTGTTCCTGAAATTCCAACTACAGAACTTGTCACAAATTCACTGAGAACAAAACAAAACTGTGCTTTGTCCACAAAATCAGAGTCGGTGAGCATATTGATACGGTACAATGTTTGCACATAGATATAAAAAACGTGAACTGGCGGTGTGCATAGCCTATATTTAAAATCAGAATACGAAGTCCTCCCCATGGTGGTCTACTAGATAGTTCGCCCGACTACTGACCTACAGTCCATCTGGTCAGATCCCGTTGACAGCGGCGCAATTTTTATGGGGACAACAAAAAGCCTGGTGTCCATGTTCCTAAAATTACGTGCATGTTAAGGAACACGAGATGATAGACATTACAGCGTATTTCTAAATCATATCATAGTTTTGAAACGTGAAACCCCGGATTGTTATTAAATTAAGATATGAAATTGAAAGTCTCTACCACTTGAATGTGTCAGCATTCACTCTACTTAGGTAGCAACTATATTTCCTGAAACCTACTAGCATCTAAAGAACTAAAATATATATGACAAAGCCCGAGAGAAAGTTTCACGTGGTCATTGTCAGAATCGCGATTCCAGCCTCTCGCAGTATCATATTTTGATAGCGTTTGTACCGCTTTCTAGCTGATTTTTGGTGCCATTGTACGTGGTTTATCATACAGTCATACTTACTACAGAAGACGGAAGCACTTCAGGTCCGACAACTTGTCTTTTATTTCTGCTTTCTGACGTCGCCTGCACTCCGATGAGGGTGACTGAAAGAAAAAAAAAACACACTTACGCGAATGCAATCTTTTCTGTGCAACATTACAACGTAAACGTAAGCCAGAGAATCCCGCATAAACGCCTGGCGAGAACAGATTTAATCTTTTCAAGGTGCCCATACTAAAACGAAGATATTCGCACGACAAAAAAAATGTGGCGTATAACGTGACACTGAATTATCGTGACACTGTGGCGTATAACGTATTACGTGACATCGAATTATCACTGGCTATTACGGTCTTACCGATTCACAAGATGCAACGATATGAAGCTTCTTTATCGAGTACTGAAAAGTCAATTATTACGTACGTATTGCTGCTAAGATGCTTATTAGCTGCCGATTAGTTTTTCCGTCTCTGTTTAAATGAGCATCGTTTGCAGCTGTTACACCGTGAAGGCAGAGTTACACTGAGAAGGCAGCCGTATCAAGGGCGTCACACAAGATTTACCTATCAACGCCACCACAGCTAGCGCCACATCCCTGTTTCACTGATGTACTACATGTTCGCAACCACGCGTTAGGCGCTTTTGATTACCATAACGCATTCTTACCAAAGATGCCTGTCGATTGATTAGAAGGCGTAGACGTTTAACAACAGGCATTCATATTTTAAGACATCACTAGCAGACATGCCAGCGTGAAGTGCGCAATAAGTCCCAATGAGGAACAGATGCCGTGTGCCGATAATTCTGAACGAATATCAACATGTGGATTACACGAAAGCCAAGTCTGCAGTCGTGCACACCGAATTGAATCATGTGACACTTACCGATGCGGACGAATAAACAAACAGAAAGAACTAATACGACCTGACGCGCCCTTAAAAAGGCAGTAGACCGTTCAGACTTTGATTATGTTATTCATACTATACCACATTTAACTGTCTCTATCACGACAAGCCTTTGATGTAGAAAGTTGTATATAACTGGTTCTGAAGCACGATTTAGAACAAATGATTTTATATATTCTTTTCGGACCAAGTTTTTCTTAGAATGAATAATGAAAATTCCCCCTTTTTTGTTAGACCTCGTTGTAATAGAGAAGAACAGTAATCAAACGCTTTCGTGCAATGCGTCACCAGCGAAGTGTTTTTACCCGCTTGGAGAATATCACATCTCCGCTGTGAGATTGTCCCATTCCCATTTTAGAGTCGGGAAACCGAAAAACGAGTTAGCGCATTTGTTTAAATAGCGCCATACACGGGCCCAAGTCAGTACTTACAGGGAAAGAGGAAACACGTACTCCGTCTTTCTTCCTTTGTTGTTTTATATCGGCACTGTTGTAAGCTTGAACTAACGACAGCTAAGTGTCCACAAGGCCTGTTACTCCTGTCGTTCCCTGACACACTCAGTTACTTCTTTGGTCGCGTAGAAGCCATGGTTGCAGAAGGAGACGTGCAAGGGTGCATCTAACTTGAAATAGGCGTAAGGTTGGTGTATCAGAGGCTGACACAAGTCATTTACCGTGATGTTTATTCTACAGGTAAATTTCTCACAAGCACCCACACGAAATCACGACTCACTACTGAAAAATACAAGGGAAACACAGGAAGAGCCAGTTCACGCTGTTCAACTGAGATAAGTTTTTTTTTATAGTGCTGAAGTGTAGAGAGATGGCACCGAAATTCTCGTCGTGGCAGCCTACGTAATGATATTAGCCTTGTTTTCTGTCCACAATAGGCGATGGATATAAGCAGAAAAATATGAAATTTAACTATTGTATTTTCCTCAAGTGCTGCTTTAACGTGGTCAGTAAAATTAGACAGAGAGATGAAGTGCCCAGGTTTCTCACGCCGTAGATATAGGAAATCTCATCATACCAAGGTGCCGTCTTTCTCACCCTTGACTTTATTCGAATGTAGTAAGCGGTCGTACAGAAATCTTCGTGCTCGCGTAGCCCTTACAACGGCTGTCACTCTACGTGGCAAACTGGTCGTACTCACGACTCGGTGCAACGTGTTCCCTGTGTTCTGCTCTAGTGATGCGAGAAAATTCATGCATCTTACATGAACAGTAGAAGGGCTAAATGTAAATAGTCACGTTTGATAGTATAAACCAGCTTTGCCTTTACACCGGCATATGACCAACCGTGACTGTTGGATAAATGGTAACAAGTACTACAGGGCACCACTCCATTTCATGCGCAAAACTAGTTTTTACGCCATGCATCTTATACACACTTGTACACACACACACGGCATTATGTTGTAGGTGCTAATTTGTAGCCGAATAAAATGCATTCTTAATGTAGGGTTCGCTGTTGGTTAAAAAAAGTCACTCAAAGAAAAACAAAAATTTGGACTACGCCCTTTCGTTAGAATCTGCAGTGTGAAGCTTCAAGTACATAAGCTGACTTATTTAACCACTGGTGGTAAAAAATTGCATGGGCCTGCCAGTGTGTTGGGTGTATAATAAAAAAAAAACATCTATTGCGGACAAGCATGCTGAAATAATTCAGTCCTGTCACCTTAACAGTTTTGTAGAATTCTTCAATTTGCAAAAGGTATCTGAAAATTTCAAACTTTATAGAAAACAAAAATTGAAAATTGAACAATTGCCGGATCACAGTTGTAGTGGCTTCTAAGGCAGTCCTATTTCTACAAGTAAATAAACGCTCATAAATTCTCGATTTTAGCTGAATGTCCACTCATGCAAGTAATACTATGCCTGTGCAATATGAAGCCACGCTATCGTTGACGTATCGAGCACACTACAACCACTGCTAGGCTCCTTGATATACTTACCTAAAAGGGCAGGCAGTACAGAGAAGGCCATCATTAGTACAAGATGTGTTCCGCCCGTCGGGCTCACGTTCCGTTCCTCATGTACTCAAATGGCGCCTCACGTATTCAGCAAACCTAAAGCGGCTTCAAACCGCTTGGACCGAGGACCTTTTCTCGTGCTCGACGCGGATCGACGTCCGCTTACAGAACGGCTAAGCGACGTGGCCTTAGACAGTCCGCCGGTATTGTGCCATGAAAAGACATGCCGTGGCAAGTTTACACGTAGCCGCTTATGTCAAAGTGGGAATAAACAGCATGTAGCACAAAAAAGTGCGTCAGTTCTTCGTCACTCTCTTTAGGGAGAGTTTACAAAGGCGAAAACTACGGTCTGCCTTAACAATAGGAAACTGTAAACCGAGAGCCATTCGTGTCAGAGCAGGGCTCTCATTTCAGCGGGCTGGAGAGCTCACGCGAGAGTTATGAAAGCTTTTCCAGTTCCTAAACGGTTCTTCGCTTTATCAGCCCGTTCATGATTAGTTTGAAGTTATTTTGAAGCTAGAACTTAAAAACGCCCGTTCACGTTTATACGACCAGTGTGGTATATTTTGTACCAATTTTCAATATGTTATCAAACGAGCGAGGAATCCTGAATGTCACGATAAACCATAATTTAAAACGCCCTCTTTGACGCTCATGTGCCGGCAGTCATCTACGTAGAGGGCTATTTTATTTGTTTTGTTAGTCGTAGTACAATGATAAGAACGAAAAAAAAACTGCTTTATTTGGAACGCTTCTGTAAAACACTCTAGCTGCTTTTTGCTTAGTCAACAATATCGATTGAGTACGTGTTCCCTCAGCATCCCACCCTGTTTCGTGCTGCCGTAGACGTCAGCTGCCTATGCTTGAGACCAGTTACGTGCGTGGTCTGCAGCTCGATGTCTGAGTCAAACAGTCTTCCCTCCTCGCTAGTTCATGTGAACAAAATAGATAGTAAACACTAAAAGCTAAGGCGTGTTTTATGGTGGGGAATCAACACTTCTCACAGAAAACACTTCAGAAGTTTTGTATGGCAGCTGCACTGTGTGCTCACCCATTTTAGCGAAAAGAACAATCGCTAATCAGAATCTTTCTCTTCATGTGTCGTTCGTTGCGCTTCCTAGAAGTTCAAGAAAGACGTTGTGCGATAACTGAAAGATGCGAACTCTTGGAGTATGTGAGCACAATAGAGAAATGGCGCAACTTCCTTACGCGTTGTGTCGTCTTATTTTCGTTGTGTTTTTTTATTTGGTTGCTATTGGAACAAAAAAGGTGTTTGATTCAGTCAGTATGCACAAGAAAATGTTTCCGAAGTTGAAAAAGTGAGCAGATCCGTTTATTCTAACTTGAAAACCTTTGGAGGTAAAATGTTGCGTCGCATGTCCTCGGGTTTTCCAAAAATAAATATTTACTCCTGCGAAGAAGTCTTTCCGCATTCCGCTAAGCACTTGTCCCAGCATTTAACGCTGCATCGGTCCTGGTCACCCTTCTCCAATATTGAACACTCGCTCCGATTGCAAAGCGCTTTCTCACACTTGCATATGCAGGGCTCGTCGAACGTGCGAAAGCGACTTGCTATTCCCGTCGATTTGCCAGTGTGGCTAGCAGTGGTCACCGGTGTAGATATTCGTCGAGTTGTCGCAGTGATAGGGGACGATGTGGTAGAGGAGATCGCAGTTTGAGGTGTCGACGCAGCTGTAGGCAGGCTAGCTGGTTGCAAGGCTTCAGTTCCAGAACGTCTTTTGCTGGGGGCATCTTCTTTGTACACTCTTAGAAAAAAGGTGGTAGTACTTGCTAACCTTGGGGTAGTAATGGTTTGTCACATATGTTACAATCCTGGTAGTAAGCGCAGTTAGTAACGGCAAGGGCGGTAAGAGTTACTACCTCTGCTGTTACTACCAGCAGTTAGTAACTGTTACTACCCTAGCCATTACCACCCATGGGTTGTAACTTTTAGAGGTTTCAAAAAAGTAGTAACCGATGGTACCTATTTTATTACTTTGAGCATATTTCTCCGCTGCTAATGTTGGCTGATCAATGCCTTATTACTAGACAAAGTCGGGTAAGAAGAGTGGTGTGCCAAGAAAATAGACCCAACAAGTTCACTATTTTTCACGTATACATGCAGTAAGAAGTCAGCGTGGGGTGTATATAGCCCCTGCTTCGCAGGGGCATGTCTGACACAGAGGATCACTTGCGTTTCAGGAGGAATTATAAGAAATATAAACCTATAGCACTATATTCTACTACTTGATTACGTGTTTGGCGACGTAGCACAAGACCTTTAGTCAGCCTTACTTATAAACATTATGTGTATATTTATCTATTCTAAAATGGCCACAAAAAGGCATTATGTACAGTGGTTGGAACAAGGTACCGTAACTCATTCTCAGTGCATTTGAATGCTTCACACGACTAATATATCAGCGTTTAAAGGTAATAATCGTTTTTGGGGTTGGAACGCGCCAAAGCAATGATGATATTTGGATACACGCCGCAATGGAATAACTGTGACTGTCTTCGAGGCTAGTTGTAACAATCTGGTTATTTGATTTGCCGGTCTTGTTAATGTTTGCTGTAATTTACTAAGTTTGTTGTAATTGTCTATTACAGGCACGTGTAGCACTTGATTATGGTTTGCTAATTTGTATTTCTCCGTTTAGACAGTATCAAAATGAAGTTTACATATCTCGGCTGAGTAATTTAGAAAGAAATGTATTTTCTTGATCTATGTATACCTTCCGCGTCATTCTTCTGGTTATTAATAATACGATGAGACGATTCCTCTCATAAATGATCAGAATCGCGTTCACACACTATTTTGGATTAGATAGTAAAAAGCCGGGTGCAAAGTGGTAGCAAAGGGGCAATAAAGGTAGTAACGGCTGCAGTTACTACCTCTTTCATTTGAGTTACTAACTGCTTACTAAGGGAAGGTAGTAAACAGGTCGCAAATGTTAGTAACGGTAGCAGCTAGTAACTGTATACTAAAGTAGGTAGTAAACAGGTAGCAAAATAGTAGTAACGCTCAAAGAAAGGTAGTAGTGCTGCAGTTACTACCTATTCGTTTAGCAGTTACTACCTATTCGTTTGCAGTTGCTACCTTTTACTAATTTTTTTGAGAGTGTAGTCTTGCCCTTGTTCTGTCCACCTCGTTTCTTCGTAGACGCTTTACTAGTTGCGGGAGTCTGTTTCCCGGGGCTGCTTGTTGGAGTGCCTTCGTGGTGCTGGTTCGACTTTGGTTACGAAGTATTGGACCGGTTGACCGGTCACTTGTGTGGTGAAGTGAGCACCATGGTAATTGTTACGTGTAGAACCGCGACACGTTTCTCGAAGCTTTGTAAATTTTTCATTCTACAATGGCGATAGCGTGCTCTGCGGAGGATGCCAGCCTACGCGCCGTCAGCGTTTCCGAAGCCGAGAAATATGGCCACTAGCAATGCACACAGAATTCAAAATGTCACACACTGACCCACCACAAAAAAGCACCCAAATTTATCTTAACGCAACAATTGGACCGACTGCGAATGGATCTGCTTTATTTTCCCAGCAGGTTTTTATATGTGCTCAAGTCAACGCACTTTAAAAATACATAAATGCTTTACGATGTTTTGTTTTTCCTACCAAACTCTGAGTGTGCTGACAACCTTGAACATAGGATGTATAGTGTCTCAGCGGACGGCTGTCATTGCCCTGTTGAACGCTAACTTCAGGATTCCACTCTCTGATACAGGCAATTATACGTGGTGAAAAAATGCCGATTACCCCAACCTCTCAGATTAGACCCACATGCACCTATTTTCAATTGTTGATATGTGGGTTTTAACGTCCCAAAACCACCATATGATTATGAGAGACGCCGTAGTGGAGGGCTCCGAAAATTTTGACCACCTGGGGTACATTTAACGTGCACCCAAATCTGAGCAACGGGCCTACAACATTTCCGCCTCCATCGGAAATGCAGCCGCCGCAGCCCACCTATTTCAAGTCATATTTAGATGAATGCAATGTATCCAAGGATGGTGTTGCCCATATTATTGTCTAGATTTACCCCATGAATTAAAGGTAAGTATAGAAATAATTCTCTATAATCTCCTACATTTTCACGCGTACATAATGTATTCGGAGAACACGATGCTGTGGCTTCTAATCTGTGATTGATGTGAAAGAGAAAAAAAGCGGTGCGGTTTGAATAACTTTGTATTTTTATACTAGTGTATTGATCTTTAGTACGAAACACATGTTCCATCCAAGAATCTGACAAATGAAGGAATGTATAGCATTAAATACCAGAGCACATTCAGCCTGTGCCTATTCTTACACATATACTACCACTTCTTGCTTGAATAAGAATCCTTGTAACTTTTGTGAAACACGCTCTACATTCACGTAGAAACGTTACGAACGTTCAGTTGACAAACTCATGCCGGGGAATATGATTGCTTTCAAAAAAGAGCGTTGGTGAATGTAGTCTCCTCATATTGAATGAGCCTGAAAATGCGTGATTCGTTAATTGAATATTTACCACAAGAAGGCGAAGGCTTTCACAGTCGCCGGTATAACGTGACAAAACGTATGAACGAAAAGCAACAAAGGAAACCATGACTTTTGTGTGTTCGCTGGTCGAGGAAAAAAAAACTGCGGAGATCGTCGTGAGAACACCGCAATGATCGCAATACAACATCAACCGGCATCGGAGTTGCGAAGCGAAAGGGAAAGGGAGAGTAGGTGGAGAGAGAGGAAGGGAGCAAGTGCGCATGCCAAGTAAGAGTGGTCATGCTACCACTGAATTGAGGGCTCGAGCTTAACGTGCCTCGCATCTAAAAATTATATGCTAAAAGACGTTAGTCCATGTCACTTGTTGCGTTCGTCTCGTTGGTGGCTTATTTCATCTAGTCGCAAGCACCAACTAGCCCAACAAAATTTTCTGCTTGAATTTTGCAGATAATCAGCTACCGTTTGACAACCTGAATAAGACTCGAATGCTTGTCGCTGTAGTGGCCATTGCCAAGTGACTTGAGTCACGTTTTGTCTAAAATGGTAGACACAACGTAAGGATGGTCTCGCCACTTAAGCTAGCGCTGTCATTCATGGTGCTTCAACAATCCCCACTTAGCAGCGATAAGTGATATCTGTCCGGTTTACCATTGATAGCATTGCACCAAACCCTGCACGCTTTTGTGGAGCTCACAAGTGAAAGTAACAGGGATTCTTGTAGGCACTGCAACTATTCTTGCAAACACTGCAACGAATTCACTAGCCTAGACCACATGCTTTGCGTTGCCCCTCGTTTCAAGGGACAGACATATCCAATGAAGACAAGTGGCTATCAGCAATCAAGAGCTCGATATCAGGGATTAACTATGCGCTGTCCAGAGGGTCCACGATGCGACGATCGGGTTGAGTCGTGCATCTCAAGACTTTAAGGAAAATTTGGCATCCATCTATCTTTGCATAACGGCAAAAGACTGCTTTAGCAGTAAACATTTCTGTTTTTGGGTAAAATGTGACATGCAATCGATCACGAAAACTGTTGTCTGGCGCATGACAAGAGGTAAAGCCGAATGTTTTATTCAGTATCAAGCTACCTTCTTTTAGTTTACGTGGTTCAGAGATGTTCACTTACTGATAAGAAAAGACTATACTGCTTTCGCTTAGAGGAGGAGGAAGAAACTTTATTCAGAGAGAAAAAAAAATTTGAAATGCAGGCAGTTTGGTCGGGCCCTCAGTCCAGGGCTCCGCTGGCACGAGCGGCTCGCTGGACCTGGTCAAGCAAAGCTATTTGGCTCTGCTTGTCCTCGTCCGCAAGCCATGCCTCCCACTGCCTGTGAAACATGTGTGGTTGCTTCGTGATGTGTGGGCTGTCGATGTGTGTGGGCCTCTGGGTGCACTCCCATGTTATGTGGCTGAGTGTTGGTACTTGTGAACACCACGGAGAGGTGTCTTTATATCTTGCGGGATATATTCTACTTAGATGGTACAAATTGGGAAAGCTATTGGTTTGTATGCGTCTCCAATCCCTGCTTTGCTGGCTATCCAAGTCCTTATGTGGAAGCCCATATTCCTTTCGTTGCTTCCTTTGTTGGAGGAGGATGTCACGCGAATTGGAAAGAGGTTCAACGTCGTGGCCTGCCGTCGCTCGGTTGGTGATGCCTCGAGCTATACGGTCTGCCACGACGTTCCCCTCCAAACCTTCGTGAGCAGGACACCATATAATGTGATGGTCTCCTGTTATGGGTTTATTTAAAAATTTATACGCTATTTTAGGTAGCGTTCCTCGGAGAAACATTCGGCATGCCGCCTGTGAATCGGAGAGCACAACCACTGATTCTCCCCTGATTTCTGCGTTGGATATGGCTATGGCTATTGCTGCCGCCTCTGCCACTCGTGTGAAACAAGTTTTAACCGACGCCATTGTGGTGTGATTTTGTGCTACAATTGCCACTACATGTGACCCTCTGCTCGCTTTACTTACGTCTGTAAAGACGGCTTCTGAGCTATTCTGAAATGCTTTGCGTAAGGAGTCTGCTCTCGCTTTCCTCCTTCCTGCGTGATACGTCGGATGCATAT
Source organism: Rhipicephalus microplus (assembly GCF_013339725.1). Taxonomy (NCBI): domain Eukaryota; kingdom Metazoa; phylum Arthropoda; class Arachnida; order Ixodida; family Ixodidae; genus Rhipicephalus; species Rhipicephalus microplus. The sequence continues at coordinate 110,297,112 of NC_051168.1, read as the reverse complement.
TTCTGGGAATAGGCGCTACAGTTAAATGTGTGCGTTTTTCCGCATCTATTAGCACCGTTTCCTCGTCACAATATAACGGTCGCAATGTATATCCCATCTTTTCCAGAATTCTTCTCCCATGATAGCTTGAATTGAGCCTTTCCTTTTGAGATAAAAGCACCGCATTCGCATACTCCTCAAAGGTATTGTATATGCCCAATTTCTCTACCCTCTCGGTTTTGGCATTTTCCGGAATCCCCAATGCTGCTTTGAATGCTTTCCTTATTATTGTGTTTATTTGCTTTGTCTCCTGGTTTGTCATTGTCTGGTACGGTAGCGCGTACGTAACTCGGCTGATCACAAATGCATGAACGAGTGCAATGGTTTCTTTCTCCTCTAGTCCCATTTCGCTATTTGCTATCCGCCTGATCATCCGGGCCACATTCGCCGTGGTTCCCCGTAGCCTTTGTAGTGTGTGTGACGTTCCCGAATTTCCTTGTATCCACATGCCAAGCACGCGTATTACATCTGCCTCCCTGATTTGTCTCCCATCCAGCAGTACTGCTACCGGTATTAAGTCCTTTTTCTTTGCGTATCTTGCCCTAATTCTAACCATTTCAGTTTTTTCCGGCGAGCATTGCATTCCTGCAGCTGTCACGAAAGCTTGTATTTTATCTACTGCCTCCTGGAGGGCGTTTTCTTTGTCCGCATAAGAGCCACCCTTTGTCCATAAGGTGACATCGTCTGCGTAAAGAGCTGCTCCTAGACCTTTTATATTTTCCAGCTCACATGCGAGCTTTCTCAGGCCGATATTAAATAGTATCGGGGATAGCATGGCTCCCTGGGGGGTGCCTCTATTTGGGTAGTCGAAGGTTTCAGATGTAACCGAGCCTAAAGAAATGGTAGCTTTCCTGCTTGTCAGAAATGACCGGACATACTCATATATTCGTTGGCCGCAGTTAATCGATTCGAGGCCTTCCATTATCACCTTGTGTGATATTGTATCGAATGCTTTCTTGATATCTAGTGCTAGTACGAATTCGTCGCTTGAACCTCTGTTTGGGTTCATGACGTCATTTTGCAACAGCAGGAAAACATCCTGGGCCGATACATGTGGTCGGAAACCGAACATATTCACCGGTAGCAGACCCTCTCTCTCTACATAGTCTGTCAATCTAGTCAATATTGTTTTTTCAAAAAGCTTACCCAAGCATGAGGTAAGGGAGATTGGTCGGAGGTTCTTAATATCTCTTGGTTTCCCTGGTTTTGGTATTAACATGATGTTTGAGTCCTTCCATTCTACTGGAAGGTTTCCTCCATCTACCCATACCTTTTCATTAAAGAAATCCGTGATTCGTCGAAGGGCCGCATCACTCAAATTTCTAAGCATAGAGTTTGTTATTTTGTCTCGTCCTGGGGCGGTATTCTTTTTGAAAGACTGGGCCGCCGCATAAACCTCTTCAAATGTTATGGGAGCGTCTAACTCTGGTTGTTCTTTTCCTGCATATTTGCCATGTACCACTTCACATGCGTCTTGTCCGACATATAATTTCTTGACTTCGTAGATAAGTGCGTCATCGTTACCTTTAAATTCATTCTCCAGAATTCTTAAAGCCCTGTTCGTCATTGTTTTTGTTGCCCCTGGATCGATCATACTCCTCAGGATGTGCCAGGTCTTTTTGGTTCCTAACGTCCCTCTAAGTGAGTTACTAAATTGCCTCCAGTTACTGTTATTTAGTTGACGTGCGTAGTCATTGGCTTCCTGTGACAACTGAGCTATCCTTATCTTCAATTTGCGATTAAGCTTTTGCTTCCGCCATCGCTTTGTGAGGCTTCTCCGCGCGTCCCACAAATGTAGCAGGTGCTTGTCGACTGCTGGGATTTCCACGCTTGTTTCTATTTCCTTTGTCACTTTCCTGTGTGCCTCCTTTATCTGTGTCACCCAGTTACCTAGATCTATTATTTCCCCTTGGTCTCCTACGTTCTCCCTAAATTTGTTCCAATCAGATATTGTCGCTTTCCCCATTCTTCTTGTCGTGGCGGCATTAATAGTTATTCCGAGAATGTAGTGGTCGCTTCCCAAGTTTTCTCCGAGGTGCGCCCATGAGACGTTTCCTTCAGAATTTGTAAACGTTAAGTCCGGTGACGTGTCTTTTGTTAAGCTATTCCCGACCCGTGTCGGTAGGTCTGGTTGTGTAAGTTGGCAGAGATCATACCGTTCAACAAGGTCTACAAGGAGTTTGCCCTTAGGGCTGTCCTGCTTATATCCCCAATTTCTGTGTGGCGCATTAAAATCCCCCATGATAACTAACCTGTCTTTCTCTTTCAATAAACCCATCGCATGTGCTATAATGTTCTCAAAGTCGGCTCGTCTCTCCTTAGGTGGGCTATATATATTGACCCCCACTGTTTTTGGTCCTCCACGTTTTTTGGGCCACACTGTTATTATCTGGTGTTGCACTGCCTCATTGCTCACGTAGCTGACACTCAATGCGATATCTTTTTTGGTAAATGTCGCCACTTGTGGGTACTTTGGGTTAACATGTCTTATGTACCCTCTCAGATTTATCTGAAGTTTGCCTACTTCCTGAAGGCAGATTATATCAGGAGGGATTGGAGATGCTCCAATAAATTGTTTGAAATTTTCAAGTTTTGTTCTCAATGAGCAGCAGTTCCACTGCCATATTTCCGTTTGCTCGGTCTTTTTATTGTTACGGTGTCTAGCCATGATTGGTATTCTCGGAATCTGTTATTCCACTTTCTTTAGGTTGTCTGGTGGGGGCACCCGGGTTCTGACAAGATCTCTTGCGAGGATTCTGCGTCTGACTCAAGTCGCTTATGGTGCGTTCCATCTGGCCTAGTTTGGCAAAAACAAGTTGAATTTGTTGAACTAGGAACGCTATCGACGGTGTTTGTGGTGGTTGCGTTTCCACGGGCTGCGCAACGGGCTGCGAGAAAACAGGTGTGCTCGCCGGGCTTTGTGTGTTGCTCGACTGGTTTAGTAGTGACTCCAGGCGCGCCATTCGAGACTTAACCTCCTGTAGTTCTGTTCTAAGTTGTCTGTTTTCAGCTACTACCCGCTTGTATTCTGGGTGTTCTGTGATCGTTGGTGTAACGGGTTTATGTTTGGTAGTGGGAGATACGGCTTGCGCATAGCTTACCGCGTCCGCCTGTGGGTTGCTACGTGCAGGACACGCCCCCGGTGGCTTGCTTCTCGGAAGGGCTTGCGCGTTCGGATTGTCCTGGGAGATTGCTCTCGGCGTCGAAGTCGACTTTGGATGCCGCTGTCCTGGTTGTCCTGTCTCCACGGCACGGTTTTTCGACGGCGTGAGGGTTCTGGAACGGCTCTTTCGGGTCCCGCCTCGTCCGTACTCCCATTCTGATTCCTCTTCCTCCGACTGAAACCAGCGAGGGGCTGGCTTGTGTGGTTTTTTGGGTGGTTTCGCTGCTTGCTTGCGAATAGGCTTGAGGCGTTTCAGACAACTGCGGTCTCCAGTGATATGGTTTCCCGTGCAAATTGCGCATGTCGGAGTGCAATTATGGTTTACTTCGGGGTTGCGCATTCCACAGGTATGGCACACGGGTGAGTCTGGCTGCGGACACACGTCGGTGCGGTGGCCAACCGCCCCACACGCTCGGCAGAATTGGACGGTGTTACGAAAAGGAATACACTCCTTCTCACCTCCTCTGTAGTAAACATATCTTGGTAGAATGTCCCCGAAGAAAGTCAAGACGGCACTCTGAGAGTCTCCCAACATCCGAGCGTCGACCAGCGTCACGCTCTGGGTGCGAAAACGGATGCTCGCTTTGATGGTCTCAGACGGGGTGTGCGGCTCTATACCGTGAATAACACCTTTTTTGGTTCCTTCACCTGCCGTAACGTAGACGTTGACCGGGTGTGGTCTTCCGTTGATATTCAAAGACGTGACGCCTCTCATCGCCATCGCGACGGTCGTGTCTGGAGTCGACGCTAGCGCAATGTTGGACCCCGGTCGGATGCGGAGAATAAACTGATCCCACCTGACTTTTCCTTGGCAAGCCTCCACTATAGCGTCGGAGATCGCTTGGGTGTTCACATTCTTCAGAGGCAGTCCCTGGTGAGGTCGGAAGACTACTTTCAGATCGTCCTTGGGTAGTGCTGGGGGCCTCCGTCTTGTAGGTCAACCCCGGCGCTTTGGCTGGTTGTCCGTCGTAGGTCTGCTGCCTGCGGAGAAGTCCCCTCCTTGTTGAAATTTCCGCTCCTTCGCCTGTTTCTTCTTCGCTCTGAGCGATTGGGATATTTGCCATCCCTCCTCTGTGCGGTCGGTCTCCGTTGGGGCGGAAAAATCTGCGGCGGCGTGCGTGGACGCCGCGTTGCAGTTCCCAGGCAGTGCTGCTTCATCCCGGTTTTGCGCGGCAAAGTCCATGACTTCTTCACCCAAACCTGGTTCGGATTGTCGTACGGACGCTGTTTGCGACTCCCCAGTCGAGTCCATCGCCATCAGCAACCGCGGCAACGCCGTGGTTGTCGTCTTCGGGCGAGCGTCTCCCGGCGTCGTCGCCGCCGCTCCTCTACTGGACGCTAGAGGTAGCGAAGGCTCCACATGGGCGAGAGAAGAAGTGGCCGTAAAAACAAGAAAAATGGTCCGATTTCAGTGAAACTGGAGTCCACCGATACCGGAGCATCTCCCCTACACGCCTGTGGCAATTTCTGGACGATTCAAGGGTTGAACCATACAGAAAAGACAAGAACATACGGAGCTCGATGTGCACGCGTCTGCACTCATCGGCATCCCAGCAGCGTCTCTTCGCTTAGTCGAGCACCTTTTTTTGTGGAATTCGTGTCGTAACACACAACTAGATCTTTATCGTTTCGGAGTAAACCCATAAATCATTCGCAAAGAATTTTAGTCAAAATAAGGAAGGAAATGTGCTGTCGTCAATAGTTGGTTTTCATCGTTACTATTGCACACTATTATTTTCAAAACAGTGGTTCCGTAAAAGATGCTGTTTCATCGCTCGACCTGGGTCTGAGTGAAATGAATAATTGATTGATATGGGGTTTAACGACCCAAAACCACTATACGAATATAAGAGACGCCGTAGCGGAGGGCTCCGGAAATTTCGACCACCTGTGTTTGTTTAACGTCCACCTCAATCTGAGCTATTTGACGTATGAATGTGGGAGTTAGTGGCCAGATACTGCACCAGGGTGGCCAATTCTTCTCTGGTGAGGGAGTGCGTTCCCGGCAGTGGTTACCGGTGAGGCCGCACCCCAGGCCTCGTAATGCAGTTCCATCACCACGCGGATTTTTTTTATCCGGTTGGGAACTGCGCGGCACTGGGATTTGAACCACGGACCTTTCGCATGTGAGGCGGCTGCTCTAAATACTACGCCATCGCTGCTTTTTTGATTCAGTAGAAGTATCAGCCATCATGCAGACACTGCGGAATCAGGGCGTCGATGAAGTATATAGAAACATCCTGGAAGAAATCTACAGGGGATCAACTGCTACCATAGTGCTTCATAAAGAAAGCAACAGAATACCAATCAAGAAGGGTGTAAGGCAGGGGGACACAATCTCCACAATGCTATTTACCGCGTGCTTACAGGAGGTTTTCAGAAGCCTAGAATGGGAACAGTTAGGAATAAACGTTAATGAAGAGTACCTTATTAACCTGCACTTCGACGATGACATTGCATTGCTGAGCAACTCAGGGTACGAATTGCAACTCATGATTACGGAGTTAGACAAGGAGAGCAGAAAGGTAGGTCTTAAAATGAATCTGCAGAAAACGAAAGTAATGTACAACAACCTCGGAAAAGAGCAGTCCTTCGAGATAGGTAATTGTGCACTTCAAGTTGTAAAAGGCTATGTCTACTAAGGGCAGGTAATAACCGCGGAGCCGAACCACGAGATTGAAGTAACTAGAAGAATAAGAATGGGGTGGAGCACATTTGGCAAGCACTCTCTAATTATGACAGGTAGATTGCCACTATCCCTCAAGAGAAAGGTATATAACAGCTGTACCTTGCCGGTACTTAGCTATGGAGCAGAAACCTGGAGACTTACAAAGAGGGTTCAGCTTAAATTGAGGACGACGCAGCGAGTAATGGAAAGAAAAATGGTAGGTGTAACCATAAGAGACAAGAAGAGAGCAGAGTGGATTAGGGAACAAACGGGGGTGAAGGATATCATAGCTGAAATTAAGAAGAAGAAATGGACATGGGCCGGGCATGTAGCGCGTTGACAGGATAACCGCTGGTCGTTAAGGGTAACTAACTGGATCCCCAGGGAAGGAAAGCGGGTTAGGGGGAGACAGAAGGTTAGGCGGGCAGATGAGATTAAGAAGTTTGCGGGTATAAATTGGCAGCAGCAAGCACATGACCGGGTTAACTGGCGGAACATGGGAGAGGTCTTTGTCCTGCAGTGGACGTAGTCAGGCTGATTGATGATGATGATGATGATGAATGTGAGCACACGGGCCTACAACATTTCCGCCTCCACCGGAAATGCAGCCGCCGCAGTCGGGAATCAATACCGCGACCGGCGGGTCGTCAGCCGAATATCTTAGCCACTAGACCACCATGGCGGGACGTGAATGTGAGCGAGTCGATTCGTGATTGAGTTAGCCGACTGATGCTTACCTATGTCATATATGACTGCGATTGCGTCATCACTGATTTGCCGAGTCGGTTTAAGCAGTTACGGGGTTGTAAATTGGATATATTGTAAGTTACCGTTGACTTGCACGAATATAAGTTTTCCATACGTGGCAAAATTTGTATCATAAGACTTCTACAAAGAGCCTACCAATAAAATCGTTTGTCGCCCGACTTCTTCCTCTCTTAAGATTGCGATTGACGGCAACAACCCCTCTCAGCATGCACGCTGGTCAGTGCGGCTGTGTACTGTATGAAAATCACGGACGAAAAACGTAAATAAATACTTTAGTTGAACAAGTTATTTGCAAGTTTTCAATAAATAATTTGGTGGCGCGAGTGCAAATTACTCCACAAATAACTGTTCAATGCAGTGACAAAGAATATCAAATGTGCAAAAAATTGGCTGATCCCACCCACAGTGGGAATCGATCATATATGCGAAGCACGAATGTGAAATGCTGATATTTCACTTTAAAATCTGCACAACGTTACGAGGTTGAGGTAAATGATACCGTATATGACTCCTGTGTCATGATTATCTTGTTTGAATGTGTCGTTTACCTTCGCCATCTATTCACGTCACATGATACCAAATTTAGTATATGTGGAGCTAGCGAAACGCCGGCGAGCACGCTGTGAGCGTGGTATGTTGCCATGGTCTTCCATGATCGCGTGTCAGGATTATTATGTTAGCATCAGTCATATGCTTTCGGCATCTATTGACGTCATGTAACACGAAATTCGGTATATGCGGAGCTAGCTAAACGGTCGCGAGCGCATCATGAAGGGCCCAAGTTACTTCAATGTAGCATTGACGCGCGTGAATGCTGGGCACAGCGATGCTACGTTAGCAAAACGGGAGAACTCAGTAGCGTGACGCCAGACATGACCGGCGTGACCAGCGTTCGTCGGCTCAACGCGACGGCAACCGGCGTGAAATGCGACATGCTGCATTTCGCGCTGATGCGTTACCCAGACAACACTGCGTCTCTCTCTTTTCGTGATGGAGGAATGCCGGACGTGCTGAGACGCGCATGCGTCAAAGCAATGCAGTGCGGCGCGCGCCTGCGAGTATATGGCAGGACAGGCACCTGGCATGGCGGGGCGAACTGAACGCTGGGGAGCACGCGCACCGCTTCACGTCGAATTGTATTGGAGCCTTGACTAAGGCATGTAGTCATGTTCTCACATGACACGCATCTTATGATTATCATGTTTGCACCAGTCACATACCTTCGTCATCCAATCACGAAATGTAATGCCGAATTTGGTATATTTGACTTTAGCGAAACGGCCGCGAGCGCATCATGAGCGTGGCATGTAGTCATGTTGTGACATAACACGCATGTCATGTTTTTCTTGCTAGGGTCGGTCGCTTGTGTTCGCCATGCAATCATGCCATACCATACCAATTTTGCAACATGCCATGTGAATGAAACGACCGCAAGAGCTGCAGAGCCATCAATTGTAAGTCATGACATTCATGACATACATGTGATAATGTTCGTGTTATGGCTAGTGAAATACATTTTTCATACATTCATGCTATGTCATACCAAATTTGGTATCGATACCATAACCGAAACGGCCAGGAGAGCTAAAAGTCATAGGCGCAGATAGATAGATAGATAGATAGATAGATAGATAGATAGATAGATAGATAGATAGATAGATAGATAGATAGATAGATAGATAGATAGATAGATAGATAGATACGCTCGAAGTCGCCGAAGTTCGCTAAGAAATGCTTCGCATTTAAAAGAGATATCGGTTATGCTACCACTCACCTGCGATGTTCATTGCAAGGACGCTTAACTGCACTAAAGTCCTCGTATGCATGATAAAAACTTACATCATAGGAAAATCTTGATACTTAGAGGAACACTGACTAAATCAGCGGAATGTTCTAGCTTAATATAGCTGCCTGAATGACCACGCAATACGTGGGACCCTGTTGCTCCGGCAAGAGCAGTGCCACTCTGTTGACCCCTCAAGATAGGTTCGGTCTCTTGTTGGCTTCGCATGCTTCTTCAATTTGATGACTCGATGAGTCTCAAAACAACGAGTTAGCCGGAACACACGAATACTACGAGCGCACGAGAAAACGCGAATAATGAAGTTGAAGATAAATATTGTACAGAGCACGTGCTGTTTTTTTTGTGTGTGTTCGCGTTTTGGTGAAAAAGTTCGTATGAATGGCTCAGTACTCACGTCAAACATTCAGAAAGTGAGCCTCGTGCTTGAAACAGTCATGTGCCAAGCAAACATCAACCTGACAAGGCTTTGTGGTGTCATTGAAATAAGCAGGTGTAATATTTCCTCGTGTGTTCGGCTGCCTTATTTGATATCACGTTTCAGTGTACACATCGTGCTTGTGTAGAAGGCACTAGTCAGACTGCTTTATGCGCGGTTGACAGTGCAGGAATCATTTCGCTTTTTAGTAAAAGCTTTGAACGAAGAAGAATGAACCAAACGTGAAACAAGGGCATCCATAATATGTCTCTCTTTGACTTGACTGACATAGTATATGTTTGTTTAAAAACGCGTGGCTGAAATGACCACGCAATACGTGGGACCCTGTTGCTCCGGCAAGAGCAGTGCCACTCTGTTGAAATGATAGGAACAATAAGTATGTGCTCACTAATACCAATATCTGAGGTGCATGAAGCACTTTCCGAGCACTTTACACAAACAGCGCTACCTTCAGTAGCATCACTTAACATTTTCGTGGTAGCTAAGAAGTTTTAGCTTACCTGAAATTAGCATCTAATCAGTGCGAAGGCTCACAGGTGGTGCTTCAAGAGGGAAGCTGTTTAGGTATCATCGGTGTACGTTTGTGCAGCAGTTTATATGGCTTAAATTTTGGGAATATCAGTGAAAGTTGCACACAGACGTTATATAAATAAGAACATGGTTAGGGTTCTGGTGACAGAAACTGGAGAGGAAGAACAAAAATAACTAGGGTAAAAAACGGGGACACTCTACACTAAGGAGCATAGAGCTGGACAGTGAATGTAGTTTTTTTTTATAGTAAGGTATATTTATTCGACAGCGGACAAAGCCTTATAACATCCTAAAAAAAGTCATTTTTTGTTGAGACTAATGCCATACAAGCCACAAGCCCTATATAAAGGTGATGTTCAAAGCATCGGTTCATTCCTCCAAACAAACTCGACGCCACGTTGCAAGCGCTAAATTAAACTTGCTGTCTTAGTTTGTTAACCTCCCAGTGCGAATTATGCTTTCATTACACAATGGCATGCACTGCGCAAATTTTTCCATGAAACCACAATAAAACAACAACGATGCAGTAGTAAACTTTAGTAAAACGCACCAACACTCTTTCATTCACGTGCTCTACATCCAGAATACATGGTCTACATACTGAGACAAGGTAATGACAGAGTTGGAAACGCAAAGCTTTCAACATGCCTAGCTAATGAAACAAAAGTCGCATTTGCATGCTCGACGAGACCAAATATGTTTTTGAGATCACTAAACTTTTAGACTCTAAAGTAGCAAGCCACTACGCACCTGTTACATAAGGTAAAACTTGCTAGACTGAACACTGAAGAGTGAAGACCTGACGACACTGAACAACAGCCAAGTCCTCTGATTGGGCCGTTCTGAAGGTTCAATATAACATGGACAAAGTGCAAAATCGTGAAAAATGAACAGATAAAAGTCCCAACCGCAGCTTAAGGAATTTTTATATGCCGAAAACCCTTGAATATTGTAAGTTCAGATGGCTTGTGTCCTAGTGACAGAGGGACGTACGTTAAGTATTCCTCTGCATCAACAGTACTCGCTTTTTCAAAGGTAACCCCAGCACATTCAATATAACAAGTAGCACGCGGAAGTTGCTTCATATCACCAGACCATGACACAACTAAAGTTGTCCTTAATCGTATAGTCAGCTGTCATGTAAATTTTTGCGTGAAAATTTTGTTATTTTTACAAAAAGTGAAGGCAGCTGAAATAAAGGCATATTCATTATTTAGAATGCACAATACTGTTCTTTCGACACTGCCATCAAGGCTGCGAATATCAACGGGGACAAACTGGCTTCAATGTTTCTACCAAGGTAAATGTTTATTACAGCGAACGGATCAGTACTAGAAGATGCAGGGGTCTGTGAATGGGTTCAACATGCAGTTGGAAATCACGCGAACGTAGCCCGTTTGACAGGACTGTAATACCAGCCTTCCATATGCTTTGTTGTAGAGAACCAAGAAATGAAACGAACACGTGATATTATAGTAAAAATATTGAAGCGATTGAACAAAATAAATAGTGTACCATACAGTACGCCAGGAAAGGCCCACGTGTTTCTCTCCTTAAACGTTATATATATATATATATATATATATATATATATATATATATATATATATATATATATATATAATATATATCTATATATATATATATATATTATATATATATATAAATATACTATATATATATATATATATATATATATATATATTTATATATATATATTATATACATATATATATATTTGCTTCTGTTTGTAGTCGCTTTGGTTCCCATTTAAGTTATTGAAAATTTCGAAGTATTCGCAAGAAACTAACAAATGCATATTAACTCGAACGTACTGTTTGTAACAATGGCTTCACTGCAGTGCGATAGTGCTCAACCGTGAAAGCATCTTTCCAAGAGAAATCCGTTGTGCCGCAAAGCTCGTCTTCAAATTTAAAGGGGCCCTGCAACACTTTTTGAGCAATGTCAGGAAACGCTGCCCATCGGCAGTCGAGGCTACTGAAACACGCAAGTCAAATATTTTAGCGCAGCGCGCGGCGTGCGATTGAAAATAAATTCGCAAAAAGTCGGCTAAAAATTGCTCTCTTCTCTCTGCAAATGACTGCAAGAGCTGTGAAAGCATTTGTGACGTATTTCCTTTTGCCGTGCCATCTCTCCCTGTTTAGCTTCAAGTGATCTCGTTGGGATGAGAAAACAGAATGCACTTTGCAGCGTGCGAGAAACCTCTGCTATTCCGCGCGTACTGGACAGATTCTGAAGGTATTTGTGGCGGTTAATTCATGAATCAAAATAAGCTTCATTATTGAATACATTCCATGGCTACTTGAAAAGTGTCGCACGGCCCCTTTAAGTTAAAATATTACTGTCAAACCAATTCAATTTTTTAGACTTAAAAGCTAGTTATGGTGGCTTATATGCTCTAAGTATAGTAAATCTAAAATGCTAAATATTTCAAGCGCTATGACTCGCATACTGCTGAAAGTAAAATTCTGGTACTACTCAAAGTTCTTTTGACTTGTCTTGAACAAGAAAAAATGCATAGAAAGCACTATTTAATTTGAAACATATGGTGCGGGTTAGTTTGGTCATGACGAATATGCCCATTATTCTTTATATATCATAGGTACTATACGATACGAAATTATTCGGCTGAAATCACTATTCTCTTTAAACCTAAAATTCACATGATGCAGATGACAGGTGAAAAAAACATTTCGCAAAACAGGCGGAGAAGAAAAGAGGAAAGAAGAACTTGGCATTCTTGATCGAAGAATGGCGACCGTGTTCCCCAAGAAGGGCAACGGAAGCAAGCGAGATAACGAGTATTGCTGCGTAGTTGATACATGCTTCAAGTACTCCTATTTTCCTTAGTGACGTAAACGTATATGAGAACCGGGACAAAATTGAAAGAAAATGATAAAATTAATGTCCTTCGAGCTCAAAACGCACGTACAAAAGCTTTTCTTTTTTTGTAATTAGGTGCTACCACATAAAAAAGATGCAGAAGATTTGTTCATGTGAATTGAACCCAACATCACAGTCACATGCACACCTATTAGTTTTATGCTTTCTGGTAAGTATAGGTGGTGATAGTTTTTTAAGTTTTGTGTGCAATAACTGACTCTAATAACAGTTGTACTGTGTGCAACCTAAATGTATGATTGAGTAAAAAATTACTGATAGAGAAATATTGCACACTTCTTGACTATTTGATATTCGACTCGTATTTGAAGCTATGTATTCGTATTGAATTCGTAATCGAGAATTTGGATATTCTCACACCCTGAATATATATATATATATATATATATATATATATATATATATATATATATATATATATATATATATAACGGAAAGAAGTGTATACTTAAGGGCACGTTTTTCCGTGTTTTTGACAAAATAATGATGAGATCTCACACATGATAATGCCAAAGAATGTACAAAAGAAGTTGTTAGACCAATTGTAGTTTGAGTGTGAAGAAAGAAAAGTGGGTGAAAAGATAACTGTACACGGAAAGTTATCTTTTCAACCACTCTTCATATATATATAAATATATATATATATCATATATATATATATATATATATATATATATATATATATATATATATATATATATATATATATATATATATATACCAGTGTGTTGCGTTGTCTTTGAGTAGGACTTTATTCGTAGAAAACGCCTGCACATAAGGTTTCTAATAAATGCAAAAAAATGAAACTAATTACCTTTATTATAACGTCTTATGTTTGTGAGTGGACATTTCACGTCTTGCGCCCTTGGCATTTTTTTTTTAATTTACTGATTAGGGCCTCAAGCCTGTTTTTGCGCATTCATCGAAGCACACGTCCCAGCAGCGAAGGCTGCATTCGTCCTGGTCGCACTTCTCGAGAGTTGAACAGACAAGCCGTTCGCAAGCAGCTTTTTCGCAGGCGCACACGCAGGGTTTATCGCATGCGCGAAAGCGGCCGATTCCTCGAGGAGGCACGCTAGGGCGTAGAGAAACCGGAGGGGGGACGGGCGAAGGTGCTTGCGTGGTTTTGGTTGTCCTTGTAGTGGAAGGCTCCGTGGAGGAGATCACGTTCTTGCGCGTTGACGCGGTAGTACGTGGGCTAGACTTCCGCTTCAAGGCCACGGTCGTCGATCTTGTACTCACTGTTGTGGCCCTCCTCGTAGATTGGCGATGTTTCCGCCTAGCTCGTTTCTCCCATTCCGATCGGATCGTTGAGGCAGGTCGAGTTCGCATTGTTGGGCTTCTTGTGCGATCAATTGCTGCGGGAGTAGACATTGCTGGGCTTCTTGTGAGGGTAGCTTGTGTTTTTGTATATGCTTTGGCTTGCGACCTTGCCGGTGCTGTCCCGCCACACGTTGAGGGACGTTAGGGTTCCAATCGTTATTGCGTTTGGCACTACCAGACATGGGCATCGAGGTGTTGTGAATTTTCGATTGCGTGGTGCCACGGTGGCCGCCCACCGGGGAAGCCGTCGTCGGCCCGTCGGCGCTTGCGAAGCAGATCAGGACAGCCACTGCAGTGCACACAGAATGTTAAACAGCGTGTAAGCACAGCCCGATGATTTTGGCGATATATTTTAATACTATATTTAGACCCACTTTAGACGTCCCCCCCCCCCCCTTTTATTTTTCGGGCTCTCTCTGGTAACGAGTAACTCGGCATGCTTTATAAACAGAGGTCTGTACGTGATAATAGACGAAAAGCATGTCAACACAGGAACTTAAGCTGAGCCGGGCCAACACAGCTGAAAAAGCGCACAATATGGGAAAGAGATGTTGAACCGAAATACCTGTCTGTTGTGCTTAGAAAAAGTGGGTAACAATTTAGAGTACTAGGTACTCTACTATGGGAGAGCATAAAGCCATCCCGTGGGCCTCACACTTAATAAGGCCCTGTTGACAACAATTACGAGGGAAACGAGTGCCCAAACTCGACGCTCTACATATATAAATCGGACATGCGTTGTGCGGCAACGTGGGGCATAATTGTTCAGTCGTTTAATTCCGTATTTATGCCAGCTATGTCATATGTATTTCTGTAAATACATCATATAATGGTGTAAGCACTTGCATGCCCAAGGTCGTTTATCACAAATCTCTATTAACCAACTCATCCTACTGTTACCTTAAGTTCATGCACTCTTTCTCGCTGTCTTCAAAGGAAGCTTTTTGTTTCGTCCTAATCTTGAAGAACGAATACAGTAGCTTAGCGGCAATGGCGTTGGTCTTCTGGGAAGTCGGGAGCATTTCTCTGCATACTGCAGACGTTTTGTGCGTTTCTATCTATCTATCTATCTATCTATCTATCTATCTATCTATCTATCTATCTATCTCTCTCTCTCTATATATATATATATATACATATATATATAACACTCTCACATTTAAATTCACATATAAACCCAATAAAGCGGCTGTGGCGATAGCCGCTATGATTAATTATTTTTGAAGTATTAAAAAATAATAAATCATGCGAAGCTTCAAAATATGCTTTGCAAAGTCTTGGGTGTCTTAAGCAAATGTCAGGGTTTATTGCCAGTTCTTCAAAAACGTCTGATGTTTAATGCGCTGTTTACATCACATCTGAGTTACTGCAACCTAATTTGGGGTAATGGAACAGAAAAAAGGCGCTACGATCTGTTGCTAACCTCCTTTTCAATGCCCATACATCACAATTATTTGCTAAATACAAAATAATCAAATTAAACCTGCTCTACGGATATTCTTTAGCAGCTCTTTTAAATCTGATACCATAAAAGGTCGCGGCTATATACGTACTTTAGCTAACTTGCAATAAATCCTTCAACGTGTCTAAACCGAAACTCTGAATATTGGCATGTGCCGAGACCGCGCACAAATCATGGCTTTCAGACATTTAGTTATTGCTTACCGAATATACTAAATAAATTAGAATTTAATTATGAAAATGTTCCTATCCGCTCTAGTATTTTTAATATAAATATGCTTTATTAATTGTGTGTAGTATTATTTTCTGTTTGATTACTTCTTTCTTTCGATGTATAGCATGTGCGTTTTTGGTTAGTATAGTTTGTTTAGATTTTTTGTTCTGATGCAAAGCATATGCATTGCTGGTTTAAACTGTCCTATGTTTATTTGATTTTGACGTTTTTGTTGCCACAGTTTCCAGGGGGATATGGGGCTTTGTCAAGCTCTTATATACAGCTTTTTTTTTCTGTCCCAGCCACTTACTATACACCTGTACGTGGTAAATAAACTAAACTCAAACTCAAACTCACGATTTAAGTTATTTAGGTTAATTTTCACACTCTTTTTTTTCCTATTTACATTACATTGGTTCTAATGACTTCCCCTATACATTCCTTGGCAATAATATACGTAAGATTTAATTATATTGTGTCAAAACACGACAAAACGAGCCCTTAGATATACACTTCTTTCCCATATATATATATATATATATATATATATATATATATATATATATATATATATATATCATCAGCCTGACTACGTCCACTGCAGGACAAAGGCCTCTCCCATGTTCCGCCAGTTCACCCGGCCCTGTGCTTGCTGCTGCCAATTTATACCCGCAAACTTCTTGATCTCATCTGCCCACCTAACCTTCTGTCTCCCCCTAACCCGCTTCCCTTCTCTTGGAATCCAGTTAGTTACCCTTAATGACCAGCGGTTATCCTGTCTACGCGCTACATGCCCGGCCCAAGTCCATTTCCTTTTCTTTATTTCAACTATGATATCCTTAACCCCCGTCTGTCCCCTAATCCACTCTGCTCTCTTCTTGTCTCTTGAGGTTACACTTACCATTTTTCTTTCCGTTGCTCGCTGCTTCGTCCTCAATTTAAGCTGAACCCTCTTTGTAAGTCTCCAGGTTTCTGCTCCGTAGCTAAGTACCGGCAAGATACAGCTGTTATATACCTTCCTCTTGAGGGATAGTGGCAATCTACCTGTCATAATTTGAGAGTGCTTCCCGAATGTACTCCACCCCATTCTTATTCTTCTAGTTACTTCAATCTCGTGGTTAGGCTCTGCGGTTAGTACCTGCCCTAAGTAGACATAGTCTTTTACAACTTCAAGTGCACTATTACCTATCTCTAAGCGCTGCTCTTTTCCGAGGTTGTTGTACATTACTTTAGTTTTCTGCAGATTAATTTTAAGACCCACCTTTCTGCTCTCCTTGTTTAACTCCGTAATCATGAGTTGCAATTCGTCCCCTGAGTTACTCAGCAATGAAATGTCATCGGCGAAGCACAGGTTACTAAGGTATTCTCCATTAACTCTTACCTTTAACTGTTTTCATTCTAGGCTTCTGAAAACCTCCTGTAAGCACGCGGTAAATAGCATTGGGGAGATTGTGTCCCCCTGCCTTACATTCTTCTTGATTGGTATTCTGTTGCTTTCTTTATGAAGCACTATGGTAGCAGTTGATCCCCTGTATATTTTTTCCAAGCTGTTTATATATATTTCATCTACGCCCTGATTCCACAGTGTCTGCATGACGGCTGATATTTCTACTGAATCAAACGCCTTCTCGTAATCTATGAAGGCTATGTATAGTGGTTGGTTATACTCTGAGCATTTCTCTATTACCTTATTGATAGTATGAATGTGGTCAATTGTTGAGTAGCCTGTTCGAAATCCTGCTTGTTCCTTTGGCTGATTGAATTCTAATGTTTTCTTTACTCTGTTAGCAATTACCTTTGTAAATAGCTTGTATACTACAGAGAGCAAGCTGATCGGCCTGTAATTCTTGAAGTTCTTGTCATCTCCTTTCTTAAGTATTAAGATGATGTTAGCGTTCTTCCAAGACTCTGGTACCCTTCCCGTCAGGAGACACCTCGTAAACAGGGTGGCTAGTTTTTCTAACACAATCTGTCCTCCATCTTTCAGCAGATCTGATGTTAACTGATCCTCACCCGCAGCTTTGCCTCTTTGCATGCTTTCCAAAGCTTTTCTGACTTCTTCTATTATTACTGGTGGGGTGTCATCTGGGTTACTGCTAGTTCTTATAGTATTAAGGTCGTGGTTGTCTCGGCTACTGAACAGATCTCTGTAAAACTCCTCTGCTATTTTAACGATCCTATTCATATTGGTAGTTATTTTGCCTTCTTTGTTCCTTAGTGCATACATACGACTTTTGCCTATCCCAAGTTTCCTCCTCACTGCTTTGACGCTTCCTCCGTTTTTCAGAGCGTGTTCAATTTTCTCCATGTTATACCTTCTTACATCGCATACTTTACGCCTATTAATCAACTTCGAAAGCTCTGCCAGTTATATTTTGTCTGTTGTACTTGACACTTTCATGCTTTGACGCTTCTTAATTAGGTTCTTCGTTTCCTGGGAAAGCTTGCCAGTGTCCTGTCTAACTAGCCTGCCTCCAACTTTCACTGCACACTCCGTAATGATACTCGTTAGATTTTCATTCATTGTATCTACGCTACGGTTGGTTTCCTCACTAAGAGCCGAGTACCTGTTCTGCAGCGACATTTCGAATTCCTGTACTTTCCCTCTCAGTGATAGCTCATTGATTGGCTTCTTGCGTATCAGTTTCTGTCGATCCTTCTTCATGTCTAGGTGAATTCGAGACCGTACCATTCTATGGTCACTGCATCGTACCTTGCCAACCACTTCCACATCCTGCACGATTCCTGGGTGTGCAGTCATTTTAAAGTCTATTTCGTTCTTATTTTCGCCATTAGGGCTCCTCCATGTCAACTTGCGGGTTTCTCGTTTTCGGTAGAAAGTATTCAAAATCCCCTAATTATTGCGTTCTGCGAGTTCTACTAGTAGCTCTCCTCTGGCGTTTCTAGTGCCGATGGCATAATCTCCTACTGCCTGGTCTCCAGCCTGCTTCTTCCCTACCTTTGCATTAAAGTCGCCCATCACTATAGTATACTGTGTTTTTACCTTACTCATTGCCGATTCCACGTCTTCATAGAAGCTTTCAACTGAAGCGTCATCATGGCTGGATGTAGGCGCGTAAGCCTGTACTACCTTCATCTTGTATCTTTTATTCAGTTTATTTACAATACCTACCACCCCTTCATTAATGCTATAGTATTCCTCTATGTTGCCAGCTATGTTCTGTGAATTAGGAACCCCCCTCCCAGTTCTCTTCTGTCTGCCAAGCCCCGATAGCGAAGGACATGCCCATTCTGTAGCACAGTATAGGCCTCATCTGTCCTCCTAACCTCACTGAGCCCTAATATATCCCATTTAACACCTTCTAGCTCCTCGAATAGTACAGGTAGACTTCCCTCACTAGATAAGGTTCTAGCGTTAAACGTAGCCAAGTTCAGGTTCCAAAGGCGGCCTGTAGTCCAGAGATTCTTAGCACCCTCTGCTGCGTTGCAGATCTGACCGCCGCCATGGTCAGTTGCTTCGCAGCTGCTGGGAACTGAGGGCCGTGAGTTATTGGACGTATGCATGTGGGAGGTAGTTGCCAGATACTGCACTAGGGTGGCCAATTCTTCTCTGGTGAGGCACTGCGTTCCCGGCGGTGGTTGCCGGTGAGGCCGCACCCCAGGCCTCTTAATGCAGTTCCATCAACACGCGGATTTTTTTTTCCGGTTGGGAAAAAATTATGGCATATATATATATATATATATATTATATATATATATTATATATATATATATATATATATATATATATATATATATATATATATATATATGCCATATTTCGTAAAAGAGACTGAAGGGGTGGAGGTGTGCTGAAATAAGTCTGGCTGGTCATGACAGAATACTCTAGAAATCTGTTTGGTTCCATCGTCCAACCCATTTGGGTGTCGAATTTTATAAACGTTACAAACCTATTCCTATGATGCAGGCGTTCAAATGGGTAAGCACTGTCCACTGAAGTCGGTCTACGTAAGACTAGCTCGAGGCTCGAGGTCTACCGTTGTCGCTAGCGTTTCTTGGCAACTTCCCACAGTTTTATTTGTGTGAAAGGTGCCATCCAAGAAATTGATGGTGTATGTTTTGTGTAATACTCAGATCTGACAAGAAAATTCATTTTTATTACAATTTCTCATTCATTTTACTTAATGCTAAAAAGACAGGTGTACCACATCTATTAGTTTAAACGTGTTTCGTTAAACATGATCACAACAAAACCAAACTGGAACATTAGGATCTTTTCACTTGTACGTATACATTTTAAGTTTGCCGTGCTACTGCAATACCAGAATACTAATACCGTGTAATTGGAACGTATGTTTAGGTCTCCAGAAGCGTGTGTTAGGGGAGTAATGGATAAGACAAATAATAAAGAAATGGGCTAGGTACGTGACTACAAAATACAGGCATGCGTCCAGTGGGCTTCTATTCTGTTGTCTTCTCTTTTATGCACGTCAATCTACCATAATGTTGCACGCGTGTTATTTTGATGTATTCAGGCTTTACCCAAAAAGACTGTTTGCAACTTGTGACGCAAACCATGCCGCGGTTTTACAGAAGAGTACCGATTGCTTTAGGTCATTCCGTTAAGACTGCTTAGGTTTCCGAACAAGAGAAAGAAACATATTTGACAGAAGATGCTGCCTCGTGGATTTGCTGATGCTGTTTAAGTTGTTGTGAGGCTGCGAGTTTACACAATTGTAAACGAGAATCTACTTTGAGGAAAGGTAGGTTCATGCGACTGGGAGAAATTGTATACTGATAATCCATGCAGCAGAGTACCTTTTAAAGTGGATCGCCGAATGACTGCTTCCTGCTTTCAGATTACAGTTACCAGTTATAATTACTCACAGCATGCCCGCACATCAATATGTATGCGTAAGGTATTAAAGTGCCAAACAAAACACGACCAATATATGCTCCCACTAGATAGTTTTTCTAGAGGCAAAGCTCTTCTTAATCTATCGTCGCCGTGAGTTCACATTACCGAGAGAAGAAGAGATAAGAAAGAGAAGACGGAAGTATCTACCGAACAGTATAATAGACGGTGCTGTATTACAGAAGTACATACAAACTGCAGTCGAGTAAGGATATTCTAGATGGCGCTGTACCGCTACTCTCTGGTTGGCTGCTGTGCGGGCTGTGCCTGGGTACGCGGAAAACGAGTACCTCTCTCGGTCTCTTGGATAGTCGCCGTACGTAGCGGATTGTTGGGCATGGGCGAATCAGAGTCGTGCGCGTGGTAAACACGCTTGCGCTCGGCTTCCTTGGCACGCGTCGCGTCGGTGTTACCCCCGTGCCGCTTGTGATGCAATTTTATACACATTCCAAATTCAGACGGATGCATTCTGTTTGGCTCACGTGTTTGGCTCATGTGAGCCGTGGCGAATGCCGTGACGTTCTATGTCACGTGAGTTCAATTCAGACGGGGGCGCTCGGTTCCATTGAGTGGCACGCGATTGGCTTATTTGAGCCGTGACAAATGCCATGGCGTTATATGTCACGTGAACCAAAGTGGCACGTGTCTATTTTCGTTAGTTTTTCAAACGAAAGCTTATGAACGGTCGAAAAGACCGCCTGAAATGAAACGGGTGGATTGAAATGGCTGCGAAGTGGCATGGAGTGGATTGAAACGTAAACACTTCGCGCCTTTTTAGTATCCGGTTACTTTGAGAACATGGCGTCGCAGCGGGCCTTATGCACATACGCTGCAGCTCAATACTTCCTCCGTTGTCGCAGCCACTGCGTCTGTCTGTCCGTGTATGTTATCGTAAACAGACAGACACACAGCCGGATGGACAGATGGACGGAAGATTCACGGTTTACTGATGCGATGAAACCCTTTCATGCTTCACCCCACTCATTATTCAGTCCTTCGTAACTCTCTGGTACGTTTTGTGTAATAAAATGCATTCTACCACCAACGCCACCGTCGTGTTACGAGCGTGTTGGTATCCTTTGCAGATTGATCGATTGATTAAAACGTTATATTTGTCCTGAGAAGACGCAGGGGAGACCCCGTGTCACCCGGATAATCCCACGTTGGGACCGTGAAGCCGAGCTTGGCGGCCCGTTCACGGGCACTCTGGACGGCCAGGGTTTGATCCTTAAGTTCGGGGCTGCGTAAGAGCGCAGCCCATCTGTCCTCGCTGAGGGCGGGGCCGATGGCTTCACATTCCCACAACACATGATTGAATGTGGCTAACAGTCCACAAGCGGGGCAATCCGCACTTGGATACCGTTCAAGGTAGATGGCATGAAGAACTGCAGGGTTAGGATACGCACTGGCTTGCAATAGTCTTAGGGTGACTGCCTGCGCCCTGCACAAGGCCGGGTGTGAGAGAGCAAATACCCTTCTTGACAGATGGAAGTGCTTTGTTATTTCGTTGAACGTAAGTAAGGGTTCCCAGCGAGGCAGAGGGGCTGTGGAGGTGGCGCGGTCAGTGAGTCCTCGCGTGGCCTCGTGTGCGCCCTCGTTCGGGTTAGAGGTAGAGCCCTCAATCGACTCCAGGTGAGCGGGAAACCAAGTGAGAGAATGGGGCGTCATACTCTTGACGCTTTGGAGAATGCGGAGGGCCTGAGGGGCTACCATCCTAGTTTCGTAGGCTTTGATAGCCGCCTTGGAGTCGCTGTATATTGACTCTCTGCGACTATCTAGCATAGCCAGCGCGATTGCAACCTGTTAGGCTATCACGGGCTTAGATCTGCGTACTGTGGCGAAGCAAGTGAGCCTGGAATTTGAGTCGATGATGGAAACAGCGAATGCCTCTGGTTGGACATATGGCGCAGCATCCACAAAGCTTGCATCAGTGGGGGTTGCTACGGACGTGCTCCAGCAGAGCTCTACCCCTGGCCCTACACCGACCGACGTTGTGCGCAGGGTGCATATTGCGGGGAATGGGTGCGATGCGCAGTTGAGACCTGATGTTTTGGGAAATCTGTATGGAATCGGGGCACTGGTCAATAGAGTTGAGGCCCAAATCATCGAGTATCTTGCGGCCCGATTTTGTTCCGGAAAGCCTGAGCAGCTGTGAGCGCTCTTGCACCTCGATTATCTCTTCGAGTGTATTGTGAACACCGAGATTGAAAATGTTTTCAGTGCGAGTGCTTACAGGCAAGTCGAGCGCGAGCTTGAAGACCTTTCTTATGAGGGAATTGAGCTTACTTCTTTCTGCAACATGCCAATTATACATGGCCGCCGAGTACGAAAGGTGGCAGAGCACAAACGCATGTATGATGCGGATGAGATTGTCTTCCTTGATTCCGCGGTGTCTGTTGGTGATCCTCCGGATGAGGCCGAGAGCACTTTCCGTCTTGGTAGTGATCTGTCTCAATGCAGCTCCGTTAGCACCGTTGGACTCGATATACATTCGCAATATTCGGAGCGAATCCACTGTGGGCACTGGGGACCTGTCACTAGTGAAAAGCCGTATTTCACTTTGAGACGCAGGTTTTCATTCACGGTGGCCGCCGCCTCAGGGTCTTTTCTTGTAGAGCAGAAATTCAGATTTTGATGGGGAGCATTTGAGACCGGTGGGACGGAGGAAACGTTCGGTCACGTCGATTGCGCGCTGCATGGCTTCCTCAACTTGACCATCGCTCCCGCCGGTGCACCATATGGTTATATCATCTGCGTAGATGGTATTATTGATTCCTTGAATCTTCGCCAGTTCCTTGGAGAGCCCGATCATCACAATGTTAAATTGTGTTGGTGAAATAACTGAGCCCTGAGGCGTGCCGCGTGAACTGAGGTTGATTTCTCGTGAGAAGTACCCTTCAATCTTGAGCTTGGTAGCTCTCTGGTAAGGAAGGGATCTGAAGAAGTCGTAGACCCTCTTCCCTAGCCCTAGGCTGGCAATAGACTGGAGAATGAATTTGTGAGAAACGTTGTCGAAAGCCTTCTCCAGGTCTAATCCAATGATGGCTCTGGTATCTCCTCTGCTCCGGTCGATGATCTGATATTTTATCAGCTTCATGGCATCCTGTGTCGAGAGACCAGCTCTGAAACCAATCATATTGTGGGTGTACAAGTCATTGGTCTCGAGGTGGACTTTGAGTTGGTTCAGAAGGGCGTGCTTTGCGACCTTACCGACACAGGAAGTAATGGAATTCGGTCCTAGATTATCTATTCCTGGTGCTTTACCAGGTTTCGGGATTAGAACTGTGTAGGCCATCTTCCATTGTGCGGGAACCTCCCCACTGCGCCACATCTCATTAAACTTTTCCGTAAGGAATTCGATGGGGTCGTCATTATGGTTCTTGAGCATCTTATTGGTTATGCCATCAGGGCCAGGGGCGGATCTGGCATTTAGAGAAAAGAGAGCCGGCCGTATCTCGGCCACAGTATAGTCCTGGTCCAACTCCGGCACGTCGCACCCCGCGTAGTCCGGAAACTGTGTGAGTGCAGAGCTATCCGCGACTCGCAGGTACCTGTATATAAGCTTGTTGACAACCAATTCGTCCGGGGTAGAGTCAGTAGCAAGATGGATGGCTCGCGCGAGCGATCGCCTCTGGCTGGACCTCATGCTGCCCTGATCGAGAAGGTGTTTGAGAAGACCCCAGCTCTTCCCAGATCTGAGCTGACCCTCGATGCTCTCACAGAGCTCATGCCATTGTTGTTCATACAAGGTTTTGCAGTGCTCCTCGATTGCCCTGTTAACCTCGGAAACCTTCTTGCGGAGCCTTCTGTTATGCTTCTGTCCCTTCCATCTCGTGAGTATGGCTTGCTTGGCTTCTAGTAGGTGTGCCAACCTGCTGTCCATATTTTCAACATCGAGGTCAGTGATGACCTCCTTGGTCACTGCCGTGACGTCATCTCTGATTACTTTGTACCATCCTTCAAAGTCTGTCCCTGCTGTTGGTGCTCTCTCAACTCTGACTTCGAGAAAAACGTGTCAGTCGATCAACTTGAATTTTTTCGTCCCCAAAGCGGGCAATCGCGAAGGATACCTCGATGATGTAGTGGTCACTTCCGAGGTTTAGAGCCGTGTTGACCCATTTCACCCCATCTATATTCTTCACAAAAGTCAGGTCCAGGGTGGTATACCGACATATGGAGTTACCTCTCCTAGGGGGGAAATCCTTGTCAGTTATAAGCGTCAAGTCGGCTTCTGTCGCAGTCTGCCATAGCTCGCGTCCCTTAGGGGTATCATACATGTATCCCCACATGCTGTGTGGGGCGTTTAATTCCCCTACGACTACAAGGGGGTAACTACTGGCTATGCTCACAGCCCTTTTGAGGAGAGAGCTTGCTCTCGCCCTGCGATAACTGGGACTGCAGTATACGTTGAGAATAAAAAGGTTATTTCTCCAAAGACTCTTCTTGGGTGAGTTCATTATTATTTCAGTCATTACGTACTCAATGCCATCGGCAACTGCACTGAGGTCACGCGATAGGTAATTGTACATTTTGCTGGTAAGTGTGGCGACTCCCCTACCTCCTGAATGTGATGACGCTACTAGGTAACGCGGGAGTTTGATGGGGGCGCCAGACGCAACTTCCTGAACAGCGATGGTTTGGGGCTTATTATCGAGAGTTCTGAAATATTGCTGTAGAACTGGGCTTTTTGTGAGTAAACCCACCACAGTTCCATTGCCTGATTCTGAAGTTTTCGTCCACACTATCTATGTTTAAACTGAGGGGATGGTTGAGCAGCTATAGCGGCCCGGAGGATCGCGCCCTTAGTCGGTGGTGCTAGTACATTGCGTTGTGCTCGGACCTGCAAAGAGGTCGGACCAGAGTCTCTCCTCGCATTGACCTCTTCTAACTTGCTTATGCGTTCACTCAGTGCTTCTAATCCCTTCTTGGGGTGCGCCACGGCTTCTTGAATTTTCGCTAAGGTAGCCTGCATGTTCACAAAGGAGACCTTGAGTGCCGACAGTAAGTTTACCGCCTCTTCTTCTTGTGTGGTCTCAACCGCTCAGCACTTGGTTCCGCTAGGCCTATGAAGTGCCTCAGACGTATTCATGGCGACTGGGGTTGGGGCGGGCTGCGCCGAAGGGGCCGAGGACGCGAGCTTTCTAATCTCCACCATCTCCGCGGCCAGCCTGCTCATTTCTTGCTTAAGCTGCGCGTTTTCTTTCCTCAGCTATCCCTTGCAGAGACATTGCGTGCGTCCGTCGGAGACATGGGGTGCGTCCCCCACAAAGACGCTGGACGCGTCTCAACTGCGGTTGTGCTCCCTTCTCGAGTGTCGAGGCGCCTTGTCACTGCCTGGATGCTCCCTACCCAGTGTTGGCCCTCGTGGCACGCTCATCAAAAGACTATTGGGGCCTCTTTCATGACAGTGGATATGCTGTGATTTGTGTGCGTGGGGGGGGGTAGGCACTTCATGCTTATTGCCTTCATTGACTGTTCGCTTCCCCTCGCTCTTGAGACCGATGCGGACCACCCACTTTTTGACGTAACGAACGAAACGCCTCCTTCCGGATTCGGAAGGCGTATAAAATTGTGTCACAGCATTCTCGAACAAGATCGGACGCATTCACGGATGAATGAACATGCGCAAGAATGAATGGATGGACGCTTCGCCCCACTCATCATCATTCACTTCGTGGATATGATGTTATTTTTCACCGGTTATCAATAAATCATATTGCCACGTGTTTCATTTCCCAAAGTTTTGTTATCGTCCCAAAACACTACACAATTCTCAGCGCAAACTGTGCCTCAAAAAGCTTCCAGACTGTAGTAGATCATTTCGATAAGATCACGCCCACTCTGCGAACGGTACAGATTATTCTGTAACCTACGCCACCGCCAGCGATAATGCTAGAACATTCAATGGCAAGAGTACAAATGCCGACGCGCTTCGCCGCTTGTGAGTTGTTGACCGACAGCCGACGCTCCGTTCGCCGCTATCAGTCCAAGACTGCTACTGTAATGGGACTTTCCGTTTACCGGGCTCAGGTTCGCCCAAATAAACAGTTAAATTCTAACGCAAAGTCTCCTGTCTTCGGCCACGTCACGACTTCGTGACATCTGGTGGAGGGGCTGCTTCTTTGATGTTTTGGACGCCCCCTTCAAGTCACGACCCCAGCCCAAGTGGCAAAGAAGACACGAACGCTAACCCTGAACAGCGAACAAGCCGCAGGCAAAGGGGACTACAACCAGAGTACGGGCCCCTTCCTGAAGCAGCCAGGCTGACCCGGATCCCGGCATCAACTACTGCAACCATGCCCACCCCCGTGCAGCTTGCATCACTCCTGCTCCGGCAACCCAAAGAGCCACCAACTTTCCGCGGTTCGCCACTGGAACACCCGGAAAGCTGGATCGAAAGGTTACACCGAGTCGCCGCCTTCAATGACTGGACAGACAAAGACAAGCTCTGGCATGTGTATTTCGTCTTAGAAGATGCTGCTCGGACCTGGTTAGAATATCAAGAACGAAGCCTTACAACGAGGGACGTCTTCCGCTCCAGGTTCCTCACCAATTTCGCAAATGTGGTGCGCAAGGAGAAAGCCGCAGCTCTTCTCGAAACCTGCATGAAGATGCCAAACGAAAACGTGGTGCTATTCACGGAAGATATGATTAAACTTTTCCGCCACGCTGACTTCGACATGTCCGAGGAGAAGAAGGTCCGTCTGCTCATGCGAGGAGTAAATCAGGAACTCTTCGCTATGCTGATCAGAAACCCGCCAAAGACGGTCACCGAATTCATTTTAGAAGCATCTACGATAGAGAAGACGCTCGAAATGTGCATGCGGCAACATAACCGTAGCTTCTCGTCTACAAGCTACGCCGGCATTCAAGCACTTGAAACCACTGACTTGCGTGGGACGATCCGAGCGATCGTGCAAGAAGAGCTGCGAAAATTACTTCCTTCAGCGCAGCCTCACGTGGAATCCATCACGGACGTCGTACGCCAGGGGATCCAGCAATCGCTGGGCGTTTCTCAGCCTCAAGAGCCTCAACTGCAAGCCATGAGCTATGCTGCTGCAGCCCGCAGCCACGCCCCTCCTTCACGCGCCGGCCAAACACTGCCCAATCGCACTTCCGTCGCCAGGCGCCACCACCCCCACCGACGTCCTACCGTTCGCCAGCGGCCCAGCGCAGTGCGCCGAGGAAGACTGACGTCTGCCGCACCCCTGACCACAGCCCCCTTTGCTACCACTGCGGCGAGGCCGGACACACATACCGCCGTTGCCAGTACCGACAAATGGGACTGCGTGGCTTCGCCGTCAATGCACCGCGTCCACAACTAGGAGAACGGCCACGTGACATCGCCGACTACCTGACAGAAACTCAGTCGACACCACGAAGCCCTTCCCTTTCGCCGTCGCCCAGCCGCCGCACGTCACCGCACCACCGGCAGTACTCAGGCGCAACGCGGGGCCGGTCTCTTAGCCCGTATCCGGGAAAGTAAGGGCAGCGACCGATGTAGGTGCAGTTGCTGCGCGACAAACTACCGAAGATCTCCTCCTCCGACGACGACGCGACGGAGATTTCTGAACACAATGCCAACCAGGCAAAGGCCTGGCGGTGAAACCTCGCTTACCGAAGGTGACTTGACGACGCAACATGGAAGCAGCGGAACAGGCCGACGCAACCGGGACCCGACGCCACGCCCTAACTGTAATGCGAGACGGCGAACTAGCGACCTCGTCGTTCTTATCGATGGCCCCAGTGTGACCGCTCTCGTGGATACTGGAGCCGACTACTCCGACATTAGTGGGTTGTTCGCCACGAAGTTAAAGAAAGTTAGGACAGCTTAGGTAGGCCCTGAAATCCGCACAGCCGGAGGTCATCTCGTAACGCCTGCAGGAATCTGCACAGCGAGAGTCACCACTAACGGCCGTATTTATCCTGCAGACTTCGTAGTCCTACAGCGCTGCTCCAGAGATGTCATCCTTGGCATGGTCTTCTTATGCCTCCATGGTGCTGTCATCAACCTAAGAAACAGTCGATAACGTTATCCACAGAACAAGCACTATTGCCGCGCACGCCGTCAGGAAACCACGCCTTGAATGTACTGAAAGAACAAGTCACCATTCCGCCTCGCTCAAGCGTCATTATTTCAGACGGCGCTCCTAAATCACCTGACTTGGAAGGCGTCGTTGAAGGCAGTCAGCATCTGTTGGTCCCCCGAAATATTTCCGCTGCAAGAGGAATTGCAGAGCTTCGGGGAGGTGTAGTGAACGAGTGACGTGCCTCGCACTACGGGTTGTGGTTGCATACTCTCCTTTTTATTAGACGTTCCACAAATATATACAATCACAAGGACCCAGTGTTGCCATCTCAAACACAGCAACCGAAACCACAGTTACTATATGCAGGATACATTTTCCCTCCCTCATTTATTTTTTTGATTTTGGGAAGGTGTTTGTACATTAGTATAGGTTAATCACGCACAGTTTATATGTGGAACGAGAAATACATAACGAGAAATACACATCAATATATACACACAGAATTATCTATACACATGCCAAAAATATTGAATACATTAGGTAACAGGTACACCAACTAAGGAATATTTACACATTCACACTTTATAACCATATCTGTCTGGTTGCCGTCTCTCTCGGTGCGGCTGAATGCGAGGACCAGGTGGGCACGACACCACAGGTTCTTCTGTAGTGTTCACGCGCGGGCGTGAAACAGTTTCTGAAGCAGGAAACTGTCCGGCGGCAGGGTCTCGTTGGCGAGCGGGAATTGTAGTCTGCACTACGCACAGGTTTCACTGCGGGAGCACTTGCCTCGGCGGACGCTGGCTGCCATGTTGCAGCGAGAAGCGTCGCGTCAACGGGATCGTGATGGAGCGAATATTCACGCCCTGCAGAGTGTTGCTGAAGACCATTGTCGCCAGGGCGCCGAGCAGGCACCTTGCACAGCTTTGCCGCGTTCCATGTTTTGCCGTCGTCGAGAATGAAGGATGCTGGGCCGCACTGCTCGATGACTTTCCTTGGCTTCGAGAAAGAGATGTCACCTTTGAATGAACTCGATGGTTTCTTCACCCCACCATCTCTTCTACTGCCACTGCTGTCGGGTTTGCCGCTCGCCTCCTGTCGGTGTAGGCTTTGCTGTAATCTTGCCTGCGCTTGACACGTTGCCGCAGCCTGGCCAGCTCTTGGTAGGGTGCCTTTGCGAAGGACTCGGGCGATAAGCCGAAGATGTCAAGCTTCGTTCTTGGCAGCTTTCCATGTAAAAGTACCACAGGGGGCACTCCTGTTGTGGCGTGTGGTGTACACCTGTATGCGGCGAGGTAATCCTGTACAGCAGTTTGCAGCGGACGATGTTCTAGACGGGCCAGTTGTAGGTAAGTTGTGAACGTGCGGTTGAACCGCTCGATCTGTCCGTTGGCCTGCGGGTAATATACAGATAAGTGTGACAGGCGGATCGCTCGTTCTTGTAGGAAGTTGACAAATTCCTTTGACGTGGATTTGGGCTCATTATCACAGACTATCACTTCAGAATAGCCTTCCCGTGCAAATACGTTGAGCAGGAACTCGGTCACGGTTTTTGTAGAAATTTCCCTTGAAAACTGTACTTCTGGCCATTTTGAGAAGTAATCTACGAGTGTCAGCACAAATCTGCAATCTGGAGGCGCCCTCTCCAGGGGACCAACGATATCCATTGCAAGTTTCTGCCATGGTCTCTCTGGTAGCTCGACAGGTTGCAGCGGGGCAGGCGACGTCTTTGCCGATTTATCTGCTGCTTGACTGATGCTACAATTGTGGACTGCTTCTTCCACGTGACTGTTCATGCGGGGCCACCAAAATTGCTCCCTAAGTCTGGCTTTGGTGCGTCCGATAGCCTGGTGAGCTTCATGTGCTGTTGCCACAAGTTGAGCCACGAGAGATGGTGGAACTACAAGCCTCTCTGCACGCAACAACAATTCGCTCACCACTGACAATTCGTCTCGAAGTCTGAAATATGGTTCCAGACCATCCAGCAAGTCTCTGTGTGACGGCCAAGACCTATTTACAAACACCTTCCCCTTTTGAAGAATGGCGTCAGCGAGAACCGCTTGCTCAAACTGCTCTTTAGTCGGGCGACTTGGTTGAACCATGGAAACAATTTCCTCCTCAAAAGTCAGCTCAAAAGGCAGTGAATTTGGTGAAAGCAACAATGAACCGCCTTTTGTGCCAGACTGCGCAGATACTGGTTGCACAGGCACGGAAAATTCCTTCATTTTCACAGCTGCCTCCTCCATTTGACTCGCGAGAGCAACTGCCTTGTTGAACGAAAGGGAAGACCCTTCTAACAGAAGACGTTCTTGAATACGATGCGAAGACACACCGGCAAAAAACTGGTCACGTAGTGACTCTTCTTGCGACATAAATGAGTACATCGCGGCAAGCTCTGTTAGCGCGGTCCCGTATTCCTGAATAGACTCTCCTGGGAACTGAATTCGACGGTGAAATCGGTGGCGCTCATAGACCAGGTTGCAGGTGGCATCGAAGTGCTTAGACAGTGCCGCTACCGCGGAGTCATACACGCCGGGCGTAGCTCCGGTACCTTCCTCCTTAGTCTTTTCGGCCGCCTTCGAAATAGACGGAGTATTGAAGATACGTTGACCTTCGGGTCCCAAGGAAAGTAGTAGAAGAGCCTTGCGTCGCTCTGGGGAGAATTCTGAAGCACCGGACGCCAGCAGATAGACCTTGAACATGTCGTGCCATCGAAACCTTGGCTGCACGCGACGACCCGGTGTCGGAAGGAACGGATCTGGTGTGGCGATGCCAGTGAAAGCCATCTGGGGGTGTGGCTGGTTATCCCCCAGGAACTATCTCCTACGGGGTTCAAACACTCCTCGCCATTAAATTAAACGAGTGACGTTCCTCGCACTCACGGGTAGCGGTTGCATACTCTCCTTTTTATTAGAAGTTCCACAAATACATACAATCACAAGGACCCAGTGTTGCCAACTGAAACACAGAAACCGAAACTACAGGTACTATATACAGGATACAACAGGAGGCAAAGCAACGGTTATGCTCACGAATTTCGGCAATGAGTACGAACACGTGAACAAAGGAACAACGGTCGCATACATCGACGAAATTTTCAAAGCCACCAGTGTTTTCGCCCTCGCCGATTCTGCGAAACCTGCTCAGAGGAACCAAGCCCCTCCCAAAGCTTTCGATGTCAACCACAGGCTTCCAAACCATAAGCAAGAACAGCTTAAGGCCCTGCTCCTGCAATACGAAGATTGCTCTTCGTCGTCATCGAAAATTCGGCAGACCCCAATTACGAAACATCGCATCATAACCGAAGAAAAGGCCGGACCACTCCTTCAGAGTCCGTATAAAGTTTCGACGCGAGAACGTGAGGCCATGAAGAGACAAGTTGATGAAGTGCTGCGGGACGACTTTATCCAGCCGTCCTAGAGACCATGGGCATCCCCTGTGCTCTTAGTGAAGAAAAAAGATGAAAACCTACGTTTCTGCGTCGATTATCGCCGCCTGAACAAATTCACAAGAAAGGACGTGTATCCTCTCCCACGAATAGACGACGCACTTGATCGGCTCCATAACGCCAAGTACTTTTCGTCAATGGACCTCAAGACTGGCAATTGGCAAATCGAAGTCGACAAAAGAGACCGAGAGAAGACGGCATTTATAACACCGGACGGCCTCTTCGAGTTTAGGGTGATGCCCTTCGGTCTTTGCTCAGCGCCTGCAACTTTTCAACGCGTTATGGATACAGAGGCAGGATTGAAGTGGCAGACTTGCCTTGTGAACTTGGACGACGTCTTCGTGTTTTCTTCGAGTTTCGACGAGCATCTACAGCACCTTGAAGCTGTACTTCAAGCCATCAAGACTTCCGGACTCACACTGAAGCCATAAAAGTGCAGATTTGCGTACGAGGAGCTCTTGTTTCTGGAGCACGTTATTAGCAAGTCTAGAGTTCCCCCCAATCCAGAGAAAACAGCCGCCATCGCCGACTTCCCGCCGCCTATTGACAAGAAGGCGGTGCGCTGAATTCTGGGCCTGTGCGCCTGTTATAGGCGGTTCGCGAAAAACTTCGCCCGCATCGCCGATCCCCTCACTAGCCTTACCAAGGCCGACGTGAAGTTCAAGTGGGAAATGCCGAGGAAAACGCTTTCCAGGAGCTTGAATATCGCCTCCATACGCCTCCGTTACTTGCCCATTTCGATGAATTCGTTGAGACAGAAATACACACTGACGCAAGCCGCGTAGGTCTTGGCGCCGTTCTTGTGCAGAGGGCTGACGGACTTGAGAGGGTTATTAGTTACGCCAGCCAATCGCTATCTAAAGCAGAAGCCAATTATTCCACCACAAAAAAGAAGTGCCCCGCCATAATCTGGGCTACGTCAAAATTTCGCCTCTACCTCTACGGCAGGCCCTTCAAAGTTGTGAGCGACCACCACGCCTTGTGTTGGCGAGCCACCTTCAAGGACCCTTCAGGTCGCCTCGCGTGATTGGGCCTGAGACTTCCAGAATATGGGATTACCGTCATTTACAAGTCCAGCAAGAAACACTCCGACGCCGACTGTCTCTCTCGTGCGCCTGTCGACCAACCACCAACCGACGACCCGAAACAGAAACGATACCTTCCGACGATTTCGCTGAACGACAGCGGGCCGACTCGGAAATTAAGGCCCTAATAGAATACCTCGAGGGCAGGACCGCCGCAGTCCCAAACGTATTCAAGCGTGCACTTGCGTCGTTCTTCCTGCGAAACGGTTTTCTACAAAGGAAAAACTTTTCACCGCTTCGAGCTAAGTACCTCCTTGTGGTACCTTCAGCTCTGCGACCAGAACTCCTGCAGACCCTGCACGATGATCCGACGGCAGGGCACCTCGGTGTTTCTCTCACACTCGCGAGGATACAAGAAAGATACTACTGGCCACGTCTTACCACCGACGTCACTCGTTATGTGAGGACATGCCGTGACTGTCAGTGACGCAAGACACCACCGACAAGGCCAGCGGGACTTCTTAAGTCAATTGAACCACCTTGCCAACCTTTCCAACAGATTGGTATGGACCTACTGGGGCCGTTCCCGACGTCGGCTTTCGGAAACAAGTGGATCGTGGTAGCTACCGACTACCTCACCTGCTACGCCGAGACAAAAGCCCTTCCCAAAGGCAGTGCATCCGAGGTAGCTAAGTTCGTCAAAAATATCGCCCTACGTCACGGCGCCCCGGAGGTCCTTATCACTGACAGAGGAACGACATTTACTGCCGACACAACTCAAGCGATCTTGGCATACAGCCAGACAAACCACCGCCGGACGACAGCGTACCACCCACAGACCAACGGTCTCACCGAGCGGCTTAACAAGACGATCGCCGACATGTTGGCAATGTACGTCGATGTCGAACTTAAGACGTGGGACGCAATTCTTTCGTACGTGACCTTCGCATACAACACGGCGGTGCAGGAGACGACGAAGATATCTCCATACAAATTGGTCTACGGAAGGAGCCCGGCAACGACGCTCGATGCCATGTTACTCAACGTCACCGACGAAGAAAACCTCGATGTGAGGAGTACCTTCAACGCGCCGAAGAAGCCCGACAACTCGCGCGTCTCCGTATCAAGAATCATCAGACGACCGACAGCCGCCGTTACAATCTTCGACGGCGCTTCGTCGAATACCAGCCCGGTGAACGTGTTTGCGTGTGGACGCCGATACGCTGATGTGGACTCAGTAAAAAGCTTCTGCGACGGTAGTTCGGACCGTACAGGGTGGTTCAACGTCTCGGCCCACTTGATTACGAGGTAGTCCCCGACGGCATCACGAACTCTCAACGACGCCGATCACGACCTGAAGTCGTCCATGTCACGCGCCTCAAGCCGTTTCATGCACGTTAACAAACTGAAACAGTGTTTTTTTTATTATTTTGTATTGTAATTTATTTATTGTACTTTTTTTCACTATGGTTGTACCTTCATCTTTAGTTAAAGCGTCGGGACGATGCCTTTTCCAGAGGGGCAATGCCACGTGTTTCATTTCCCAAGTTTTGTTATCATCCCAAAACACTACACGATTCTCCGCGCAAACTGCGCCTCCAGTTTTCGAGAAGCTTCCGGACTGTAGTAGATCATTTCGTTAAGATCATGCCCACTCTGAGAATGGTACAGGTTATTCTGGAACCTACGCCACCGCCAGCGATAATGCTAGAACATTCGATGGCAAGAGTATAAATGCCGACGCGCTTCGCCGCTTGTGAGTTGTTGATCAACGGCCGACGTTCCATTCGCCGCTATCAGTCCAAGACTGCTACTGTAATCGGACTTTCCGTTTACCGGGCACAGGTTCGTCCAAACAAACAGTTAATTCCAACGCAGAGTCTCCTGTCTTTGGCCACGTCACCACCCCGTGACAATATGGTAACGTGAATTTAAGGTACTTTCGAAAATGTCACTTATTGGGGCTATTGAGAACACTAGATAAGAAAAAAATGAGGTTGAAAAAATATCACTCACCAGTGATGTACAATGCAAGGAACACTAATGGCATCAAAGTCCTCGTATCCATCCTAAAAACAGGCGTTATAGAGAGGCCAGCTGCTCAAAACGGTGCCGGTGGAAGCAGCGATATGCCCTCACTGAATAGAGCTTTCAGAATGATATTTGCGATTTGTGACTACTTTGATCCCGGAATGAGCGGTGCCGATACACCGACATAGAAAGATGCAGGCGGCTTTTTGGAGCCTTCACAAGCTTTTCATTTTGATATTTTGGTGACTCGGTAACTAACAATGCGAAATTGATCCACATTAAAAGTGCGTCATAGAACGCAAAATATCAAAGAATGTAGATGCGGGGTACTTGTCTCGACTGCTGAGAGTTAGCGTTCACTTTCAATTTTCGTGTACAAATTACTCGGCTCCCGCCTTGCAAATCAGAAAGATGGCGTGATTCTTTTAAAAAAAAGCTATGCTGCCCCGCACAAGCATCCAAACGCTGCGGCCAAGCGTTAATGTGACGTTTAACGGGCAGGTGCAATATATCATGTAATGTTCTGCTAGCACAGTCGATGTCATAATTCCGTCTGGACAGCATGCTTTGATGAAAGGTATACGTGTCAGAGAAGCGGTGTGTAAGAAGAGTAATATAGTAGAGGGCACTTGTTCTTACTTGCTATGATTGCTTTTTGCTGGAATCAAAAGCAATAAGGAAAGAAATTGCTGACAGCCCCCCAACCAGTGACGCTCACACAATGCAAGCGACAACAAGTAGGTGGAGGCAGCGTCGTTTGCACGTGGTGTCGTCCTGACAGGTGCATATTTGATGCGTTGGATTCTCACAGGTGCGGCCAAAATGTCGGAAATGCATATGCCTGTTACGAAGCGTTTTTTCGTGCCTTATATATGTCTTCTTCAACAGTTCGTCTGTGTTATACTCAATTACCAGGGTTTTTGTTTCCTCCCAGTTAGCATTAACCACCTACTCATGAGCTCACACGAACAAATTGTCGGCTCATAAGTTTCACTAGTAGGTGTAGTTAAGTGTTTACAGACAATTATAGGATTGTTCTTACTTTCTTTATGACAGGTTTGTCGTAATCAGTACGAGTGCTGACCCTAGGCATCACTGTGTCTTCTTACCACGCCATCAATCCTACTGGATCGTGGAGATTCGACTGCTAACTGACGCTTTATGCTACTTTCTCGAGCTCGTGCTTGGCCCTGCTGGCTGCTTCTGCAGCTGATGCTGCTTGCTACTGAATAATGATGCTGCTGGCGCCACCACTATCGCTGCTGCTTGAGAAGCCTGTCACCACCGAAACTGTTTTTGGAGAACACGGGATGGCCTACCAAAAAGTAGGAGCCGGCAACGTGCGATCACTGCTGTCTCATGTACCCCTCTGGTTGCGTACGACGAACAATACGCCATAAAGTCGGATAATAAATTATAAAAGGAAATAAGCACCGCGCTCCGAAAAAGGGAATCGCGCATTGGTGCTATGGAACGTTCTCTTGATCTCAATGAACACAGTGATGCTGGTGCTTTACGCGTTGAAATTGATTGCTTAGCTTTCCAGACCAGCGAACTGGTCTTAAAAATGATGACCTCTAAAATCAATCAAGGAGAAATATTCTGATCATACACGGTATTTTAGAAGACCCTAACGAAAATGTTAGCACACTGTTACCCAGCGTAACTTCTGTGTTTACCAATACTCTGACTATTAACTGTTCCAAATCAAGCACATTTACAAGCTTGGAAAGTATGTACTGGTTATACACATCCTGTCATTCTGAAACTTTCTTCCTCGGAGGAGAAAGCCGTTGTTTTCAAAAATGCATCCAAACTGAAAGACTCAGACTTGTTAATTTGAATAGACGTTTCTGCACGTAATAGATATATACAAAAAAATTGGGACGCTTCACTTCTTTTTAGCAACGGCGGCAACATGGTAAAGTTAAGTTACGATCACGAATTCATTGACAATGTACGTTTAAATTGAGGCGACACCTCAAACTCATTAGTGAACGTCTTAGGTCGAGCACTCGGCTCTCGTCTTTCTATCCCATCTTCGAGTCCCACCTCATCCACTTCATGACCTCATTACAGCTGGTATGAAGACTTGGCAGTCCTGAACATCAATGCTCGTAGTATTGCTTAAAATTTTCCAGATCTATTGTCCCTTGTCGCAACTTATTCCCCTCATAACATTAGCATCACGGAGTCGTGGTTTCATTGTAACGTTTACGATTACGAGTTTACTGCACCCGGTTTCATTGCAGTACGCAAGGACAAGAAACAAGGGATTTGGGGTAGTGTTGCACTACTTATCCACTCAGATATCCGGTTCTCAGTGCTACCCTCACCTCCTGAATCTGAATCCCTCTGGTGTAAGGTCCACCTAAATAATCACGGTACTGTAGTTAGCGTTGTATATCGCCCACCCGGATCACTCCTGGAAGTTCTTCATGCACTTGGCAATATCGTGTGCGATATAAATATTGCTTTATCAAGATTGGTCTGCCTCTGTGATTTTTACGCTCCTGATATTCATTGGCCTTCTCTGACTGTGATAGGTCGTGAGGCTGTGATATGTCATGATATAATAAATATCAGTCTATCTTTTGGTTTTACTTAAGTCGCCTAACGCCCAACTAAGCTATATTCTATCCTAGACTTAGTTTTCTTAAGCACAGACCTAGCTAACAGCAACTTCTCTTGCGAGATAGTTGAAGCATTTTCGGACTATAAAGCCGTCTTGTTGACACTTTGCCAACCCACGTCGAAATCACCTTACACATTCATCAACTTTTCTGATTTCAGTTGTACTAACAGCACTTCCACAGCGGACTTTAAGCGGCTCAGTTTGATACGTCTTGTGCGTTTTCTGACAGTCGGGATATAATTACTTTAGAGATCTTGTAAAGTTGTGTATCCGAAGATTCGTGCCAATTAAGGCAAATAAAAGCAATGCTAGCCTTCTTTGGATTACTCGTGACCTCTTACACTCATCTCGTCGTGTCCGTCGACTTAGGCGCTTCCAGACATCTAATGAACCCGATGTCCTAGACCGGTTTGAAATGGCTATGTGTGAAAACAACGAAATATTTCTTTTATCGTGTTCAGTTGCAGAATGTGTTAAGGATGAATCCACGCGAATTTCGGTGTTTGATTTTGCCTCATGCTGACTCGCATTCTTCCTTCAAAATAGATGACGACGTCATTACTGACCCCCTAGCTATATTAATTGTTTTATTAACTATTTCCAGTCTGTGTTCATTTTTGACAACAGCGCCATTTCTTCTCTAACAGGTATTCTACGTTCTGAACCAATCACTGACATAGAAATAACGAATGAAGGCATTCTGAGCCTAATCTTAACATTGAAGGCAAAATTTGCATAGGCCCGGACGGGATGCATAACGCATTCTTAGTCCGCTACTCTTTGTGGTCATTCAGATATTTGATAATCATATTCAACAAATCTTTGTCTTCTGGCTTTGTTCTTTCTTCGTAGAAAACGGCTAAGATTCTCCCTCTCTAAATCTGGCGATAAGCATTGAGTTATATTGAAATATGGACTGATATAATTGACTTCTCCATTGATTAATTGATTGGTACGTGGAGTTTAACGTCCCAATACCACCATATGATTATGAGACACGTTGTAGTGGACAGCTCCGGATATTTCGACCGCCTGCGGTTCTTTAACGTGCCCCCAAATTTGAGCACACGGGCCTACAACGTTTCCGCCTCCAGCGGAAATGCAGCCGCCGCAGCCGGGATTCGAATCCGCCACCTGCGGGTAAGCAGCCGAATACCTTAGCCACTAGACCACCGCGGCGGGGCATAATTGACTTCTCAGTAATGCAAAATGTTAGAACACATCATTCAAAACACATTACGCTCCTCTTGGAATCGAAGCAACTACTGTCTCACTGGACAACATGGGTTTAGACGTAGCTTCAGTACAACTCCATTGGTCGAGCTCACGCATGGTCTTGCTTAGCCTCGATCATGGTGACCAGGTTGACGTTATTTTATAGACTTTGCAAAAGCCGTCGACTCTGTATTGTATTATAAACTGCTGCTAACTCGACGTGATACTGAATATCCTACATTGGTTAACTGGATATCTAGCTTTTTCTCATCTCGGTTTCAGTTTGTTTCTTACAGGTCAACTAACTCTGATGTTCGTAATGTAACATCTGGAGTGCCATAAGGGTTCGTTCTTGGGCCTTTACTTTTTTTTTATTTTAAGTAAACGACTTGCCTGCTCACACCTCCTCTCCAATTCGTTATTATGCCGATGATTGCGTTTTGTATGAAGTGATCAAAACACAGCGACCACTACCATTTGGAGGAGTCGTTTGCTGGGTTTTGCAATTGGCGCAAAACCTGGCAGATGACCTTTAAGAAAACCATGCTTATGTCCTTGAGTAACAAATCACCCTGTGTTTCTGATTACTCTTTTAAAACTTTTTTGATTACTGTACTGTAAGTAGGGTTACGAACACAGGTATCTTGGTGTTATTTTACATACAATATATCATGATACAAGCACATTGATAATGTGTGTTACAAAGCATTGAAAAAAAACTAGGCTATCTACGTGGCACTTCGTCTAAATCCCCAAAAGACACAAAGCTCCTTCTATATAAATCACTGATTCAACCTGTACTTGACTACGCGTCCGTTGTCTGGATTCCATATAATCAATGCGAGATTCAAAACCGGGAAGCAGTCCAGAAAAAGGCGGTAATATTCATATGCCATCGTTACGACCACAGTTTCTCACCCTATTCTACTCTATCTTCATTAAAATTAACAGCTCCCCATTCGCGTTCCCGAATAGTCATGAAAATTCTTGCAGAGCAGTGTTTTATCCACAGTGATACTGTCAAATAACAACGACTACATAAACTTCACCCCACAGTCAATAACGAGAAGCTATCACAACCTATATTTGAGGCCTAACTCTGCTCTAACTGATATGTTCCCGTGAAGTTTTTTCCCTTTCCATCTAACTCTGGAAATCATTACCTGGTTCTTTTCGTTCATGCCCACCACAGAGCTTTGTAGCCGAAATCCATAACACATATGCGTGAATAAGCTGATCTGTTTGCAAGTGCTATTTTTGTTGCTTTTTCTGTGTTGTGATATTTTTGCCCTGTTGTTCACACGATGTTATTATGTTGCCTGTTTGCCTTAAGCTCCGCTTTTAGTTATATTTTTGTGTATCTTTGTATAACACCTCGTGCCGTAGCGCCATTAGCGCTGCAGTATGCGTACATAAATAAACAAATAAATAAATAAACAAAGTAGGTGTGCACGATAGAAGCAAGGGCTTGTTTCTGGTTAAGAGTTTTCTAGTTTGAACTTCATGTCTCGTTACTAACGTGCCCTTTGAAGCGCAGGGCTGATGGTCACCTGCAGAGCAAATAGCCCAGTACTAAGGTCACCTGCCGTGCAAATATCCCAGTACTAAGGTAGTTCATAACCCTCTAAAAAACTCAATTATGAGTTGAATTCATTGAATGAATCAGGAATGTAGGTGGTTGAGACTATTCTAGCCGAGCATAGACGCAGCCTCAAATGCAGCGTGTCATTTACCACGTAAAGCCTAATGCATGAATAATCTGTACTTTATTCTGAGTTATCTTGAGTGGGTTATGATTGCGTTAGCCAAGCCAATGGCCAAAAAAATATGAAGCTTCTGCCTTTCTAAAATTGAATGAAGGAAGTATTTTATCGAGAAAAATAAACAAAAATCAGTGGTCGATCAAGATTGTTCACCGTAATATTTTAGCGTGTAGTTAAAACAGCGCTGTAACTCTCACTCAGATGAAGGCACGAGAAATTCAGGTATAGGAACGGAAATAATAACAAAGGCACTATAGCGGAACAGAGCAAAACAGGATGGTGTACACAAAGGGCACATTCCTGTGCGACTGTCCCAGTTTTGTTCTTTTCTGCCACAACAGCACAGACAGTGCTACTGTTTTTTCTGTTTCTTCTTCTTGTCGTCCGTTTTTTTTGGCGTGGTTTTTATGTAAACAGTGTCGGACCAAACTACCCAGGCCACCATTTTAGCATGAAATAAACCAGACCGCTTAAACACCCGTGTGCATTACATTTGCTGTAACTCGGACCGGTTTGCCTCTTTCGCTTCTACGTTGATTACTACGAGTACTTCACCTTCGGAGACATGATCAACATTTGGGTGTTCAATGCCTCCTGCAGCGTCGGGGTATTATGGCTGGCCGATCCACTGAGTTGTTTTGAAACCTGTTGAGAAGACACATATAAAAGAATCAAAGTCAGATGCTCGGCCTTTCAATGTCGGAAGGAATCGCTGAATTTCTACAAAAAAGTTCCCAGTTGAGTATGACGCCTGTTGTAAATATACCTAAAATTTAGGCCTCTGCTCACAGGTTGCCGGAAAACGGAGACGAAAACGAAAAAAAAACAGCATTGTTTTTCCGAACGGAGTGGTTGTGCTATTCTGGGTTAGTTGTGACATAGGACTCGTCTACTAAACCTTGTTGTCGATCATTTAATTTAAAAAGGACTTGACTCTCATCAAGGTAGAAAATTAAGGCAGCATTGTTTTTCCTCTGATGACAAAAACTGCAAAAGAGCACTGGACGCAGTTGCCGAGAATTGCCTGCACGACAAACAAACGCCATGAAAATTAGAGATATCGGCACTGAAGCTTCGAAATACTAAAAAAAAGTTTGACAAGGTGCCAAGGCTTTGAATAAATCTGATGAATTTTCTTTAGATGTTCTTTTTTGTATAAATATCCAAGTTTGAGTGACCCTTAAGGTCTGTTGTAACGGTGACAGGCTCCTGGAAAAAGCTGGGGGATGAACTATTTTGTCATTACTCAAGGACTTTCCCATTTAGGGCTCATACAATGTCCACTGCTCGGCAAACGTCGTGCAAGTGCTCGACGACGGCAGTTGGGATCGAATTTGGTGTTTTGAATTGACATTGAAGTTTTATTCTACTGTATTCTCTATAGTGAACTGCTTGTGGCGGCACGTTATCTAGTATAAAACATTCGGGGCTGATCGCCTTCCGGTATAACTGTAGAGTATTCGTTGACGCCTTTTAGAAGTATTGACGATGTATCCCTCATGCGCGTTTATAGAGTATATTTGGTCAATTTTTTTGCAAAGAATAAATGTTTTCATAGAATCCAGGAGTACTATGTATTTTAGAATGCATTTTTGGCTTTGTTTGGCAAGTCATTTGGAAGTTTGGTTGATCATGAACGTGTCTGCCATATTTTTAGGTACGTCGCTTATTTACTGAGTGTTTCGAAGGGCTTCCATATGAATCCTGAGCTGGGTTTGTACCTCTGGTCCTGGGAGACAAGAAAAAAAGTTATACGCGGCTCAGAAGAAACTGTAAAAAAACAGTAATGTGATGAATGAGGCACCTATAAAATGATTTTAGGATGTTTTATGGAATGTGTTTTGTCGTTACAGGAAAAACAAAGAAAGCTACTCCCGGGAATGTGATCAAGTATACTCAAAACATACACCTTTTAGACAGCAGTGCCATATCATGTTTTCACAAATTGTACGTCATAGCGAGTTGTTTTCTCAAAACACCTGAACCAATGTATTTTTCTGTGAATTGAGACTTACAGAAAGGCCGTACTACAACAGTTTGGTTCAAGGATGCTTTAGAAGACGGCAAGTGAAGTACAGCGAAGAAATTTGTATATTCTGTGGAATACCAATAATACGCGAGAGATTTGAAGATTTTTTTTAGAAATTTTTAACCAACAACATTTTGCAGAATGTGAGGTGCTGATCATTTTACGAGGTCAGGTTGTCGAACGCTGTTGGCGTCGTTTGACGTGACAAAGGCGGAACCGTATATAACACAGTCATGTGAGAAAGCACTCACCACCGCAGAGGGAGAAAAAAACAATGACAATTTGCAGCAACAATTTGCCACGCAGCATCGCCTAACCGTTCAGGTTCGTAGCCATACAGATTGTGAATATCTAGTGCACAGAGCACATCACATATCCACACTGCATTTTATAGACGCGGGAAAACACTGTCCTCGCGAGTTTCTAACAAGCACACCAGCACGCCACAAAAACATTTGTCAGGCTTGGTAGTCCTTGTCTGTCGAGCGACGAGATATAGTGTATGCAAGTATGTGCCAAGGTATATGTAAATTAGTTACGTCACTTTCACAGAAACCCATGCATACACTAGTCGGGAACCCGTTGCCACCGTCGTCTTCTACGGGAGAAGGGGACAATGAACAGCGAACAAAAGATAAAAAATTTATAACGTTAAAACTGCAACAAGTAGTGACGTCGCGCTTTTTCTTACATGTCGCGAAATCAATTTTTGTTTTTAATTGATGACCTTTTACTTGCCGTTATTATTACGCAACTTTTTTTGCGCCTTGCGACTCCCTAATTCCATGAGTGAGAGAAAAACGAAAAAAAAAACATAGATTAAGGAAGAAATGTTCTTTAATTAGCTATATGATATACTTACTTTATGCACGAAAAACTTGGCACAGACGATTATGAGACAACTGTACACGAGAACAATTGCATAACAGTTCAAAAACTCACGTTGCCCATCGTCGAAAACCAGCAAGAAGAACAGCAACTTTGAAAAATTGCTTTGGCAGCTGTAAAGTACGGCGTCTCGTTGCTTAGCGTGTTGCGGTCACCGTCAGCGAAGGCGAGGGCACGCCGGCCCTGCGCCAGCAAAAGCAGTCGGCACTCACAGGAGCAGTCATCTACACATCTTGTGAGGTAAATCAGCTCTGACTTTTCACACCAGCGAACAGCACACACAAAATAAGCAAACTACTGAAGGTACTCACGAAGCTACCTTAGAAAACTGAGCGATGCCTCATTGACCTGGCAGTGCGCCGAACCAAAGAACACGCCACACTAAACAAAAGATCTAATAGCAAGTTGCCTGGATA
This sequence comes from Rhipicephalus microplus, assembly GCF_013339725.1. NCBI lineage: Eukaryota > Metazoa > Arthropoda > Arachnida > Ixodida > Ixodidae > Rhipicephalus > Rhipicephalus microplus. The sequence continues at coordinate 110,253,427 of NC_051168.1, read as the reverse complement.
TGCCCACCTCTTCCCCATTTATGTAATTTGACAAAAAGTGACACAATGAACCATTTATCCAGGTGTGAATTACACTGCAAAGTGTATAGTCAACTTTTACATATATAAGTTTACGACATTTTGAAGAAAAATTTATATTAAGTTTTCAATTTTGGTTGTTTGTCCCCTTCTAACCTAGTCGCCCTTCAATCATCGATGGGCGTTCATGCATGTGGCAATAAAATTCCGACAGTTCTCGTTCCAAGTTTTGCGACCCGTGTAATTTGGCCATGTGTGTGCAGCGAGTCACACCGGTCGACAAGGAGTGATGTCAGAGCGCCCTGCAGAAGTGGTGAGCAGGCCTGAAAAAATTTAGAGGCGGCGTTGGCAAGGTCGATACAACTAGCAGCGAAGGCTTCGTAGAGACCCATAAGTTCAGAAAATAGCACCTGATCAGTTGTTCATGGGGCTTAGCACCATCTCTGTGAGGAGGGAACACTTCCAGTAGAACAAAAATTAAAGTGGATGTGACGTGATAGCTGGCAAACAAGTGACGTCATTTGGTGTGTGATAGCACGAAATGTGATCTCTAATTACTTTTCACAATCCTATGATCGCCAAGGGCTCGCGCTGAGGTGATCGCCGGTGAGCCCGACACCAAAGCGCTGCAAGTCAACGCCACGTAATTTATTATGAACTCATCTCTAGAAGGTGATGTTTAAGTGTAGGGCTGCTCTCTTTGCTTTGATTTGACAAGGAAACCTATTCTTCGAACTTTTATTTGGCGTTCGTAGCATCTGCCGCAAATAGATGAAAGCAACCAACAGGGTATACCTGTCATAAATCCGCGTTGCTCATTTGCTTCTCACATAGGGGGGTTCTTTAGCACGCACAATGCCTGTGTTCTTCAGTTTTAACAGAAAGAAATGACGCCTAGTCACGCCAAAATTATGACATTTCAGTTTTGTTCAGTGGTAACAACCGCTCAAATTTATTAGACTGCCCACAATGTTAATAAGGACAAAAAGTCCACGGACACTATTTTGTTATCTCTTTTTTCCCGTTCAGATCTGACGAATTGCCGCTACGTATGCGAATGCAGACATGCAAATTGTAGCATCATGTAGCGTGATAGATAACTTGGTGATCTCACCGATAACGCCACACTGCATGCTCAATAAGGGGACCGGGCTGCAGGAGGACTGGTAAATGAAAGTCCTGCGAGCACTGTATTCCAAACCATTGTCCTTGTTTCCTGTCTGGAAAACATAGGTCCCCAGGGAAACGTTTGTTTCTTCTGCATCCTTGTACAGCACATCGTAGATAACCAATGTGCAGCAACCGAGAAGCACTAAAACAGGTGAGGGCATGGCTCATCGCTGACGAGTTTTACGAGAATGCGTTTCCACGTAGTGCAAGAGCTGCACTGTGTAATAATAGCGCGAGCGACGGGCGCTAGAAAAAGCATTTCTTGAAATAATAAAAAAACTGCCGTAAATTATTCACCTATTAGCTTTACACATACATAATACTGTTGGGGAAAAGAAATGTCACCCATAAAACATAGCGAAGCGATTGCTTCGACTTTGAATCAAACTTCGTTTTTGAATAATAGTATTTCTTCCGTCCACATTTCATTGCGCTTCAATCGCAGCCCCTATAAGTCCCTATGCTGATGTCGTGGCAATAGCTTCTGAACTGCTTTTCGCCCGAACTTTCACAACTTATTTAAGTAGAACATTGGGGGGGGGGGGGGGGGGGGGGGGCTACGAAACCTAGGTGTCACAAAACCCACTTTGCGAAACCATGACGAAGAATGAAGGTAATAGTAATACAACAAGTTTATTAACACCTAATAAAAATAAGGAGTTAGCACATATTGACAGGTTATATCCAGCATGAAAGAAGCTGAATTTAGTAGTTTGGTCATTGGTTCAGCAGAAAGAGGGTTTGGGTAGTTTCGCCCACTGAATTTCTTCGTTACAGAAAAAAACACACAAGGGACAAAGACCTTTCTCATACCTTTGTCATATCGTGTTCTGCCGAATTATAAGAAAAGTAGTTTTTTTAGCAACGAATGCTCATTGCATTCTTCTTTGATCTGAGAGTCCCAGAATCGCCGTAACAGAACAGTTTGATTAAAGGGCACTTTTAAAGAAGCCTTAGGTGTAGACAGAATATGTTTGCATTGTCTTTTGGAGACCATTTTTAAACAGCAAATCTCAACATGCTTTTCAAAATATTGTAAATTAGACAGTGCAGCCATCGCGTACAACAGAAAAGAAATATTATGATGCCTTGTCGCACGATCCTATACGCCAGAGCAAATAAGATATTGTTTGTGTTATTAGTGCCTGTATTTGATCTATTCTTCAGAAATACCCTTGTGTCTTTTCGAAGTTTTTTTAAATTGTAGACTATACAATCATTTTAGATGAGCTCTCTATCAAAAAACACAGATATTGATTTTATAGAATTGAGATATTCAGTTGGCTACACTAACAGGAGGTGCACGCAACCATGAGGGCAAAGTAGAAGTGTATTAGTCCAACAACTTTTTAGGTTTTTTTTAAGAAAAGTAGTTTCGTTTTCTTTCTGTTTAATCCACAACAAATTGGTAAACCATGACGGAACCTCAAAAACAGTTTTGCAGTTGCAACAATGGTTTATTGTTAAAGACGTGTTTTGCAAGCAGAACCGTTGCATCTGCACGCTGAAATACAAAGAATTTAAAAACAGCTTCGGTAAAATCTTTCAAAAATAAACAAATGAATAATTGAGATAAAATGTATTCCTGTGGCCCACCAGTTTTCAAGCGAAGCCTATCGCTTAAAGGTGGCTAACAGTGAAACTGAACAACCTGAGAATGATCAAAAAGAATTTTTAAGAAGGTTGTAGATTGTACCCCGAAGCTCAGAAGAATTTTTTTCAAGCAGTACGAAGTGAATGAAGCACCGTTTTTGAGGTGCTGAGAATAATGGTGAACCCGGAGGTTGCCACGAGTGCTATAGCCGCTTCCTCGGCTTCACTGTGCAGTGCTATGATGGAGGCGGCTACTCGTAAGACTGCATTGGTGTTACAAATCGCAATTACACTGAGCACGTAGGCACACTATTGTTGTTCGCAACGCGTAACCGCATCGGGCCGCCAGGCGTAGGCGTCGTATAAGACTTGTGCTTGTGCTCGATGACGTCCATCGTGGTACCAAGCAAGGATGTTTTTCGGCAATGGCTTCAGCAAAAGACGTCGACGCAAGCGTAGCGATATGAATCTTAGGCGTAAAAGCATTGCTTAGTGGGGCTGTAATTGATGCTTATGTATTTTTTTTATTTTGGCGTGTACACTTATTCAGAGCACTTCGTCCTCAACTTCAGTTCGCGAGCAACAAAGCGCGCCAATTATTTTTATTTGGTTTAGTTTTTGCATTCACATATTATATATTTATCGAACCCTGATTAGTTTTTGGTTTGTTATGCTCGTATATACAAAGAAAATATTTGGGCCTTGTCTAACATGCCCATTTTTATATTTACAGGCGTTTTCTATTTATTTTCAAAGGAGCAGTGGCGCGTTTACCTTAATTTTGTGAAACATACCTTATAGTTTTTTTTAACGTTCTATAGGTGATTTCTTGCTTGGTAACTGTTAGCGGACTAACGAGTTGGTGGCTTAAATACTGCTTCACTGCAATGCCCTCTGGCGTAAAACGATTCCGTGTGATAATCTCCAGTTCTCTACCATGGCTCAATTGCGTCAGTAGTCAATGCCGTGGTGCCCCAAGTTTTTAGAATGTCAGTGACTGAAGGCAACCGAAGCCTGAAGTCGACAACCGACCTTTAAAAAGAACTGGCCATAGTTCATGTTCCATCTGCATTATTTCTGAAAGGAACCACAATTCTACTGTGTGTCAAGCTGATAAAACCAGTTTTGAGGCTTGTTGGACCTTCTTGACTCCCAGTATTAGCATTTTTCAACCTCACCAGCACTCAAAGCTGGGCTAACGGCTTTGAATCCCTATTCAAACACTGAACTAATCTAGAAAAGACTTTATTGCAGAACACGTAAATGACGTCTTCATGTACTATTGTAAAAAAAAGAAAAGACAGGGCACCTCGAATAACCATGAGTTCACTTTTTTTACAAAATATAATAGTTTATTCACCCACGCAATGAAGGTTTCTTCGTTTCCTTCTTAGTTGGCTTCGCTGTTGTCGTCGTCATCACATCGAGGCACACACATTCTCCTTTTACGCATTTCCCGAGGTGGTTATTTGGGCAGTCATTCCTCTGCAAACAATCAAAAAAATAAAAAACACAAGCTTTCTATACTTTTTAGAGTTTACTGAGTACTTTCGCATTTATCGCATTTGTTTATTTTCCAATGTCACTTATTACTGTACTTCAGTGGCTCTTATGTCAAGTGACTGCTTTTAAGTTGATCGCATTTTCAAATATGAAATCGGCTTAGAAGCAAGAGTAACAGAGTCTGGGTGGAAACTAAAAAAAAAAAGCAATACCACTCGATATTGCTTCTATGTCGTCGTCTCATGTAAGCACTTTAGAATAATTGGCGAATGTCACTAAGTTGCTCTAAATAAAAAAAACATGACGCAATTTCAGGAAAAAACAATGTCATTTTTAAATGAATTATTACAAATTTCGCCTAATACTTCAAGTTATACATACGATTTCTAAAAATGTTTCTCTACCATGTGTGCAACTCAAAAGCAGTCGTACCTTGACTACACATTATCTCAAATCTTTATCGGTGTTACGGCATGTATGGTGACTGCATGAGATTTCCGATTAACAGAACTGGTTCAAAGTTTGTTCATTGCATTGCTGTGAAGAAACTCCATGTAAACAGGAACAAGATTCATTGAGCCTGTAGGCTTCTCGTAGCCTCTTTTTCAATTTGCTGACAAACAGTTATAGATCACTACAAGGCATAGTTACTCGTGTGTTCCCCTTCTTTTAAGGACATCATGTAACATTTCAATGGATAGCTGCTCATTGTGACATAATGGGCAATGAAGAGGCGGACGCTGAAGCTAAGACAGCTTTAAATAGTGCCCCGGAAGTGTGCATCGCATTTTCTCGACAAGATACTAACATATTCTTTCGACGCGTAATGCGCAACTCTATCTTAGACCACTGGCAGAAACCAGAACACCAGCACAAGCGGCTGCCCGAATGGGACCTGTAAATGAAGTTCTGTATGCCTCACAAGTTAAAGTGAAGCATCTCCTGCATTATCCACCGCATTCACCTCAGTGTAGCTTACACGAGACATTACACCCACTTGATTGGCTGTAATGACACAGGTCCCAATTGTGGTCACTGTTGATTGCCAGAAACGCTCGAACATATAATTTGCGGCTGTCCAGCGTATGCAAGCGAACGTCAGCAACTGATATCTTCGATTGGCTGGTATATTAGTCGACCATTAACCGATGAGGTTGTGTTCGGTCCTGGGCCTGACGCCAGCAGCACACATGTGGTTATACGAGCCGTCATCGCTTTTTTAGAAGCCACTGAACTGGATGCACGTCTGTAGAGTTACCCAGCCTAATAAGAACATATCATCTCTCTACCTTACCATCATCATTCATCTTTCTTTCACTCCCCAGTCACCCTTCCCCAGTGTAGAGAAGCAGGCCAGAGCAAACTATAGTTCAGGCCGATCTCTCTACCTTTCTGTAAATAAATTCTCTCTCTCTTCTTTTAACCATTGCCCAGGGTTTTATTAGTCACAATTTTAAAGCCTCTAAGCTGGCGTATGCTTGCCGCGACAAAGCCAAATATCCGCCATTCATGAAAGGGACACTAAAGAGGAACATGAACTTCCTTTAGATTAACAAACTGCAATTTCAGAACTCTAATGGCATATGTTTCACCATAAAGATTTTTTTTTATTAGCAGAGGAAAAAAAAGGTGGAAGTTTCACTTTCAAACTTCGCACCAAAATCTCTATGCGCGACGTCAGAAGTTTCTTGGTGTATTTTCGGTGTCTTTTTGGCATTGGCTCAATAGACCTTTCTGGAACTTAGTATGCAAAATTTATGGCACCCACAGGTACCAACGTACTTCATTTTTATTGATTGGATGCAATGTAGGACCCAGTAAATGCCTTCCAGAACTCTTATTTTTTGTGCGTAAATCTCAACTTGGCGTCACCACACACGTTTTGTCTTCGCGCGTTTTCTTGCTTACTAAGCGCCACGTGGCAGAAAGAGTAGCATTCTAGGAAATGTTTTATACACAAAAAGTTGTTTTACTCTTGAGTGTCCCTTTAAAAGCCTTGAATATGAAACGAAGAGCCTGACAGGTTATACATATCTTCATAAAGGCTGTGCGCTAACACTGCAGTTTCGTTTAGTTTCGATTCTCACCTTGCAGAGGTGACCATGATGGAAGTGCATGGGCCCACATCCCAGAATTTTCTGCAAAAAAAGAGGGTTTGCAAAGATCAATTTGAATGAAAGCAAAGCATATGCATATACTTGATAAAGGAAACAATTATGCCTTGCCTACGTGTTTGGTGAAACATTTTATTGAGTTTGAAAATGTCACTGCTGCAGTACAACTGAATGGGCATTTCTGTGTGCCCGTGATAATATATATGTATAGAAGTTTCAGCACTGCTGTATCGTTTCTCAACGCATTTCGTTCAAGTATTGGCTGAACAGGCGCGTAATCAGGTGCCGAGTCTGCCCTATACGTTCACTCAGCGGGACACGTCCTGTCGTTGCTTGAATTACATGGTAGTGCCGTGCCTGTTTTGGCGATAATGACGTGGCCGAGAACCAATGAGGATGCGGTGCAAGACTGTTTAATCCCAAAAACTCGGGGAAGAGCGACAGGCCACTGCAGAAATCCCGTCATCGCTTCATTCCCATTTGCCGCTTTTTGTTTTGTATTGAGCCAATTAGAGAGCGGGCAGTGCGGCGTGAGTTCACCTTCTCCCAAAATGAACCCTGCGCATGCTTATGAGCCTTAGATACCGTGATAATCTCGCATCTGGTGAGGTGATGTCTTTGTTTTATTTAGGTACGACTCATGCTTTCTTTGGTGGCTTGATTGTTCCTAAAAATGTTTCGTAATTCTGTTCTTCTAACTTTCTTTATCCACCTGTACCTAGACATCGATTATGTAAACAAAAATTAGTCCTTTGGTTGGCTTAACGCACAGCACACAACAACTTGAAATTTCCTAACATAGGCTTTGTTTATGTGTTCTCGATTGCCTGCTTGATATTTGCACATGTTCTCAGCATATTTATGGCAGGAAAAACAGATTTTGATATCACCCGTTTCTTTATTTATATTTTCACAGAATACTTAGGTCAGTATATTGCTGTGGAGTTGTGGTTATTAGTATGCGGTAGTGTGCGCAGGAGAGGACAACGACGTGTTGGTGTTTAAAAAATACAACACCCGCTATCTAGACTGCAGGAATATTTTTCAACTGTAAAGTAGTAAATATGTCCGCAACAATATGAACACAATAGACTGGTTACAGAAGTGTAAATTATGCATACAGGTCCTTAGCAAGAAAACTGTATAAAGTCTCCACGTGTTCTGTGTGCTGATCCAACTTACATAATTTGGTTTGGCGACTCGCAGCCAGAGTCCATTGTGCAGAAAGTTTTAGTAAAGGACAAGACCATGAAGGTTAGCAGATCTGAACTGTCAGGAGTTTCCGTTCGCTTGCAAAGGCCAATAAATTGGCAGTACTTTTTAATAATACCAGAGCTTCCGTAGATATGTTATGCGACACCCACTTGACTAGATATTGTAATCTTTCGTTCACTATGATTTAGAGCATATAAAGTGAAACAGTATATTGCAGTCTGTAAAAAGAACAAGCCCCCGTGTCTATGGCGAAGTCCTCCAATAATTTTCTGTGATTCGAACAATCACTCTGACTTCAGTCAAAACCCGTCCGGTCTATAGACCACTACCCTCCTTCTTCGTCACTATGTCGGCGCCACGCACAGTATCCAACACCGTCAATATATTTTTTTGAACTGTAAACATAATTTTTTAACTTTTGAAAAAAGCAAAAGGAAATGGGAGAACTACGCTTATAAAATATATCGCCAGTGATATTTAAGAACATTCACTGATGACAGGCAGCATAGTTTCAAGTTTTTGAACGAGATATCAGGACGTAGCTGTCGAAGCATACTCTGAAAAAGTCCTTTTCTAGAACATAATGAGACGTACAAATATGCTGAAAAGGGCGACAAAATGTTACAATGCTCGTGTGCTGGAGCGTTGAGCACATATTTTCAATTTTATCGGCACAAGACTCGAATACACTCTAAAAATTCTGAATGCAGTTTCAGGTACACAGTATGAACCATTACTGGAGCGTTTATTCGTGCTTTACATAGCAAAGTAATCAAACCAACCTTGATTTATTCGAGTTCATTTGTAAAATCACGAATGTCAATACTTATCTGTTAAAAAAGCTATGGTTTATCTACACCTTGAATGGAACTCCTGGGGTTTTCAATAATTTTTCTTTGACCATAAAGCCAGAAAAAAGCTAAAACATAACCTATAGAAATGAAACCTTACGCACTTGGTACCTACATTAAGAATTTCAGGTATAAAATAATAAATCAGAATGCTCGCCACACTCTGCAGCGGTTCATTAATTGGATGAAGGGAAAGTCGAAAATTTTCCCAGACCATGTATATGAACCTAACGTTATACTCTGTGATTACGGTGCAGCAGGCACGGCTTTTTTTTTCTTCAGCTTACATTTTTCTGTACATTTCAGGTCACTTTGTCAGAAATCACGTGCGCGAATTAAGGTCTAGCAGCAAAAGGATAACATCTTGACAACTGGATGTGCCTTCGAGAATCGCAACAGAATAAAAAGGTGGGCTAATTGGTAACACATAATCGTTCATTGAACTGGGAGTGCTGTAAAACACACAAAAGAGACAAGAGAGAAAGCACACAGCTTGAGAGCTCACTGATAACTGGTTTATTCTCACGTTTGAAAGACACATAAAAATTGGGAGACCCTTAAGCTTCGCCTTTGAGAGTTGCGCGCGACAGCAAAATCCGGCCCCTAGTGTGCCCTCCAACCATTAAGCGCATACTTATAAATATGTTTTGTTACACACACACACGCACACGCCCACGCGCACACAAATTACGTATCTATAGTAATGAGTGACTGTGCAGTATGGCCACTTCCCTCTGCTAGAATGACGCTTTGCTGTAATCGAGACCCGTTTTTTAAACTGTATCACAGATGGCACATGGACACACACGCGCGAGCTCGGATGGTACATACAGGTTTCTGATATAAAGGAAGGGTTGCATGGTCCCCAAGATACACACCACGCGTGCACCATCTGGGCGGCAGAAAGAGTCTCAGAATGCCTCACAGATAGCAGCACTTTATCTAGCGTTTTTTGTATGCTTGATCAACTGAATGATTGATATGTGGGGTTTAACATCCCGAAACCACCATATAGTTATGAGAGACGCCATAGTGGAGGGCTCTGGAAATTTCGACCACCTGGGGTTCTTTAACGTGCACCCAAATCGGACTACACGGGCCTACAACATTTCCGCCTCCATCGGAAATGCAGCCGCCGCAGCCGGGATTTGAACCCGCGACCTGCGGGTCAGCAGCCGAGTACCTTAGCCACTAGACCACCACGGCGGGGCTGTATGCTTGATCAATGCTTCTGGAAAGGCATTATATCTTTTCCGCTAGATCAACCTAGTTGTCCATTTTTAGAGCTGTTTGGAAGTTGCTCTGTGTATTTAGCGGCGATGGCTGCCCTATTCCGGCCTTTTTCGACGTAGTTGGATGCCTCCCAAACGCTCCTACAAATCGTCGAATGGGCTCGTTTTTGTCGTGACACCTGTCGAAGAAGTTGAGTTAAGGATACTCCTTCTACTATATGGCAATTATGCAGTGTTTTTTTTTCCGACGCAGCTGCAAGTAACATCGTGGCTTTGTGGTAGGACCACTGCTTGCTACGCGAATGGCCCTGGTTCGATCCTCAAAGGAACCGAAATTTCATTGTTTGTCTTATTTGCTTCTTTCTTGTTTCTTCACTCATGGACCATTTTTCACTCACAACCAACGGTGCCAACGCCAATGGCGGATTTTCTGCGAAACGGGCTCTCTCACGCTATCGCGTAAATACATGAGAATGTGCATGTCAAGAAGACTAAGACAACAGTGCAAGCACCATACATGGCGTTAATTCGATGTACTTGTCTATGAATTATTTTAGAGTAACATTCACAGTAAAGTAATGGTAATGATGGATGGCTGACACATTGATCCTTATTGCTGGAAATGTGATACATTTGAGAAATTTCACGCGTAGTTTGACGTGGATGCCGAAAAAAAACTACTTCTTTGTTCAAATAACGGTTGCCATTGCAGGAATCGTAATGCGAAGCTACAATGAAAATTGGGGTACATTTCAGAGAACTGAACTGTTCCCTGAGGCGCGTACATTCACACATCGGCCAGCTTGGCCGATGTACATCCAGCCACAAGATAGCTATAAGCTATACAACACTTCTAAAATACACTTTACAAACTGTTTCGAGTTTTCTAAAGACATCCTCTGCCTTTAGGCGTGCCCTGCGCCCTTCTCTGAACCATGGCACATTATCGGCCTAATTTATTGAGTGAAGAGAAAACAACGCGGACACCAAATCTTCTCTCCACAATTTTTAGTCCATTCGCCAATTTATGAAGGCAAGGGATGGCGACCACGCATTTGTTTACTTCATGGCATTCTGCAAAAAACACACAGACGTTATTCAGTGTTTTTACTATCCGCAGAAGCCTCAAACACACCAATGCATTTAATCTATTGATTGATATGCAGGGTTTAACGTCCCAAAATCACCGTATGATTATAACAGACGCCGTAGTGGAGGACTCCGGAAATTTCGACCACCTCGGGTTCTTTAGCGTGCACCGAAATCTGAGCACACGGGCCGATGCAATTAAATACGGTGGGTACCAAGCACGCCATAGCCGTTATAGCTGTGCTAAGAAACCACATTGTACCACATGGGTGCAGCTTTTAGTCAGCACTGAATGAAGACATGACAGTACAATTCTTCTTATTATAAGCTTGGAATGACCGGATTAGTAAACTTGAACAGGTTTTGCGGATAGAGAACTATAAGGCCAAGAAAGCTGATTGTCTCCAAAGAATAGAAAAGGGTCAAGAATTTTCAGCTTCTGCTTACTTGTAACCTCAATGGTAAACCAGGGGCCCATGCCCCTTGGAACCTCAGAGGTGAACCAGGGGCCCATGCCCTCCATATCGAAGTGCGCAAAGACAGCATCATAGTTCACTGCTGAAATTTTTTTTGTCACAAATCAGCGCGTACAGTGCTGTGTGCCTCCTTTTTGCTCCAACTGTGAGTTCTCCCCTGTGCTCCCTGTTTGCTGAACCTTCGATAATTTCAACATAATAGTCTCTAACTCGATATTATAGGAAGATAACTCAGGGTGAACGTGGGGAAAATTAAGCATTCACTGTTTTTCAATCACATAATCAATCTACAACTAATTTAGTTCTTTTTTTGCTAACAATGGCAGGGATACTGTTAATGATGGCACAGGAAAGCTGCTGCGTTATATTTGTGAATAGGTGCAAAAATTAACGTCCTGGCTGCATTTTTAATCATAGCCTGTTGGGAATTTCAGAAATTTTGTGGTTGATACCTTATAGCTTGTTTTCGCATACTCCGAAAAAGGTAACTTACTGCAATGCTAGTTTTATTAAACCTACCAATACGATAGACTGTTGAGTTCAGAACACTAGGAGATTCCTCAATAAGAACCGCACAAAAATATTGAACTGCGAAATTATTTCATACCTCGTGTCTTCCAACAGCTGTGGAATGAAATACACCAGTCGAAAAGTTTTCCCCTGCTGCATCGTCAGTCTTTATCATACTTGCCAGAAGAACTGATTCAAAAAAGAAAAAAACTAATTAACAATTTTGAAAGCTGCGTTTCCTGGTATTTCTAATCAGAGAGGACAACAATTCTTCATTGAAAATTTTGTTGAATAGCCAGAGAGGTTAGTCTGGCTATTCTTATGACACGACACCTGGAGTTTTGTGTCAGGAAGGTGTTATTATCTGTTAGTTCTTATTGATAATGTGACTAATTTATTTTTTTCTGCATTCAGGTGTTAGATTGGTATGTGATGGGTGGATGGGGCCAAACATATACGATGAAGTGCTCTGTAGAAAAAAGGAATATGGATTGTCAAACGAAACACTCTTTAAGATTTCGTCTTAACGGAAACATTTTAAACACCTATTTATTGTGCAATCAAATTAAGATTGAGGAAGATTTACTCACGGAGGGCACAAAAACGGCAGAAAGTGCGGCCCATGAGTCAGGATGAACTCTTCCTTTGCGATAAGAAACAGGCAGTCGTTTTAGCTGAAGTTTCATGAGCAGCTTTCACCTATACGGATTGCTTATATGTTGGCGGAAAGCGGACGGTGATGTCATAAATCTGGGGAAAAGCAGGGCGCAGCTATCGAGATTACAAAACAACATATAAAAAAAAGAAAAGAACTGGTCGTGCAATATTCAACATCTGCGAAGCGCATTTGCTGCGTCTGAGGAATGTTTGAGGGACGTAGAAGTCTTGCTCCGTATATTCCTCAATTTTTTGTAGTTTCGATGCCTGCATCGAAACTACAACTATAATGGCTAAAGGACCATCGTATGTTTTTACACAACTGAAGAGATGCTTGCACGTCAGCTGGGTGATGAGAATATCCAACGCCTTGCACGAAACCACCACGCAACGTCTTTCAGAAGCACGTTCGTCCCCGTTTCACGTAAAATAGGCGAGCACGTACAGCAAACATCACGAAAAGCACTGTGATGTACGTTTGGCGTGACAGGAAATGCCTACTCGTCGGCAATCTAAAGTAGTGCACGGCACTTCAAGCGAAGTCTGATTTATATGAGACTTGTACATGTTACAAAAAAGATGGGGCGGATTGGAATTATATTTACCGGCTTTTAGAGGTAATTGAACACCGTGGTAAATGACAGCCTTAAAACAGTTGCTGAACTACCGAAATGTAATCAATTACGAGAAAAATGTCACTGCATGAACAGGCCTACAAGAAACAGATACACAACACAGGCTCTAACTTCCTATGTTATGTGTCTTCTTCTGTTCCCATTTATTCAGCGATATTTTTTCTCGCCATCGGTACAACAAAGGCACTAATTTGAATTACTTTCGCTTTTACTTCAAAATTTTATTGCGGAGCACAATAATGTAAGTTTGCTAAAACTAATATTCATTATTGTTACTTTCCCGCTTGAGAGAAGGTGGATGCTTGTGTGAAAGCTGGGAGGCTTACCAAGGCCTCTCTAACAAAGTGTTCAGTCTCTGAGTCAACGCACAATTGGCACATGCATGCTCCCACGAAGTCTCCTCGAAAGGTTACTATGCTGTTCATAGGCAACCACGCAAATGTTAAGCGTAGCAGCGTAGTCAGATTGCCTAGAAAACGTGTCTGACTGGCGATTCACTGCAACAAAGAGCGCACAGACAGCATAAACAGCACGACACAAATTCAGTTCTTCTAGTGTAGTAAATACGCTGCCTCTCATTCGGCTTACGATAATCGATGCCAAAACGCAAGCTGCCGTCTTTATTTTTCCCGATTACCACTTGTGATAACCTAGAACCTTTTGGTGGTTGGATTACAACATTCTCTAGCATCTTCTGAACTTGCTACTGGATTACCTCACATTCTTACTGAGCGAGGCGATATGGGTTCTGTTAGATCGGTCTTGCTGTTTTATACATGAGGGTACAATGCTTGGTCAGAGGTGATTGAGCCATTTAAGACGTCGAGGAGAAGCAGTCCTTGAACTGGTAGAACAGTGTACAGAAAAGGAAGAGCCACCATCCCCATTGCGAAGCCCACCCGTTAACATTCCTTGTTCTGATCTGATCCTAACCTTAGTGTCCCAAGTCGTCTTTGACACAACATTCAACAACCAGCTCCATAATACGGAATCTTTCATAATGTACTGCGCAAAAACGGACAGAAACACGAAGTAGAGAAAAAGGACAGACAATTAAGCGCAAACTATTAACTCAAGTTTTATTGCAAGGCCGAGGCAGTATACAAAGAAAAGGATAAAATGCAAGAGAGGGCAAAGTAGGGGGAGAAAAGGCACGAAGGGTTTAACCCGGTCTTGCGATAAAGCTTCAGTTGATAGTGTGTGCTTGTCTGTAGTTTTCTTCCACTTCACGTTTCCGTCCGTTTTTTTTTCTTAGTACACTATGAATCAGTACCAACTTGGCCAACTAGTAATTCTTCTGGAATCTTTGAGCCGGTGTTAAACTCATACCGATGTTGACTGGTGGTGGATGCGGTGTTGAACAAGCCGTTGCATCCCCTTGCATAGCAAGGCAGTCGCTAGAGTAGTATGCCACAGCAGTGCCTTTACCGATGTGCCGGCGCTCATTCGTGAAGTTGGTGAGAAGGATCTCCGCACAGCTTATTACTAAGCTGACAATCCCATGTTCATAGCTGTGTTAGTTCGGCTGGTGGGATACTTCGAGAGCAAATGGACGACGTACAACATCTGCGTAGGTATACGAGTTTGAGTAGTACGATGGAGGAGAGTATTGTTCGGGAGAGGCAAGTGCTTATCGAAGTTGGTGGCGAACGACTTCTGCGACGGAAGCAACCGTGAACTCCTGCTTCGGGGGCACCTGTGAAGGCAATGTGCTCCTTGCGTTCTCCTTACCAATTTATTGCCGCGTGCATAGCTGTGTCCGTTCGGTTGGTTGGATACTTCTTGAGCCAATGGATGCCAAGCAACGTCTGCGTAGGCTTACGAGTTCAGCTGGTACGGCGGAGCAGATTATTACTCAAGAAAAGTAGGGACTTTGACGCCTGTCGAAGTTTGTGGCGAACGACTTCATCGACGGAGGCAACCGTGAACTCCTGCTGCGGGGTGTTAGGAATTTGCTGTGTCGCAAGGGTAGCGGTGGCGAAGAGCGGCGAGCCGTCGAGCGGACTTCGCTGAAGCCTTTGCCCAAAGGCGAAGCAGGGAGGCAATCTGTTTTGAAAACAGCAACAAGATGGAGCGTTTACTGTAGCAGGTTGTTTTTTTACAGAGCCGGCCAGCACGACAATGTCGGCTGGGGCAAATCCTCTAAACATGGGGCCGTCACGGCCTTAATTAACGTTTTGGTCTTTTCTGCGAAACCAGTTCCCTGGAACGACACAGTGGCTAGGCTGAGGAGACGCAGCCATACCCGGAACTGCAAGGTGATTCGGCGGAGGAAGCGACGTTATCCCCGGAACTGCATGGTTCTCCTGCACGGAAGGCGGCGTTGGGCGGAGGGAGACAGTTCGTCGGAACAGCGCTCGATCTCATGAGACGTGCTCCCGAACGAGGAAAATGTCCGTGGCATAACAGCACCCTCGCCGCCAGACAATGCATCCGGAGTTTTGAGCCATCAGCGCGGCTCGGAAGGAGGGATGCTGGTTGACCGCCGGCAGCCGTTCCGCTCTTTCCGCCCGTTGAGACTTTCATTGGCCTGCAGAGGTTCACTGGAACGACAAAGTCGAACACAAAGCCGTACCACTCTGGCCAAAACAAGCACCCTCCAAATGCTGATCAAATCGCCAGACCAGCAGAAACCAAATGTTTTCTCGAGATTACGCTGGGCTAACAAATAGCATCACGAGCAACGAATCTCGGGAGGAATACACAATGCCGACACTCCTTTACAGTGCATGACACTGCTAAACCAAACAGAATTTTTTTTTTCGTGAGCGATTCTCGATTGTGACCCGGGCAGATTTGGGACAATCGAAGCTGCCGAGGTTAACTGAATTTGGCCCCGAATCTACAATTTAGATTACCAAGAACTCCCGAATCACGCACATTTGCGTCGCCTGCAAGCATAAGATTGTCAAACTTCACAAAGTTCGTCCTCCTACAAGCTTTCACTTCAATGGGCTGAGCCAATTATCACCAAAACAAGAGAAAACATGCTTGAAAAGTAAGAAAGTAAGGATGAAAATCAAACTCACGTGCGTTATACAAAACAAAGTTAAAAGTTAATCTACACTGACATGCATAATAACACATAATGCTAAACACAGAAGGTATCTTAAACGGGCGCATTTAGTATGCCTTTTCTGTTAAAATAAAACACACTGACTGTTACCTTTCGGAATATTATGAAAACAAAATTGATCAAACAAACATATCAATCAATGTCAGCTTCTTCGATGAGAAGGAAAGTTAAACTTGCCAAAATTCAGACGCATTTCTTGCTCAACGGCTGACGACAAAACTAGAAAAATATTTTTCAAAGCTGATTACAATAATCATTCTTTGTAATGGCAAGACGAACTCTGGGGAGTGGCACACTCCATAGCTTTCGAGGGATCCGGTCTTGACAAATGCACAACGAACAAAGCTGTTTGCCGAACTCGGTAGCAGCAACTTTTGACGTACAGCCGCTTAACCCAAACAAGGTGGCATCTGCCCTGCACCTTTACCCAACCATTTTGACCCGTGACCATTTCGCCACGGTGGGAAACAACAGCCAGTGTTACGGCTCAGGCGTAAGCTATGCTTTCCTCTACGCGACAGTGAAAAAAAAGGAGACGAGGCGAACATCTCGGCGTCCGAATTTTCCTGAAAGTCGGTTTTTCTCAACAAGCTTCCCGTTCAATCTCGAACACCACTACAATCGGCACTTCAAATATTTCATAGAGGACCTTTTCGCGATCCTACGCCTATCCCTGAACCTGGCGTCTCGACTAATGACGTCACAGTACTTAACGGCGGCTTTAGCGCGCTTGGCGCCAGTCGTCTTTACCGCTTTACGCTTACACCGACGCCTCTTTCTGTTCGAACTTCTCAAAATACTGGCAGTCTCGACACACTTATCACAAGTGTGCTGCCTTCTTTGTGTGGAGTTGAAGCTCCCGATTTGCTAGCTAGCGTACCCTCGGGCCCGTTGCTAGCAGTCTCTGCCTGTGACAGAACAGGAGTCCCGATGACTTTGAAGCTAACCAGCACGCTTACAGAGCTTTCAATCGGTGGGGGTCTATCGCTGTCGTGAATAGCCCTTTTTTTGGCCTTCAAAGTCGGCTTTTTGCGCTCTTTCACGAGCTTTATTCTGTAGCACCTTTAGTCGCGCATCCTGAGGTTTCCGATGGGCCTCCGCCCCTAACTTCTCGTGAGGCTCCTCAGTGTCCGGCTCTCTCTGACGCCCTTCAGCGGCTTGCACATAGCGACGGGACTGAGCCTCTTGCACTTTCCGTCTCTGCTTATGATTACGCGCTTCTCGACGCGCTTCTACTTCTAGCGCTCTTCAGTGAGCCTCATTTTCACGAGCTTCCACCTTCGTCGCCTTACGCTGCGCCTCATTTCGCTCTTTCTGACACACGTTGACGTCCTGCGCTTTGCGATGGGCCTCAATTTCTAGCGCTTTGCTGCGCGCTTCAGAGCTGTACTTGTATGCTCGACTTTCGCAGTCGGCGGTACTCATAGCAGCAAAGTAGTGGAACAAAGCGTATTTAACCTTCTCAAAGTCATGCGCTTCCTCGGCGGATAAGCGCTCCAAAACGCTTGCGACTTTGCATGGAAGCAATGTGGCAAGCTTTCCCGACCGCAAGTCTCGCCCAACACCAACATCGTCACAGACCTCTTCAAAACGAACCAAAAAAGACACGATGTTCTCGTCCATTCTGAAGAGTTCAAGTCGGTATTGTGCTCGCTGTGAATTATTCGCTTCAATTTTATGATCAAGCTCTTTCCTTTTTTCTGCTCTCTTCAGCCTTCCATTGTTCATGCCTTTGAGCTTCGAGCTCTTCTAGGCTTTGCTTGGCCTTCTGCTTTTGCTCACAAATGAGCTCCCAAAACTCGTCAGCTTCCTCGGCCGTCACATTTTCTGCCCGCATCACCTCGAGAATCACTTCCCTTGTGTTAGCGGACCCGGCGGAAATCCCCATGGCTCCACAAATTTCAAGGAGGTCCTGCACAAGGTACTACTCCATCATGATCTCGTCCCTCGTGATGCTCTACTGCTGATATTCCCCACACTCTAAAACTAATCTCAAGGTTTAGATCGCGTTAATAATAAATTACAACCAACAAAACGCAAAACGCTCTCCTAACATCTGCCTGTGCTAGAGAGGTCTGGCGAAATGAACAGTAAACGTTGGGCACTAACCCAACCAAAGTAGCCGACGATGGTCCAACTCGTGGCTGCCTTCGAACAGTGCCGTGGGTGTCGTTAGGCCTGCAGGGATCCGGTCCAACTTGCCAATGTTGAGATCCAGGGTAGCTTGTCCCAGCTTGCCGAACGATGAGAACAGCGGTAGCGTATCCCAGCGTATCCAAACGCTAATATCAGGTTGGTCGTGCTCGAGCTTCAAGAGATCCAATCCAACTTTTCAGCCGTTGAGATCGGTGTAGCGGGTCCCAGAGCAGCAAAACGTTGAGGACAGGGGTAGCGTATCCCGCAGCTGCCAACCACTGTTAGGAATTGGCTGTGTCGCGAGGGTAGCGGTGGCAAAGAGCGGCGAACCGTAGAGCGGACTTCGCTGAAGCCTTTGCCTGAAGGCGAAGCAGGGAGACAATTCGTTTTGAAAACAGCAACAAGAAGCAGCGTTTACTGTAGCAGGTTGTTTTTTTACAGAGCCGGCCTGCACGACAACGTTGACTGGGGCAAATCCTCTAAACATGGGGCCGGCACGGCCTTAATTAACGTTTTGGTCTTTTCTGAGAGACCAGTTCCCTGGAACGGCACAGTGGCTAGGCTGATGCGACGTAGCCATACCCGGAACTGTAAGGTGGTTCGGCGGAAAAAGCGACGTTATCCCCGGAACTGGAAGGTTCTCTTGCACGGAAGGCGGGGCTGATAGGGGGGAGAAAGTTCGTCGGAACAGCGCTCGATCTCGTGAGACGTGCTCCCGAACGAGGAAAATGTCTGTGGCATAAGGGGGGGCACCTGTGAAGGCAATGTGCTCCTTGTTTTCTCCTTCTCAATTTATTGCCGCGTGCATAGCTGTGTCTGTTCGGTTGGTTGGATACTTCTTGAGCCAATAGACGCCATGCAACGTCTGCGTAGGCATACGAGTTCGGCTGGTACAGCAGAGCAAATTATTACTCGATTAAAGTACGGACTTAACGCCTGCCGAAGTTTGTGGCGAACGACTTCATCTACGGAGGCAACTGTGGACACCTGATGGGAGGGCGTCTGTGACGGAAATCTGCACCTTGCGTTCTTTTTCGCAATGTCCTCACGCACGATCTGTCAAAGCAGGTGGCATAGAGAGAACTCATCGTTTGCGGCAAGTGCGGCGGCGCTTGCAGCTGCATTGGTAGCGGGGCAATCAAACTGACGGTACCGCTACTGCAGCGCACGCTCTATTGCGGTGCTTTCTCTGATGAAGTTGTTGGCTGTTGTTGGCGGATTTCGAGCAAGACCTACAAACAGCGGCCCTCTGACGCCCCTCGTAAGATAGGTTAGCTTTCGAGCCTTGAACATGAAGGGGTACGCACACTCATTACTCATTATGGTACTCATAACTCATCGTTTAAGTATCGAAGGGGCGTTTGTTTTAGATTAGAAGGAAAAATATAATGAAATTCCATGTGAAGTTTCGAATAAAGAATGCTTGTTGAAGTAATCTGTTAGATATTTACATTCAGAGGCACTAGCGGCACTCGAACAAACATAATCTGAGGGGAGTGTAGTCTTCGCCATTGTGTTCCGAAGAATACACTTGGTTCTTGAATAAACACGTAAGAAGCTTGCGTCAGAGGCGAATCGCATATTGTAAAGAAATTTTCAACTGTAAGTATTTTAAACCGAGATAACAAAGGTCGAAGATGCACTTCTACATCCAAAAAATTATTCGCTACAAACTTGTGGGGTCAAAGACACAAGCGAAAAACTTTTCTTTCTAATCATATTAACTGTCTCATTTTATATGCCACGCTGCCAGAAAACAATACGCACCTCAATTCCATTTTAGACCGCACTTACATCGTGCAAATCATTATCTGTGTATTTCTTCGCACTCCTGTTTTTCTGTTTAATAATTTTCGTAAACACCCCAACGCACGTGTCGCTTTACAGTCAACTTCGCCTTTGTGGCTTGTCTAATTTAACGTTCTATTATATACGATGCCTACGTATTTAAGGGAATTGACCCAGGGAATGAGCTCGTTAAGATACATAACAGAAATGTTGACAGAATCTTTGAAAGAGAACGAACGAAGCGCACTTTTTTTACGTTCGATGACAATTATTATTTTCAAGCCGTGCTACCTGCATGTTTATGTAATTCGGTAATGCCTGAACAATGAGTGCAGATCACTATTCGTTGCAGTGAAAGCAATATCGTCTGCCTATACAAAACTTTGAATATCCCGATGGGTTGGAATGAAACTTAGCAATATTGGCCTGCAGTATCGATAAATAAAATAAATAAATAAATAAATAATTAAATTAATAAATAAAGAGATTGGTTTCATGTGATCCAGGATACACCCCACTTCCTGTTAGTTTAGTATCAAAATATTTTGGAAAGCTTCTAATTGACTCGTACAAGAGCTCTAAAAAGAGGACCACCAAAATGGTTGTCTTCTTCACTCACTTGTGCCGCGCCTCTCGAGGAAATTTGTGATTTTAATTGCCGTCGCTAGGGCGCAGCTATAGATGCAACAATGCACGTGGTAATATTATTGTAAAATAATACACTTCAGATGTCGCACACCGTAAAGGAATGAGATGCTTTAGCCTTGGACAAGAACGCATTTTATTCGTCATTTTTTCATTGCACGATGGTCTTTACAGAACACGATAAGTTGATATGCTTCTTTGTCAATGTGCGCCAGTGCCCATGACAAAATTGTCGATGTAACCAAGCAGTTTTTGTATATTGCGGTATAATACCCACCCTATTTCTTACAGTTTCAATGAGAAAAAAATTCTGTTGTTTGCTAAATGAAAACATGTTCGGTCTTGGCCAGCTGTTTTCCGCAAGGCGCTTTCATCAACACGTTCATATTACTTTGTTGCAACACAGCACGCGAAGGCCTACAAGGTAAAACTTCATGAAGAAACATTGTAGCCAAAATATGGGCCTGTTTTGAAAGTTATATAAATATACTGAACGGGCTCACTATCGTGTATTCATAGCTTTCAATGAAGCTTCATAGAGCTCACCTGCTAGAAATCTCCTAAACAGTCATCATAAGACTTCCTTTATTCAGTAAAAGTATTTGCCCTTATGACGTGTTTGCAGTGTAATTTTTCTTACAATCAGTGATTGACTTTGACATGCATAAGTAGAATGGTTCTTCTTCGAGTTCCAGAGGCAAACTATGTCTATCTAGCTAGTGTCTACAAGCAGGCTTACAACGTGTGATATTTACACGAAGGAAACATTTTCTTTTTTTTTAAGATCTTTATGTTCAAGGAGGGAGGAACTTGTGCTCCTGCCCAAAGATATAACGAAATCAATACCTCAATCAGCCTGTTATGTTTGGATTCCGCACTGGAAGCGAGTTTTGCAAGAACGTTTATTTAGAATACATGAGACTCATAAAAAGAGAACCGCGGGACATAAAAAGCTGTTATCCCAGCCTTTAACAGAAGTAAATATTGTAAAGAGTGACTGTTCATAATACTGTTGAAATTTATGTGAATGTTTTATGTCTGTCATTATTACACCGGCATAAAAGCGTCACACACAAAGAAAACCTTGATGTGAGTGAGTACCTTCAACGCAATGAAGAAGTTCGACAACTCGCCCGCCTGCGTAATCAAGAACCAACAGCCGCCGTTACAATCTTCTATGATGCTTCGCGAAACACCAGCCCGGTGAACGTGTTTGAGTATGGAAGCCGATACGCTGACGTGGACTCAGTGGAAAACTTTTGCCATGGTGCTTCGGATTATACAGGGTAGCTCGACGTCTCGGCCCACTGAAATACGAGGTTGTTCTTGACAGCATCACGAACTCTCCACGACGCCGATCGCTACCTGAAGTCGTCCATGTCACACACTTCAAGCCTTTTCATGTCCGTTAACGAACTGAAACAGTGTATTATGTTGTTGTTGCTGTATCGTAACTTAATGCTAACGCGTTCGTGCACTATTTTTGTACATTCATCTTCTGTTAAAGCATCTGGACGATGCCTTCTTTGAAGGGGGGCAATGTCACCATGCTTTCCTCAAGTTTTTTTTATGATACCGTTACACTGTAAGTCAATGTAAGCGCAAACCGCGCTTGCAGTGTTTGAAAAACTTCGGGACTGTGGTTGATTATTTTGTTGACATTAGGCCCACTTCACCAAGGTATATGTAAACTGGTAGCCTGACTCACTTAGAAGCCCATAGATCCAGTACTCGGCTGCTCGTTGCCACCGTTGCCGTTTACGTGGAGAGGGAAAAGCTAACAGCATGAAAATATAAAATTTAAAATATGACGCCTCAACCGGAAGCGGTAGCAACATCATGCTTGTGTCCAGCAGGCGCGAACTTGATTTTTTTTCGATTGCTGACCTGGTAGGTGCCTTCTTTTTTTACGCGAACGTATTGCATCTTACGTCTTGCTAATTTCACGCGGGAGAGAAAAGGAACAAAAATGGCAATGATTGAGGCAGCACAGTTGTGTTTTTTTTATTTTTTATTTATTTTTCTCAAGGGTCCCTGACAGAAGGCACATTAATTGAGGAGTGGGCATACAAGACATCATCATCATCATCATCATCATCATCATCATCATCATCAGCCTGACTACGTCCACTGCAGGACAAAGGCCTCTCCCATGTTCCGCCAGTTAACCCGGTCCTGTGCTTGCTGCTGCCAATTTATACCCGCAAACTTCTTAATCTCATCTGCCCACCTAACCTTCTGTCTCCCCCTAACCCGCTTCCCTTCTCTGGGAATCCAGTCAGTTACCCTTAATGACCAGCGGTTATCCTGTCTACGCGCTACATGCCCTGCCCATGTCCATTTCTTCTTCTTGATTTCAGCAATGATATCCTTAACCCCCGTTTGTTCTCTAATCCACTCTGCTCTCTTCTTGTCTATTAGGTTACACCTACCATTTTTCTTTCCACTGCTCGCTGCTTCGTCCTCAATTTAAGCTGAACCCTCTCTGTAAGTCTCCAGGTTTCTGCTCCGTAGCTAAGTACCGGCAAGATACAGCTGTTATATACCTTCTTCTTGAGGGATAGTGGCAATCTACCTGTCATAATTTGAGAGTACTTGCCAAATGTGCTCCACCCCATTCTTATTGTTCTAGTTCCTTCAATCTCGTGGTTCGGCTCTGGGGTTATTACCTGCCCTAAGTAGACATAGTCTTTTACAACTTCAAGTGCACTATTACCTATCTCGAAGCGCTGCTCCTTGCCGAGGTTGTTGTACATTACTTTCGTTTTCTGCAGATTAATTTTAAGACCCACCTTTCTGCTCTCCTTGTCTAACTCCGTAATCATGAGTTGCAATTCGTCCCCCGAGTTACTCAGCAATGCAATGTCATCGGCGAAGCGCAGGTTACTAAGGTATTCTCCATTGACTCTTATCCCTAACTGTTCCCATTCTAGACTTCTGAAAACCTCCTGTAAGCACGCGGTAAATAGCATTGAAGTAATTGTGTCGCCCTGCCTTACACCCTTCTTGATTGGTATTCTGTTGCTTTCTTTATGAAGCACTATGGTAGCAGTTGATCCCTGTATATTTCTTCCAGAATGTTGATATATACTTCATCTACGCCCTGATTCCGCAGTGTTTGCATGACGGATGATATTTCTACTGAATCAAACGCCTTCTCGTAATCTATGAAGGCTATGTATAGTGGTTGGTTATACTCTGAGCATTTCTCTATTACCTGATTGATAGTATGAATGTGGTCAATTGTTGAGTAGCCTGTTCGAAATCCTGCTTGTTCCTTTGGTTGATTGAATTCTAATGTTTTCTTTACTCTGTTAGCAATTAACTTTGTAAATAGCTAGTATACTACAGAGAGCAAGCTGATCGGCCTGTAATTCTTCAAGTCCTTGTCATCTCCTTTCTTATGTATTAAGATGATGGTAGCGTTCTTCCAAGACTCTGGTACTCTTCCCGTCAGGAGACACCTCGTAAACAGGGTGGCTAGTTTTTCTAACACAATCTGTCCTCCATCTTTCAGCAGATCTGATGTTACCTGATTCTTACCAGCAGCTTTGCCCCTTTGCATGCTCTCCAAAGCTTTTCTGACTTCTTCTATCATTACTAGTGGGGTGTAATCTTGGTTACTGCTAGTTCTTATAGTATTAAGGTCAATGTTGTCTCGGCTACTGTACAGATCTCTGTAAAACTCCTCCGCTATTTTAACTATGCTATCCATATTGGTAGTTATTTTGCCTTCTTTGTCCCTTAGTGCATACATCCGATTTTTGCCTATCCCAAGTTTCCTAATCAATGCTTTGACACAATACAAGACATGGGTGAAGGCAAAGTTGGATGTGCAACAAAAAAAGGCAGCATATCCACGGAGTGAATGATGGATAGTGGGGCGAAGCATCCATCCGTCCATTCATTCTTGCTTCCATCCATCTATGCGTGCGTCCGTGTGGCCGCCCGTGCGTCTATCCGCCCGTCCGTGCGTGCGTCTGTTCGTGCGTCCACACGTTCATCTGTGCGTTCGTCCCTGTTTTCGGCCATGCATCCGCTTCTGCGTCCGTCCATGCGTCCATCCGTCCTTGCAGCTATCAGTGCGTCCGTCCAACCATTTGTCTGTGTGTCCGTTCGTCCACCTATTCAACACTCCAAGTACAATAATCTCGTACCTTCTCATCATATATTTCTCAAATAGAAGCAGCGCCAACCAGCGGACATAGCAAGGAATGAACGAGAGGAGGCACACGCACACTTTCTTACGGCTTGCGCTTCGTGTCTACTTCCCACCTTTAACCACCTCGACTTCATAGTATACCCTAGTTCACTGTATTCATGGCACTGCAGCCAAACGCTCGCTAAATATTTCTAAATCCTAGGAGGTTACGCCCAGCGAGTATAACGTAGCAACCCTTTCTTGTCTTTTGTGCGTTGTTGAACAATAAAAAATTCGCAGCGTGCACATTATCTAAAAGCCGAATTATCCTGTCATTCATTCCCCCTTAGCAGTCATTGACATGTACATTGAGCACTATCTTTTATTGTTCAACAACGCACAGCAGAAATCTCTCACCGGCACCACCTTGGAAGTCAACATGTCAGACTGTTTACACACTATGACTACTACTACGACTACGAGGGACGAACGGGTGCTGCTATGAGGAGCTTCGGCGTTCCAGTCTTCAACGCGGTCAGCGTTTCGCGACGTTGCTGCCGGATGTCCACTCGCGACTTTGCCAGCCAGTTTTTTGAGGCCTGATCCCATCGTCGTCAGCCCCTGCCGGGACCAGTGAGAATGGCGTCAAGGCCTGCGGCGCTCCCGCTCAAGGAGCACTGCTTCAACTTCACCATCTCGGAGAGGACGGCGTCCGTCAACGAGATAATCGATGGCCTCGAAGACGTCATGGGGAGTGAAGGGGTGCTGTTCCTGAAACACCTCGGAGCTTCGAAGTTCTTATTTGTGACTCGGTAGGCTGCACAAGCAACCAAGTTGATGATAAACCAAGGATTCAAGTTACAAGGTCACAAGGTACAAGTTGAAGCGGTCGGGGCGCCAAGCGTACAAGTCAGTGTGTTCCGCCTCCCACCGTGTGTGTCAGGTGACGCAGTTATTTCAGCTCTTCAGCCATACGGAAAAGTGAATGGCTACCTTGAAAAGGCATCAATCAACGTTCACTGGTACCCGCATCGTCTGAATCGAGATGGCCAAGCCCGCCCTAACTTCCTATCAATTCAAGGTCCCCGCGTGATGCTGGAGTATTTTGGCATGCGCAGAGTATGCGCACGCTGCCGCAGAGAAGGTCATGTTGCGGCTACTTGCACAACATCCATCTGTCAACGATGTGGCACCTTCGGTCATACATCTGAAGATTGTGTGTCCAGGTGTGAGTGCTGTAATTTGACCTACGCTGACGAAAGATTGCTTCCGTTCCACGTCATACGCAGACGCAGCGCAGAGCACCTCACAGTCACTGAAAGAATTCCCAGAACTTGGAGAGAGTGCTTCGAAGAGAACAACCCAAATTGCAACCTCCAGGCACATGGAGGCTTTGCAACGCAAAACCAAGCCACGGCCACAAAATATTCCAGATTATTGGGATGAAGACAGTGCAACCGACGCAGAATTTTATCACGCCAAGACAGAAGACGCCAGCGGCGTTGATGCCGCGTCTCCATGCACAACGAGTGACAACAACGTTTCTACGCTGACTGGGGACGCCGCAGCGTTATCATTCCCCACAACGTCGTCAAAGGAGCCCAGCAACGCTGTGGAGACACCGAGTGCGTCTGCTACGTCTTTATCAGAGGAAAGCAAGGCCACAGAAAATGAAGAATCCTCAAACGCATCACCGCTGGAGGAAGCGTCCCAAGCATCTCGGAGCGCTAGCCAACCGGGAAAATCGCTCCGGCCTTCCGAGGCAAAGGTGCAAGTGACGAGCTCCATTAACGGTCACCTGTGGGCCTGAAAGGTAGCGTGAAGACGATGCCCACGAAAGTAAAGATCACGTCTTCAAGAAAACTTAACACGCCTCGTACACACGCTGTACAGGCCCAAGAAGAAGCGTCCGACAAGACATCCAGACATCGTAGGAGTCGGTCATCATCACCAAAATTAAGGAGTGGCAGATTTTCGCAAGCCTCGCGATCGGTATCTTTGTCACCTGAAAATACGTGTTCTCCCGACAAGTTGTCTATAGCCACAAACTCTCAGCGTCGCACCAAGCCTCGTAGTTCAAGCAGTGGAAGTGATGTCACCACCTCCGGTACATCCAAAAAGCCCTGAGTGAATTCACCAAACCGAGACCTATCACCTGATGCGGCTGATGACTTAATGTTTTTTTTTAATTTGTGCTGCCCACATCCATTCTTTCCGCTTCCTGTTGTGTGTACCGTTGCAATGCTTGCTTTCCAGCCATACAACCACTACGCAATTGCTGTTTCTGATGCATGCAAACTGTTTAGTATTCCATATGTTACTGTCATTCACGATGAAACCTTCATGTGCTAATTTGTGAACTCTATGCTGTAGTGGCTATGCCCTGTTACAGTAATTGCATCATGTGAGTTACGTTGCATGCTGCGTGTACTATTTCTGTTGTTATTGGTGTTGCTTACTGGGTCTGTTCTCTCTGTGCGCGTGTGTAAATATCAGCGCCAGTCCTTCTAGTATCATCACGTTGACTTCATCCACGGCCGCTTGACACAGGAGAGGCTGTGCCGTCCCCTTACGCATTGCTATTAAAAAAAGACAAAAAACGATTGTTCACTTCCCCCTAAAATTATGTTAAACGGATAGGCTATCTTTCATGACTTTCAATGTTCGTGGTTTCAAAGATCTTGTAAAACAACAGGAGATAATGAACCTTGTGCGCTCGCTCGGGGTCGACGTGCTTTTTCTGCAAGAGACCAACTTTCGAACGCGGCACGACATCATGACCTTCCGTACTAGTTTTTCGGTTGAAGCCTTCTCTCCTTAACGCAGACGCAGTCACGTGGCACCGGTGTCGTGTTTCTCAATTCGAGGTTCAGGCGGGGTGCGCATTGCCTCTTCGATGCAGAAGACTTTGTTATTGTGGTGGACATGTGGATAAACGACCTAAAATCCGATTCACCAACTTTTACGCGCCCATAAATAGGTCTCTTGCAAATGACTTTTTTTGACAGGTCATTTCTGCTAAATTCAGCACCGTGCGTGTTGTTAATTGATTTCAACTGTGTTTTTGATTCAATTCGAAATATCCGAGGCCCTAGTCAAGGACGAAGCACATACCATTCGAAAGAGTTGCAGAATATATGCAGAGAGTTGAAGCTGGTCGATGCATGGACAACGCTTCACGGGAACACCTTTGGAGCCACGCGCGTTCAGGGTACGTCTCAGAACAGGATTGACAGAGTCTATATCCCTAACAAGCTCGTTGCAAGCTTAGAGACAATCGACGTTATTTCTTTAGCGACTGGGCAACGCAAGCTCAGCGACCACATGCCAGTGCTGTTCACCTTGCAGGCCCAGCTGGGAAGGCATTGCTCCAAGTTGTGGCGCGTGGATTCATCAATTTTAATTAATGAAGTTTTCGTATCTGAAATGCACATGAATATCTATGCGTCTTTGGAAGACACGCCGCAAATTACGCCGACAGCATGGAATCTCTTGAAGGCCAGATGGCGTGTGAATGCGCAGGAGGCCGGGAAAATGCGCCCTGCACGTTTAACATCACAAATGAATGAAACATTGAGGCGTATTCAAATCGTTGAGCGCGCAGGTAATCTGACGGGCGAAGTTCCAGAGTACATTGGGGCCAAAAACTCTATATACGACCTGTTCTTGAGGGCAAGGTCCGGGGCTTTTAAACGAGCAGAGAAACTGCACCTGCCTACGGATGAACTAGGTAGCTTAGCATGCGCACAGCGAGTAGGGGTAAGGAAACACCAGCCCAGTATTATCAGTGCAGCACGGACAAAGTGTGGGAGCATCGTCACAGATATCAAATCAATGGAAGAGGTCTTTAGAGCGCACTTTAAAAAGCTCTGCTCTGTAGATCATTGCTTCAAAGACAGCAACCAGCATCAAAGAGTCACAGACTTTTGCGAAGGCTTGCCCATGCTGTGTCCAGAGGCATCTGATATGCTCTGCGCTGAGGCGACGAAAGATGAAGTTTGGCAAGCCTTGAGGAAAAATGAACAGTACCACGGCTCCAGGTCTAGACGGAATACTGACGGGGTTTTAGAGAACTTTCTTCGACATCCTAGGTAAACGCACTTACTGACATGATTAACGGGTTCATTGTTGATGGGCAAAAGCCGAGGTCTTTCAGTGAGGGCCGTGTAGTCTTGCTGCCAAAGGAGGGTATGGATCCTGACGATCCACGGTCATGGAGGCCGATTACCCTCCTTAACACGGACTACAAACTTGTAGCTATGATCCTTGACTCGAGGCTAAAACCTTTTCTGCCCAATATAGTGTCACCCGCGCAAACGTGTGCAGTGCCGGATAAGTCTATTTTTCAAACACTAACTCTGATAAGAGATTTGTTCTACTATGCCAACGCCAAAAACGTACCGGTGCTTTCGTGTCATTGGATCAAGCTAAGGCCTTTGACAGGGTCGAACATGGCTACCTATACTGCGTACTTAGGATGTTTGGTTTGCCTGAGCAGTACGTTCGCTGTATAAAGCTTCTATACACCAACATGACCAGCCGACTTCTCATCAACGGCGTGGAGACAACAAGCTTTCCAGTAACAAGAGGTGTTCGCCAGGGATGCCCAATCGCAACGGTGCTCTTTCTTTTTTCCATAGATCCTCTCCTTAGGAACTTGGCAAAGTGCCCTAATATTAATGGCTTTCCATTGACAGGTCTGGAGTCAGTTAGCGTCACCGCTTACGCGGATGACATCTCTGTGTTCGTGCAAAACCAAGCCAGTTACCGCGCTTTCTTGAAGCTGTTTGAAGAGTATGCCTGTTTATCAGGTGCTTTCCTGAATGCGGAGAAAAGCAAAGCCCTTCGTTTCGGTAGATTCCACGGCTCTTTGCCGGGTGGTATGCAATACGTGGATGACGTAAAAGTACTCGGGGTATACTTTCAAGACGGGGAAGTGGCCGAAAGAAAGTGGGAGGACGCCGTACATCAAGCCACGCAGGTATTCGCGTATGCCACTGACTTCAATTTGTCTTTTGACGCCAAAGTGACGGTGGTGAAAACCAAAGCATACGCATATGCTTTTTAAATCGGGCACATTGCACTCATACCCAAACCTTTTTCGAGCCACCTTGCGTAATTGGTTGGAGCTTTCCTATGAGATGGGAAGACATCGAAAGTTCAACAAAAGTTTGTGAAGCTCCCAAAAAGTTGTGGAGGACTCAGTCTGCCAGATGTTGTCACATACACAAAGGCACTTGCAGCTAAAACAGTTCACAAATTGTTTCAGGACGGTGACTATCCTGGCCGTAGCTTATTGCTATATTGGAACGGAACTCTTGGAGCCGCATTCACGTCGGAAAGGTACCGGGGACCTCAAGCAGAACACCTGCATGCCTTTTATAGGGCAGCAGATGGCCTCAAGCATTCGGTTGAAGGCGACGCCCCCGAAGAATACTTTGCAAAGCTCGCGCTCGCACGCATTAGTGAAATGCTAATCAGTCGCTCGATTACTGATGGGGAAAAACAGAGATGGAGGCCTAGCTAGTGGAAGAATTGGTGGAACAACCACGTACCGGAAATAGTTAGAGAATTCGATTGGCTGCGGCGATGGAACGCGTTGCCCACTCGTCAGAGACTGTCAAAGTGGGGCATCGTTCTCAATGACCACTGCCCCAACTGCACGAAAAGAGAAACGATCCGCCACACGATGTTTGAATGCGTAGCGGCCAAAGGCGTGTGGCACGTCATGCGTCGTCAATTCGGAGTGTAAATTCCTTCAAGCCAATAGCGCAGAAGGGGCTTATTTGTATAACTCGAACTGTACGTCACAATGTTCGTCTTGTGGCGTCGCCGCTATATGGCCGAAGCACGGCGACGACCCCAACGAGCTGCATACCCAGCGTTACAGAAGAATAGAATGATCATGGTTCGGCACCTTACCAAACAGATTGAAACTCGGGGTGAAGAAGCATTTATCACAAGGTGGCATACACGTTTTTTTTGGAGTTCGGAACGGAAATATTGAACTTCCTTTACTGCCGTTTTAACTCGGGGGAAAAATTGCGTCTCGTCGCACATAATATGTGAATCTGTTCCAATTTACTGCTTTTTTGCGTTTCTTTTCTCTTTGTTTTTTTGAGTGATTCGTGATCTGTGAGGATATTGGAAGTTCTGTGTGTTACATCCTGTCTATGTTCTCTTGTTTGTAAACGCCACTGAAGTGATTTTGTTACACCAGACAGTTGTACTCACCTGAAATGTTGTTACCAGTTTGCAATAAACTTCCCTGTTTTGCCCCTAAAAACAAAAAATTTTACGACATACCTGAAGCGGCAGAAACAAGAGTAACAGGTACATTTGTTTGTGGACCATGAATAAAAACATTTCACAGTGACAAAAGATACCTCTTATAAGGTACAAAACATTGCCAAGTACACAAAATATACACACATGCCATACAATAGGATGACTCTAGAAAAAAAGTTAGACACGCTAGAAAGTTACCTGGAAATTATTACACTTCAGTGATGGTTGGCAGAAAATTTTAAAGGCTTTTTCATACTGAATGCTAACAATGGTATTTGGTAGGGCGTTCCATTCTTTAGCTGTCCGAATGAAGAATGTGAATTCGGCGAATGTGTTAGTTTTGGAACGAGGTTAATGTACTTGCATAGTGTAGCAACAACGATCAGAAAAGTAGGGGCGTTGGGTGACATAAATGCTGGTTGAGGATGCGTGATAGCATTTGTGCAATAATGCGAGCCGCGCGGTTTTTCGGCGTTGACTAAGAGGAATGGATGCGGCACGTTTTTTTAAGCCAGTTACACTGGTGAACGATGAGTGATCGGAAAAGGCGAATCTGGCAGCGTGGTTTTGGATGGCGTCTCGGTTTTGGATGAGATAATGCTGGTAAGGGTCCCAAATTTCTGCGGCATACTCCAGCTTGGTGTGTATTATTGTGGATAAACCTAATATTTTTAGGTGGATGCGAGCAAATTTCCGGGTTTCTTTGGATATAACCTAAAGATCTACTAGCAATTGAAATAACGTGATTGATGTAGAGGGTCCATGATGGGTCACTTGAGATATGTATTCCGAGGTATTTATATGAGCTAGTCGACCGTAGAAAACTGTTATGTAGGGTGTAGTTGTACACTCACGGATTAGTACGTCTATGAAAAAACACTGATGTACATTTAGAAATGTTTAAACTTATCTACCACTTGTGGCACCAACTTTGAACCGCTGTTAGGTCTGCTTGTAAAACTATTTGATCTTCATGACTAGCGATTGTTGCGTAAATAACGCAATCGTCGGCAAATAATCTTATGTTGTTAGTAATGCAGTAAGGAAGGTTGGTGATGAGAATCAGGAAAAGCAGGGAGCCAAGTACTGTTCCCTGAGAACACCGGGGAGGAAGGGAAAGATTTGAGACCTGGCTGCATTTATGTTTACGAACTGTTTTCTGTCAGTGAGAAAGTAATTATTCCAGGACAAGACAAATGGGTCAAGATTAAGCAAGGAAAGTTTAGTCATGAGGCGGTTGTGAGGAACTTTATCAAAAGCTTTTTCAAAGTCAAGATATATGGCATCAGCTTGGACGTTCCGGTTAAGATTTGTGTGCAAATCATGGATGAAGGCAGCAATAAGTTGCGTTTCACACGACAGGCCTTTTCGAAAACCATGTTGGGAAGGGTGAATGAAGTTGTGCTGTTCGAGGTGAATAATGATGTAGCTAAATAAAATGTGCTCCACAATTTTAGATGGGGCATTTCTAAGTTATACGGGCTGGTAGTTATATGAGGATGCTTTGTTGCCATTTTTGAACAATGGAGTCATTTTACTCAGTTTTCAATCCCTCAGCACCTTTCCCTGTGAAAATGATTGAGAGAATAGCTGGTGAAATGGTGCGCCAATTATCGATTGTGTATTCTTTAATATTTTGCTGTTGATGTTATCAATTCCACTTGCAGATGAGAGCTTCATTTTTCTAATTACGTGCCTTATTCCATTGGCGGATATCTCAATAGGTGACATTGGCTGGCTTATAATAGACTCAAGGTTCTCTCCGCAGTCCGCAAAAAAAGCTATGTTCACGCGTGAAAACAGAACAAAAGGCATGGTTTAAGGCATTGGCCGAATCTACGTCACTGAGCGGTTTGTCATTCGTACTTGAAAAGGTTATCGGCAAGATATTTCTTGGGTTTATTGTTTGCCAGAATTTCTTAGGCTTATTTTTGAGCATGTCTGGTAGTGTTGTTCGAAGAAAATTGCGTTTGGCGTTTTGAATAATAATCGAGAGGCATCGCACTGAGTCAGAATATTCTTTTCATAGGGACGGTTCGTTCTGTTTTTTTTGGCACGTCGGAACAAGTGCTTTTTCCGGTTTATCAGTTTTTATTTGCGTTGTTAAACTAAAAGGCAGACGTTTTGTTTTTAATTTTATGCTTGGTATATATGCATCAGTTAGCTGATTGAGTTTTTCAACTAATAACTTTCAGTTGTTTTCAAGGTGCGCTTGTTGAATCCCTGTTCGTATGAAATGTAAAATTGTTCAAGTTCGGTGTTTATCTTTTCATAATTGCCACGACTATCGAGCTTTATCTGCTTTGGTGTAGGTTTATTTTTTGGAAAATTCAAACAAAAAGAGGCAAAAAAAATTTTGAATTATGTTATGACTTATTTCTTTAAGGTAATGGATAGAATGCAGGCTACTTGAATCCGACATTAGAATAAAGTCTAATATATTAGAGCTGTGTAATGTTTCTATGGTAGCATGGGTTACTACTTGTGTTGGTAGTTTTCTAAACAGGCTAGAAAATCGCGGCATTTACCGCTGCAAAGGGAAACGTTGTTTGACCATTTTATGGAGGGATAGTTGTTTGACCATTTTATGAACGGATAGTTGAAGTCCCCGCAAATTATAAACTTTGCACGGGGATACATTTTTCGCAGTTTGTCAAGGATGTCGTTAAAGTTGATGTTAAAGTTGGGCTCTCATTTTTTTTTTGGGGGGGGGTAGTAACAGATGCTTAGTATGATCAGCCCATGGGAACTTTTGCAAGCTACCCAAAGGGCTCGCAGTGGACAGGTAATGCTAATAATGAAGTGATGGATTGTATGTTTAACAGCAATGAGCACACCACCACCTCGAACGGATAAACGGTCCTGGTGATGGAATGCGAAATTGGTAAGGTATGAAAGAACTTCAGAATTTTTTATGGAAGGTGAAAGCCATGTTTCTGTAAACGTAATGACGTCACAATCAGATGATTCAATTATGGTACATATTTCGTCGCGTTTCAGCATGATACTTCTTATGTTTGTGTAGAGAATAGAAAAAGTGACGTCATTTGCGTGTTTGGCGGGGTGATTCTGGATATGACGAGAGGGTGAGGTTACGGGCGAAACATTTTCTGGGATGCCAAATTGCTAGCTGTCACGTGGAAAGTTTTCTTTGATGTTTTTTGGGTTGCATTATGCCGCGTTCACGCTGAGCATTCCGGCCGCCGAAAGTGCTCCGAATCTGGTTCGGCAGCGGCGAGTTCTGCCGAAAGGGCCCTCTCCGCACCGATCGCTCTCGGACCGATTTTTGCGGCGTCTGCCGCCAAATCGGTCACCGCGGACCAATAGGAGCGCTAGCCAAGGAATTTTGAAAAATGGCGGCCAAGCCCTACTCACTTGTTATGCCACAGTGCACGTAACTGAATGTTGAAACCAACGGGAGTTTAACATACTCTGTGCCTACTTCGCCTCCGTATTTTGTGAAAGAGGTGACCGAGCTTGCTGTTGGCGTGACCGAGTTTGTTGCGGTCTGGCAGAGCAAAACGAACCCACCAACGCTGCTGGCGTCGGTGGTTTTTTTGCTCTTCGTGCATTGTAAGACAACCACTTGCCAGCAAAGCAAGCAGTTCTGTCTTTTTTTTGCTTTTTGCGTACGAGAATCGTCGAAGTATACTCCACCGTATAGCGTAGTAGCGTTTGCGAGCCGCCACAACAACCGGGTGACAGCGCATCCATCCCGCGTTCACCCCGTAGTAGATGGCATATTCGGCGGCGCGGGGCGCGTCCAGTGCGAACGACGCTGCGTTTCGGCGGCAGAGGAATTTCGGTAGCTGTAGAAAGCGGATGTTTCAGTGTGAACTAGGCATTATTGTGGTATGATTTTTCTCCGATAACTACCTTCTTTTAACGAAGCTTGAAAGGGCCGCCGTGCTCACGTGCGAAGCAT
This sequence comes from Rhipicephalus microplus, assembly GCF_013339725.1. Lineage (NCBI taxonomy): Eukaryota > Metazoa > Arthropoda > Arachnida > Ixodida > Ixodidae > Rhipicephalus > Rhipicephalus microplus. The sequence continues at coordinate 110,218,365 of NC_051168.1, read as the reverse complement.
ACAAGCTCTCCCTGGGCAGCGCGGGTAGTGAAACAATAAACCTGACCTACTCTGTACGGTGTATCTTTCAGTTTGAAACGGTTAGATAAGATTGCTTCCTTTATTCAGAACAGGGAGAAGTTAACGATCACTGGGCGTGGTTATTCCAGTTCACGTTTTCCGATTCTGTGCGCTCTTTCGATATCGTTCAGCACAAGGTTAATGTTTATGTGCTCCTTTCAAATATCAGCAACAAATCCTTCACTGTCTGCCCACGTTTCTTCTTCTTTTTCGGAGATTCCATAAAAAAGAAGATTGCACCGACGCGACCTGTCTTGGGCATCATTCAGCTTGCCTTCCATGTTTGAGAGCTGTATTGTTGCGTCGGCTGATGATTTTTTTCAAAGATCTTACGCTGGAAAAAGGTTCCGGGATAGATGCGCACATTTCTTCAAATTTCGTGGTACCAGTTGCAAGATCTATTATTGTTTTTTTGGTTGCTGTTAGTCGTTCATTTTTCGTTTTCAGTTCGGAAAGAATTTGAGCCTGGCCTTCATCTAGTTTTGTTAGAAGCGCCTGGATAGTTTGGTCAATTTGACTGTTTGCGCTACGCGTGGAAGGGCCTGGATTAAGCTCTGCGTCCCCTGATAACAGTATCAGTTGTAAAACAATGATCGTACATGTAAAGATATTCATAACAAAACACAAGAAATACTGTGGGCATGGCAGTTGTACCAAGTGACGTATTTGATGTATTAGCCAAGTGACGTATTTGAAATATGCAAAAAAAAGTTTGCAGAGGCAATTGTGGGACAACTCGTCAGCAGCGCAATAGCATAATAGTCCTAAAACTCATGCTGCCCAATCATCAAAAACCACTGCAGTGAGACAACATCGCTTTGGCAACCGTAGAGTACAGCGTCTCGTTGCTTAGCGTGTCGCGTTCACCATCACCAAAGGTGATGGCCCGCCCGCCGTGCGCCAGCGAAAGCAGTCGGCAGTCACAGGAGCAGCTATCTACACATTCTGTGAGATATTTAGCTCTGAAATGTGATACCAGTAATGGCACATAAAGATTAATAAACTGAACGAACGCCCGAAACCACCACGGAAAGGTGAGCCATGCCTCGTTGACCCGTTAATGCGTCGAAACAAAGAAAACGCCGACCTAAACGCAGGCTCCGATCACATATTGCCTGGATACGCCCCCAAAAACATTGGGCTATGTTACCATACTGGCCTATATGGACCCGCTGTTTCTGAAACCAAGTCAACAAAAACAGGTGCCTAACCACATACCAAAAGCTAAAGCTTTTTAATGTAATTACCTACTAATTTTTGTAACAAATAAAATTAAAACTATTAAAAACATTCGAATAATTTTATGCGTGCATTATTTGTCCCCTTCTCACCTAGTCGTGCTTCAATCGTCATGTGATTATTGATGTCTGTCGCAATAAGTTTCGGACCATTTTTCGTTCCGACTTTCGCGACCTATTTAGAGTGACCTTGCACTTCGCTAACATTGCAGATTATTCTGAAACAAACGTGGCCCCTAACGATAACACTAAATAATCGCATGGCTGTGCACAAATGCCTGCGTATTTCATTGCTTGTCATTTTCTCGACCAACGCTCTGTTCGCCGCTATCGGTGCCAGTGTGTATCGCTGTAACCTTACTTTTTGTTTGTTCGGCACAAGTTCGGCTCAAATAAACCATTTATTCTTCGACGAATTTCCTCCTTTCGTTCGCGTCACGAACACGTGACAATATGTTCCCCTAGTTCTGTATTTCTCTTCTTAATTTTTGTTTCGTACGAGCAGGGTGACCAGGATTGACGCGTAATTGAATGCATTGCCGCATAGCCTCTTGGTGAACCAGAACGGTAAGTAAGATTCTAACCACGACCTTTCTTTGAAGAAAATGAAGTCGTGCAAATGCCTGTCATCAAAATGTAACCCATATTGCTCTCTTTCACTCCGCACGGAGGTGGTGTTGTGGTCAAGAGGTGCCCTAAAGGAACGTTCACACAAAAACTTTACGAGTTTCTTTATATTGTTAATGGCTAACCACTCATTATGTCCGCTGGAAGCCCCCTTGCACATGATAGCAATTGAGGTTTTGTCAGTGGTTTTCAAGCCCCGCTGCGGTGGTCTAGTAACTAAGGTACTTCGCTGCTGACCCGCAGGTCGCGGGATCTAATCCCAGCTGTGGCGGCTGCATTGCCGATACAGACGGAAATGTTTTAGACCCGTGTGCTAAGATTTGGGTGCACGTTAAAAAACCCCAGGTGGTCGAAATTTCCGGAGCCCTTCACTACGGCGTCTCTCATAATCATATGGTGGTTTTGGGACGTTAAACCCCACATATCAATCAAGCACTTTAAAGAACCCCAGTGGTTGAAATTTCCGGAGCCTCCACTATGGCGTCTCTCATATTCATCTGGTGGTTTTCGGGATGTTAAACTCTTCATATCAACAATCGTTTCTGCTTATCAATCAATCGTTTCAAAGTGAGTTGTGGCTCACTTTGAGTACTTGACCTTTCCAGCAACACGTGCATGGCATAAGGAAGAAAAAGACTCCTTTTCAGTATATATGTAGTGTCCTACACGAAACTCGCTACGCAGCTCGTGGACGGCATCTTGAAGTAAACGTGCAGCTTAAAACGTACAATACCTGAACCTGGCCCTCATTTAGAAGGCAATCACAGATACAGAGTATGCCTGGAAACTGATCGCCCACGCCGGCGCATGTAGGGTCTCCACGGAATCTAACCGGAGGGGTGGAGAAGCGTAGCCTGAAAACGTAGCGGCGCCGCAGCGCGGCAATTTTCTTCGCAATATGGAGTTCCCCAATGCAGTGACTGCGATGTTTCGAGACCGGAAAGAGTATTGAAGGGCTTAGTTATTTTCTAGTTTGGATGGCTCTTCTGCTCATATATATCAGACAAAAAAAGCACCAGGCTCAAGCAGAATGCGCAAATATATTCATCGCCACGAAGAATTTCTGTCTACGTGGTCACCACGTAAGCCTGTGGATCAGCTTTGGTAGATGCCGCTATACGATCTCTTAGGGTACTACCAGCAAATACAGTTTTGAGAAGGCCACATCGCAATAAATTGTCGTATTTTAGTGAAGCACTCCATGCGTGTTTCTGTGACAATATGAGCACTTACGTAACTGCTCACTGTTTTTGTATGCATGGATGAAGTTAACTATGAAGAATTATGCCCGAGCCCGTTGTAAAGCGTGGTAAGCTTCAAAGCGCCCACTCGTTAGGTGATTTGCATGGTGATCGATCAAGTGTGGTTCTACTCTTCTGCTACGCAATATTACAATACGCTTCCTTGTCATTGTTACGAAGGTGCGATGCCAACACGGTTCAGAAGGCGCTGCTGCTCCGAAACTCGCCGCCAAGGTCACCAGCCGTTTGGTAGCGCGTGTTTCTCAGCTCGCGACTGCTTCTGCGCAAAGCTGATAGACAAACGGACAAGACGACGATGAGTTTATGACGACGATGAGGTGTATGTACAGCATAGGAATAAAGGCGTTACAAATTCGGCACTGGGGTCGACAGTTTAGGGACACGAATAGCCGAGATGTCTTCTTTCACACGCATACGTCGGCTTCTTTCTGCCATTTTGTTGCTAACCACTGTTACGAAAGGCGCGCCGCTGACGAGTTTACGTAGGGCGCCGTGAAATTTACCGCTTACAAGGACACCAGCGGACGCCGACAGCGAAAGGGCTCAAAGCAATGAGATGTCTTCGCTCGCACGTATAAGACAGCTTCTCTCTGACGCATAGATCAGCTGCCGGCGATGTGCCGCTTGGCTTTTTTATAGGCACGGGGTGGACCTTTGCTTCACGAACGTCCAACCAGAAGCACCTCTGGCCGTGATGTCAGAACCCTCCAATGGGGACCCGCCGCTGGGCTGAGTCATGATCATTGAATCCAGAGCCGCTGCGCTGGAATGCACCCAAGGACAAGTGATGTTGCCACGCATTGCGTAAGACTCGCCAGACTGGAAGGCGCCGATTGCTTCAACGGGCTCGTGGTCTAAAGGCGCTCGCTGTGCGTTGCGTAAGACAGACCGGCGCCACCACCTAATGACGTCTTTAGTTGATTGCGTCAGGCGAGCCTTGATCGCTGGCCTTGACACACAGGGCCTTTGCAAAGGCATTGACGTTTGGTGTGGACTTCCAGGCGTAACAGCACACCCGCCGCCAGAAAATGCGCTGGAAAGAGGAGCTGCTTCCACATGGCACGGATGTCGGGCGCGCTCGTTCGCCAGGTCCTTCCAGGTTTGCCTCCAATGCCGTGGGGAGAATGTGCACCTCCAAGCTCAGTTCCGTGAACACATCCCACTCTTGAGGATGAAGCTCCACTGGCTTGTCGCCACAACTTGTCGGCCAGCTTTGCTCGTCTCTTCTGACGACTTTTGGTCTCTGCATTTGTCGATGGATCCGCAGCTTGTCAAGAACGATTCGACAACAGACAACAACGTAATGAAATAGAATACAATTTAACGTTGGCCCCTTGAGATCACTTTGGACAAGAGCGCTCAGCTAAGGTCATGATGAGAACAAAATTTTGCCTTGACTCCCCAATGAAAGAACGAAAGGCGGAGAAGGTACTAACTAAAACGCAAAGCTCAATGCATCTGAATAGTGTTTAGCTTTCCTTCGTTGTAGCGAACGTCTAAATTGTGCTGTAGGAATTTCATGCTCCACCTCAGTAACCGGCAACTCTTAGGCGACATGTTATTTAACCAGGTTAGATGACAGGGGTTTGTTTCGACCACAAACCTCGAACCGGAGACATAACAGGCTAGCATTTGAATGGCCCACACGAGGCAAGCACATTCCTTTTCAGAGGACTGTATGCTTCTTCCCTGCAGCTCAGTTTTCAACTTAAATACGAAATTGGCCTTTCGTTACTAACACCGTCTTTATGGCACAAAATAGCTCCAAACCCCAGCATTTTATTGATCTCCTCTTCCATGATCTCCTTTTGCAAAGGGTAACATCTATACGGCTTGCAACGAATCGGCTCCTCACAAGCTAGCTCGATATCGTGTTCAATCACCACCGTGTTTCCGGGACGGTCTGAAAACACGTCTTTAAACTCGGAAACAATCCTTCTCAAGTCTTCCTTCTCTACTTCACTTAACGTACGCTCCAGGTTCAACTGCTCCAAGATTAGACTGGATTCCCTTTCAAATAAATCACTAGAAGTAAAAATTTCTGCTCTTTCCCCTGAAGCATTCAAAAGCAGATTTACGACCACTTGACGTTAAACGTTGGGTCTCATCAAGTTAGTGTGGTAAATTTTGTTCGGCCGCCTTCGTAATTTCACTTCATATTTGGTATCAAAAGCTTTGATATTACTTGGACAGGCCCTTCGAATGAACTCCAAGCTTGTTCCTTTTGGACGGTCGCAGCAACATTATCTGACTACCCACTTCAATGGTGTGTTTCTTCGCCAATTTTTTATAGTACTCCTTCAACAACACTTGTGCAGCCTTCATGTGACTTTCCACAAGATCTTTCGTTTTTGCAAGCCTCCGAAGGAGATCTAGAACATACGGAGCTACATTATAGTCCTCATTGAATCCGTCCCTGGACTCGCGTAGCATTCGCAATGGTGTTCTCAAACTCCTGCCATACAGAAGCTTGCAGGGCTAAAACTAGTGCTCTTCTGAGCAGCTGATCTCACAGCGAACATAGCGGGAGGACTACAGGCTTCCCAGTCGCATTAGTGCTCGTAGCAAAGAGCTCTCAGTATCCGTTTCAGAACGGCATGCATACGCTTTACCGGATTAGATTGCGGGTGATGAATCGAGCTGTGCACTACTTTTACTCCGCATTTATCTAAAAAGGTAGAAGTAAGGCAGCTGGTGAAAACACTACCATTTTCGTGTTGAATTTCAAAATAAATCTGACGCGTACAAATATAGATAGCAGTGCATTCACGACATGAGGGGAATTGAGCTCCTTAAGTCGCATCGCTTCTGGAACGTTTGTGGCTACACAGAGGGCCGTCGAAATGTACCGACAACCTTGCCATGACTCTGGCAATGGCCCAACAATATCAATCACAAGGCGCCGAAAAGGTATTGTGATAATTGGCACAAGCTTCATGGGTGCCTTCCACTTGTCGGTAGATTTCCCCGCTTTCTGACAAGTGTCGCATGAGCGTACAAAGTCTTCAATATCCTTTCAGCATTTCGGCCAATAAAAACCGTGAAACTGTTTCCAGGGAAACTCTAGCCTTAGTCTTCTTCATGTCGAGATGCCCTGACCATGCATAGTCATGCGACAGTAGCAAAAGTAGACGACAATACTTTCGTGGCACCAAGAGCTGCTCATACCTGCGACCTTGTACATTTGTGTAGGTCCTATACAGGAGCCATTCCTTCTAAAAAAAGAAACATTCTTTTCCGTTTTCCCCAAACTTACACTTTACATTAGTGCTTTAATCGAAAGGTCCTCAGGCTGCTCTCGAAAGAGCGTTTCTCGATCAACCCTCTACAGCTCACTCCAACTTTCCGCTATAGATGAGAGCGTTGCACCTCCCTCGCTCTGACACAATAGCGCCATGTCGCCTCCTCCATTGACAGAGACCGCGCCAGTAGCTTCGGCGATAGGCTGCTCGAGTGACTACTCAATTGACTCGCACGGAGAATTTCCTGTCTGAGGTTCCATCGACTTACGGCCAAGGTCACATGGATCAGCAGCTTTTGCAGGTGGTGTTTCACCACATGCGAAAGCTTCCGCGCTTGTAATCGCATGAGTGCCATGTACGCTAAGTTGTAGAAGAACGATTTACCTCGCTGTTTGAAGAGCTGCTCAGAGTTACTGGAAGGATAAGGAAAACGATTGGGAAGCGCGGCAGACACAGCCGCTTCGGTGCGAAGCTTACTGAACGGGCCTTCAATGACAACCGTAGTGATTGGTAAGCAAGCACTCTGCTACTCGGCGACTTGCTTGATCCACGCGCATTTTCCTGTAAAGTCGTCCGGAGACACCAACGAATGACGGACAACGTCCATGGTTGCCGCTGAGTCTCGAAGTGTTCAACACGTTTTCCCAGTCACACTAATTTCCTTGAGGTACGGCTCTAACAACCGCATGTTTTTTTCCGATTCTCGGATTGTTGCAAGGCAAACTTTTGCTTACAATTTATCGTGATGTGCCCTTCCTTTTTGCAGTTGTAGCAGATTAGCGGCTTTCGTGATTTAAGCGCCCTTGTGGTATCATGCGTTTGTAGTGCCATCATCACCATCATCATTTCTCAATCACCGCGCCGCGCCTCTCGCGCAGCTGATGCTAGCTCGAGCTGCGCGAGGATTAGAAGAAGCTAGCGCACTTGGCGTGTCGGACGTGGAAAGCCACGCGGCTCCGCTTCAGGCGTGGAATAAAGTGGCGAGAGAACGACACGACCACGTTGGCCGCCGTCTCGTCTTCCGCTCTCGCTACATTGGCGACCCGGAGAACACGCCCTTCGCCGAGCGGCCCGCTGCCATGTTCCCGCAACTCTGCCCGCCAGTGCCGCCGTTCCAATTGACCTACCTCAAGGTATGGTTCATGCAGCTCGACGCCGTTCTTGCGTTGAATGGCGTCACGGACCAGCCGCTGATGCACGCAATTCTTCATGACGCCCTTCCGGTAGAGTTGCGTCATCTCTCTGCCACTTCAACCTCCAGCCAGCAGCCTTAGGATGACCTCTGCTCTGCGGTGCTTGCCAGCTTTGGCCTCACTTACCACCCGCTGCCGTTTACCCGCGACTTTCAGGTTATCCCTGCGTCGCAGCGTGCTGGACCCTCCGACCCGAAGCTCTCATCTGACCGCAACCTCACTTCCCCGACAACGTCTCCCTCCACCTTCGGTCCGGCCACTAGCGCAGTGATTCTCGCACCCGGTCACATATCCGAAAAAGTTCTTGAAGTCGTTCCTGCTGCCGACAACCTGTCCACCACGAAGTGCGTTTTTTCGAAGTCCTCGGCCGATGGTCCTTCTCGCACGCTTGCTACCTGCACGTTTTCCACGAAAGCGACGGCACGGGACACCGTGGCCCCACCAGACTCCATGACGACCACCTTGCCGCCCGCATCGGAGTCTAGCACAGGTGACCTCTAACCCGTTATTGACTTCCCGACCTCGAAGCTTTCGCCTTCAACAACGTCCGATAAACGAGACTTGACCTCTCGTATGGCCACTAGCGACGCATGTCCTGTGCCCGACTGCCCATCCACCAAGGTTCTCGACATTCGTGCTGAATGACACAAGTCAGCCACGAGGTTTGTGTTTTCATCGTCCTCGACCGACGACGCTGCAGGCATGCTTACCACCGGCTTGTCTCGGCCGACCTCCATGGCTCACAACACGGCTGACACGTCAGGTTCTACGGCGGCAACCTCACCGAACGCCCTGGTGGCTACCACGACTATGGGCATTGTCACGCCCGCGCTTCGCCTCCCGGTTGCGGAACCTTCACTCTCCCCGATGTCTGAAGCTGACTGTCGACCAGCCTCAATGCTCTGCACGTCCTGCCAGCAACGACCACCATCGTCCTCGCAGTTTCCCGCAGCTGAAGTTAAAGCCACCAGCCATCAACCACGGCAAAGCTTCCAAGACGCTGCGACAATGACTCACGCGCTTGAGGACGACGTGCCCGGTCCGCTTCAGACAGGGCTCACCAGGCATATTACGCCTGCGGTGGAGCAATCTAGAGAGTATTGGCTAGAGGCAGCCATCAATTATGCAGACCTGCACGCCAACCCTCGTGCGCAGACTACCGGAGGTCATTACACGAGCACAGGTGTCCCGTCCAGTACTCTGGGCGAGCCCACGCCGCCTTTGCCTCCGGACGGCAACAACCAGACGTGTGTCCACAAGGCCAGCTCGTGTGTCACAACCGCGACGACGCTCATACCTCATACGTGTCTACCACCCATTACCCTACGTCGGCGACGACAACGCGCTTGGCATCACACATTTCGGCAACATTTGAGCCGCCCTGTTACGCAGCCACGAGTTGCAGTCACAGCCCTGAGGACGGCGCAAGCGCCTACTCGGCCTATCCGACACAATGTCCCACCACTAGTCGTGTACCCGACTACCCACCGTACACTTGGCGGCATTGTCAAGACACGTTCCTGCGTGCGTCGGCACGTCTATCTATACCGGCACGTCAGACGCCGCTCGACTTTGAGGTCTGTGTTTCGTCTACCCCAACGTCAAAACCCACACTGCCGACTTTCTGCCGACGTTAGCAGCATGAGCTCGCGACACACGGTCCACTCTCGGCCTGTCCGACCAGGTCATCGTGAGACCCGCTTGTCGGCAACCACAGCGACCCGGCACTTCCTTCTTCGCCCCTTGCGCTTCTCCCAGAGTCGCCCACCGGAGACACACTGCTTACCGATGGCCTATAAACATTGACAACCTGAACTTGCCAAATAAACACTTTATGGACTGTCGTTTTTTTTTCATATGCCTTCAAATCGCGCAAAGCGCTAGTGGGGGGAGCCCTGTAGTGCCACCATCACCATCATCGTGTCTCGATCACCGCGCCGCGATTGACAACTTGAACTTGCCAAATGAACACTTTATGGACTGTCGTTTTTTTTCATATGCCTTCAAATCGCGCAAAGCGCTAGGCGGGGGGAGCCCTGTAGTGCCACCATCACCATCATCGTTTCTCAATCACCGCGCCGCGCCTCTCGCGCAGCTGATGCTAGCTCGAGCTGCGCGACGATTAGAACAAGCTAGCGCCCTTGGCGTGTCGGACATGGAAAGCCACGCGGCTCCGCTTCAGGCGTGAAATAAAGTGGCGAGAGAACGACACGACCACGTTGGCCACCGTCTCGTCTTCCTCTCTCGCTACACGTTGTTTAAGAACCTCACTCAATTGGCCCGCTTTCATTTGCCTTTCCCCATGCAGTTTCCATTGTAAGAGACGGATCCTTCCTGAAATTATGGAGCGGAGTGGGTTTCCGTTGATCAGGTTTCTTTGAAAAGCTCTCTTCCCTTTCATTTTTTTCAATGCGCACTGCCCTGCTATGCAACTTTCAGCGAGTATAATAATCCTCAGCTAACTCTGCTGCCTTGTTTAGCTGTACTTCACCAAGTTTGTCCTGCAGCCAAAACTTGACATCCTCCTCGATGCAGCGGTAGAGTTGCTTTAATGCAATGCATTCCACTACTTTATCGCGATTGTCATAAACACCTTCGCCCTTGAGCCATTGAATTAAATCGGCTTTAAGAAGAAACTCGAAGAGACAACATGCGACTCATTCCCCTTTTTAGCATACCGGAACTTTTGCCCGAAAGCCTCGGGTGACAATTCATAACGTCTCAAAAGCACTTCCGTAACTTCGTCATAAAGCTCAAACATTTCCCTCGACAAGCACGTTGTCATGTCGGACACTTCGCCGGGAAGAAGAGCTAACAGGTTCTGTGCCCAAAGAGACCACCAATGAATTTCTCTCGCAGACGTGTTTGAACTTGACGAGATACTTCACCTTGTCCTCGCCTGCTACGAACGGTGGCATTTAATCGCGAATTCTCTGACATCGGACCTGAACTGTCGCAGAAGCTACGCTAGGCACCTGCGAACACTGTAGGATTGCCGATTCTATTCATTTCAACTGAAGACGCTCCTGTCTCTCGGCCTCTTCGCGGCGTTCTCGCCTTTCAGCTTCTTCACGTTCGCGAACTACTCGCCTTTCAGCTTCACCGCGTTTGGAAACTTCTCGCCTTTCAGCCTTCTTGCGGGATGTTTTGATATCCGCCCAGGCCTCATCGACTTCTTCAGTCGTCGCTCCTGCATCTCTCTTGATCTCAAGGATCGCTTATTTTCGTTTCGCACAACTCAAAATAAGACCAAGTTCCCCACAACTTCCGATGAGTTCCTTCCCCTAAAGGTTTTTTATCGTTCACACTAGCCTCTTGCTGTTTGCCCCTGTTAAGAATCTTCTTGCCGTACCCACTCAAAATATACTAGCAAGATGCACAAGCAATTTTCAACGCTGCCGTGTTTACACCCTCCGCAATAACTGTTACAAATTGTGTAGAAGACGAGGAGCGACGTTATCGTCGATAAAGGACGTACATATTCACAGTGCAGCCTCATGAGTGCAGGCATCGTCTGGAGGCTCGTGAGACGGGACCCCTCATGTCTTCTTCGGCTCAGTCATAACTCGCCCTTCCCGACAATCACCAGATATGCACAAGATTACGAAGAACGACAGCCCGACAAGTGACGGATATCCGTTGTGTGAACCTTCTGCGGTGGATCCTGTGTTGACTCCGACTTCGCCTCGTAACACGGTCAGCCAGTGATTTCTTCTGTTTCCGACATTGAACCGGATCTTGGAGCCCCTCAACGAAAGGCGGAGTCAAACACGAAAGGCCGTCACGCAGGTAATCGCAAATATCGAACACCTTTGGCATATGGACCACCCATCAGTATGTGAGTTGAAGAAGTTTCACTAAATTTAAACTGAACAGTACGAGCGTCTCTGAGGAATAGATGAGGAGGCGATTGAAAACGCAGTTGACATCGATCACTTGGCAGCAAATATGGAGGAAGCTGACGTTTACGAGCACATGACTATTATACCAAGGGTCAGAGCAGAATATAAGATCGCATATACATTATAGGCTCGGCAGAAGCACATTGACTTAATACGGCACCATATGAGAGTGGAAGCCCAGAAGAAAGTACTTTCACCGACAATGTCCCCGCAATCTTACAATTACGTCTTCGACAGCCATCTTGTCTCACAGAATTTAGATCAGTGTATCACGGGGCAAATATAGAGACAAAATTGCAGCACACAAGCTGGAACTTCAACTACAAAAAAGGCCTCTTCCGCACCGTTAGAGATCTCACCAACGTGCTGCACTCACATAGCTACTGACAAGAACTCTACAACAACTGCAGTGTTAGAGGTGAAAAGCATTCCCATGGCACTCCCAAAAGGCCATTCACGAGATATTATTAATGCATCCAATTGAAAGGTGGCAGACTCAGACGTTACAAAGCCCTCATCAGCCTGTATTCGAGTGCCCAATGGAGGAAAATTAAGATCACTTCATAGAGCAAAAACAAATGAAAGAGAAAAAGGAAAATCCGTGGCGACAAGAACGCAAACACCTTGTACAGCGCCAAGCTTCTGCTCAATGAGAAATGTGCACAAATCAAGCGAGTGCATCTTGTTGTGCACATTTCTCGTTTCTCATGTGCACAAATCAAGAGAACATGTACCGCATTGCTGATTACCGCGAAGTGTCGAAATGCCAAGACAGTGTGACAGCGTCGAAGGAAAAGGATGAGACGAAGACAGAAGTAACGTAATTGCAAGGTAAATGGAGCCAGAAAATAAAGCGAAGAAAAAGTTGCCTGAAAAAAAGCTGCACAGTATTTTAAGGGCGAAGTTCCTTAAAGCAGCACCCGTTCATCCCTCGTCGAAGTCGTAGTGCGTAACCAGTCTTACGTTTTGACCTGCAAGGTGGTGCCAGTGAGAGATTTTTCGGGTGTGTTGTTGAACAATAAAAATTCGCAGCGTGCGCGTTAACTAAAGCCGAATTCTCCTGTTTCTTCTTTCCCATTAGCAGCCAATGGAATGTAGATTGAGCACTATCTGACAAGAAAAGGTTGCTAACCTCCTTGGTTTTAGAAAGGTTTAGCGAGCGTTGGGCCGCAGTGCCATGGCTACAGTGAAATAGTATATACCATGAACTCGAGGTGGTTAAAGGTGGGAAGTAGACGCGAAGAACAAGCCGTAAGAAAATGTGCGTGTGCCTCGACTCGTTTAGTCCATGGAATGTTCTCTGGATGGCCGTGCTTTTATATGCGGAATATATGATGAAAATATGCGAGATGGTGGCACTTGGAGTGTTGACTACATGGACAAACGGACACACCGACAGATGCATGGACGGATGCATGGATGGCTGCATGGACGGATGGACGCATGGACGAACGCTGGGACGGATGCAAGGATGAATGCAGGGACGGATGCATGGATGGACGTGCGGACGCACGAACAGATGCACGCATGGGCGGGTGGATGGACGCACTGATTATCACACAGACGGACGCATGGAAGGATGGAAGCAAGAACGAATAAACGGACGCATGCTTCGCCCCACTCTCCATCATTCACCCCGTGGATATGCTGCCATCTTTATCTGAAGTGCCTTCAACGGGAATTTAAATACTAGGGAAACCTGCTCAGTGGCAACAGAGGTGCATCTATGTCAACGCACTCAATAGCACGAACGTGGCACAAGCGCCGAAAACACTGCTGGGAGATCAAGTGCAGGAGAAGAGCAAGATGACACTACTAGGATTGACGTGGGACTCTTATTGATACTGACGAACATTTTGTACTCGGAACTCATGTGAGCATTCAGTTTTCTTTGTCGTCAGGCGCCACAGTGGGGGCACGGAGGATATTACAAATTGTGTAGAAGACGAGGAGCGACGTTATCATCATCAGGGAGGATACCTGGACTCGGAAGAAGAAAGAAGTCGATCGGCGGGCTTCGCCATAGACAGGGCGGGTCGCTCCTTTCCTCAACATTAACTTTGATTTCAAACCACTCAGACTTTGCTTGAAACGATCAAAGCTCATTCACTAATGCTTCACACAGACCTTCTCTAAACTACTATAACCTGTGCTAGAGTAGTCTGGTGAACTGAGGGGAAAGCATCTTGCACTCATCGCAACGATGTCGCTGACGGCGATCATGCAGCTACCATCCACTGTTACGAAGGCGCGCCGCTGACGCGGTTACGAAGGCCACCACGAAATTCGCCACTTACAAGGACACCAGCCACGCCGACAGCGGAAGGGCTCGAAGCAACGAGATGTCTTCTCTCGCATGCATACGTCGGCTTCCCTCTGACGCATAGGTCAGCTGCTGGCGATGCGCCACTTGGCTTTTTTTATAGGCACCAGGTGGACCTTTGCGTCACCAACTTCCAACCAGAAGCGCCACTGGCCGTGATGTCAGAATCCTCTAATGAGGACTCACCAATGGGCTGCGGCATGATCATCAAATCCGAATTTTCGCTCTGGGTTGCACCCAAAAAAGAGTGATGTTCCCAAGCATTGTGTAAGGCTCGCCAGACTGGTAGGTGCCGAATGCTTCATGGGGCTCAAGGGCTGAGGGAGTTCTCTGTGCGTTGCGTAAGACAGACCGGAGGCGCCGCTTGGCGACGTCGTTGAGTTATCACGTCAGGCAGGCTGGATCCCTTGCTTTGACACAGATTGCTTTTGCAGAGGCATTGGCATTCGGTGTGGACTCCCAGGCGTAACACCATGCAGGGTGCTTTTATAGAGTCTTTTTGTTCGCACATGATCCAGTTAGTCCTCAATCTAGCTCTGTGTTATAGTACTATCGCGCGTTCGTAGAGTCACGCGTAAGAGGCCATGGTAAAACGAGTGGCTATTCTAGGAATCTGCGTCACGCGCGTAAGAATTTATTAATGGCGGGAAGCGTCAGAGAGCATTGTGGTTCCCTATAGGCGGATGCTCGGCGCACGTTTGTCTTCTCGCTACATGAATGATAGCGCTGGAATACGGAACTGCACGAGCACACGTGGTTTTTGCAGCTTTCTTTTGGTAGTGCAAAAAACAATCGCTGTGTATAATCTACCTTTTCATAAAAAACAAGGCCTGTCGTTTTCGAATTTCCTTTAAAACATAAGAAAATGCACTTCAGTTACAGTCCTTCAGTGTATTCTAAGCATGACGCAATTGATCTCAATAGTGGAAATGAGTTCTGCTAAAACCCGCGAAGAGGCAGAAGAGTTAAGAAATGCAAACTAGACAACCACCCTTTGTAGAACAAAGACACAAGGAAATTCGTATATATTTCTGAGAAAGAAAAGCTTCTTCTTGCCAAAAGATTTCCTTAAGTTCTATTTTCAAAAACCAAACCAACGCGTTTCCGGGGTAGTTACTTTACTAATTGAGCTAACCAGGAAGCTAGAAATTGGCTGTGTGAAGAAAACTTCGTCAAAACTCGAATACACGAGCAGTCTTGGTTATATTCGAATGTACCCTTAGGAATGTGTCTGCATACGTGCTCTAATAACGAAGGACTATGTTTTAGGCAGGCGAACAATGTAGCATTGTAGGCCCCTAAAACTACAGCACTCTATTTTCTTGTCAAGTTGTACGGTCTTTTGCAAGCTCAGTAGTAATATAAAGCACAGCATTTCGTTGCCTCTATTTTTCGAACACTTTCACGGTAACTATGCAGTCCTACGTTTTATCAGTAGCCATTTTATTTTTATTTCCAATATTATCCGAAACTTCAAAAGGATTTCGTCAAAAATCGCGCATTCCCAGATATCGAGACATCAGAAAGGTAACGAAAGTTCTTCAATTCGGTGGTTTGAGGCTAAGGCGTAGTATGTTAAAAGGAGGAATGTAAACACAGTCAGTGAAAATGAGTAGATTTATATTGAAAATTTTAAGGACAGAGTACACTGGCATTTCTTTAGCAGTAGCTACACTCTGGTGAAGTAGTTTAGATATTCTAATAACTTTCCACATGAGATGTTGGTTCCAGAAATCTTACAGTACATATGAATTCTGTGTTAATTGCTGTCTACAGTTTTATATCTTGTGCAGCCATCTTTGCAGAAGTGTACATATTTGTGGTAGTGAATGCAACATCTCTTAAAAAAGCTATAGAAAGAGTTTTTATTCACAGTTTTAAACTCCCATTTTTGTTACAAACTTGCATAGTAACGGCCGGTTTGTATTGCTCGAACTTACGTCCTGAACATATTGACGTGTACTACAGTAATATAAAAAAAGTGCCGTTTGCATGCCCCACACATTAAATGATCTTAAATGCAGGGAGTTGCATGGAATGCCTTCCTTTGAAATAAGGGTTGTGTATAGCCATACCTGATGTATGTAAGCAGTCATTCGATTCGCTAATCCTACATAATGAGTACATTGTTTTCAGCTTGAAGTCTTTGCTCAGATGTATGAGAAATTGCCACGTCAGTTTTTTAGCGTGGCCATTGTTTATAGAATTTCATTTTTGCACCTAATCGTTTACACGTAAGCATCGTGTGAGACATATCAAGCCCGCGTGTGTTTTCTTTTATATGTTTGATGCGGCATTTTACACTAAACCTAAATAATACACAGACTTTCTATTTTCAAGTGGGAATCTTTTTTGGTCAAGTGAGCAAAGCCAATTTTATTGTTTCAGGGGCTTAGATTTGATACGCTGAAACAAAGTATTATTAGAAGGCACCCTGTAGGCGTGGACTCGAAGATAATTTTGACAATCTGGCATTACCTAACATCGACTTGAATTGAATATACGGGGCTTGTGGAATTCGTGTACCATTAGAAGCGTACGCTTTCATCGCTCAACAGAGACTTATTCTACGTCTGCTAACCTGGCGCATTAGATCGCAGGAAATGACGCACGTGTTTGTACAATAACGGCCATCTCAACAATTTAGTGCAATATTCTTGGCAGCAAATCCTACCGAATTAGTGTCTATCCATGCGTTCATTGTGGTTTGAGGACAAATAATGTGCACTTTTTTTCGCAGTTTGTCACAAAACGCAAGGTGGAAGCTAAACTTTTTATCCTAATGAACTCATAAATTACGCGAAATGTAATACTATGGGCAATACATAATATAGTAAAACATTCCAGTCAAAATGTTGTAGTGGAGCATTTAATCTGAGGGAATGTAGGAGCTCGATTCAAGGTATGGCAAGTGATTTAGTGGTTGCAAGCGGAGATCGTGTCATTTTGGTCTAGTAACTGGGGAGGCGATTTACACACAAGTGAAAGCTCCGCATAGGAGATTATGAGAATATACACATATACGTGGAAATATCTTCGACAACGTTAGGAAAATCTGAAAAGCACATACTGCATTTCCGTTTACACAAGCAAGACCACAAACAGGAAGGTAAAAGGTGTCAGCTCGAGAGGTTATTAGTTAGACCAAGGCCTCTCCACTCCAAAGACTTACTTCTTTTACTACTGTTTTTTCACCTTAATACTACTACTGGTACAAAGTGCCACCAAAAGTTTGCCTCTTTCGCAGCGCCAAACACCAATAAGACTGAAGTCATCAGCTGAAATTCGAATGCCTGTCATTGTGACTTTGACAACAGGAGCCGCTTTTTCAAAAATTTTCAATAAAATATTTAGAGCCTTATTATTATTTTGAGGTGCTCCGTTTATCTATTCCCTTTGCAATAAAGAATGAAGCAAATATTTGCGAAATGTGCGTGAATATGAAAATACAAATCCCATAGAGCTGCAGTCACAGGGACTGAAGGCGATTACTCAAGCGCAGCTAAAGTGTGATTTGGAAAATGTACAATGTAAGATACGATATACGAAGAACGGATGTACTATAAGGATTCTCAAGTCAATTATTGTAATTACTTTCTCTTTTAGAACTCTGCTGTGAAGCATATCTGTGCAATCTTTCCTTATGCCCAGTAAATAAAAATTACACTACTGTGCACATATTTAAACATTGTTTGGCGTTAGTACTACCATCTGGTTGTAGTAATACTAAACATCAGTTCACTCTTGCCTTTGAACTGGGATGCGTGAAAGTGCAGCTTATGGTACGGTGGTAAAACAGCCCTGTCTGCTTGATGGCCGTCTTCATGATTGAGATCTTCGAAGATTGAGTTATTTTTGGCTCGACAGTCTTTGCAATGCTATTATGCCAAACTGCTATAATCCAGCAGGTATATGATGGTGGATATAGAGAATAAAGTACACTGAAAGCTGGAGACAATCGAGTTATGCATACGAACATACTCTCAGTGCACCGACCATCTCTTCCTTGGGTAAGTTCTACCATCTCCGTTCATTCCGTGTTGTAGCCAAGTCCTCAGGCCGGTCGCGGTAACCTCTAGAGTACAGTAAATACGAATATGAAAGGCAACATTCGGGCTAAACTTTTCATTAGAGGCTTGAGAGACCAAACTACGGTGAACGTTCCACGAGATGCGCTTCTGGTACCAGGCACACACCAAAAGACGTTCTTGGAACTCAGTTATTCGGACGACGAACAAAAGGTCATTTCATCATTAGCGCAACAATCGAAAGGTGAGAGGCTCACACAAAATACAGAAGGAGGACTTCACATATTCAACGACAGATTTCCCGAAGTATGCAATAATGAAATCATCATTATCATCATCATCATCCGCCTGACTACGTCCACTGCAGGACAAAGGCCTCTCCCGTGTTCCGCCAGTTAAACGGGTCCTGTGCTTGCTGCTGCCAATCTATACCTGCAAACTTCTTAATCTCGTCTGCCCACCTAACCTTTTGTCTCCCACTAACCCGCTTGCCGTCTCTAGGAATCCAGTTAGTTACCCTTAACGACCAGCGGTTATCCTGTCTATGCGCTACATGCCAGGCCCATGTCCATTTCTTCTTCTTCATTTCAGCTATGATATCCTCAACCCCCGTTTGTTCCCTAATCCACTCTGCCCTCCTCTTGCCTCTTAAGGTTCCTTAAGAACCTACATCCAGCCATGATGACGCTTCTATGAAGCTTCTATGAAGACGTGGAATCGGCAATGAGTAAGGTAAAAACACAGTATACAATACTGATGGGAGACTTTAATGCAAAGGTAGGGAAGAAGCAGTCTGGAGACCAGGCAGTAGGAGATTATGGCATCGGTACTAGAAACGCCGGAGGAGAGCTACTAGTAAAATTCGCAGAACGCAAAAATTTACGGATTTTGAATACCTTCTACCGAAAACGAGGAAACCGCAAGTGGACATGGAGGAGCCCTAATGGCGAAAATAAGAACGAAATAGACTTTATAATGATTGCACACCCAGGCATCGTGCAGGAAGTGGAAGTGGTTGGCAAGGTACGATGTAGTGACCATAGAATGGTACGGTCTCTAATTCGCCTAGACTTGAGGGAAGATCGACAGAAACTGATACGCAAGAAGCCAATGAATGGGCTAGCACTGAGAGGGAAAGTACAGGAATTCAGAGTCACGCTTCAGAAGAGGTACTCGCCTCTTAGTGAGGAAACCGAGCTTAGCATAGATACAATGAATGATAATGTAAAGAGTATCATTACGGAGTGTGCAGTGGAAGTTGGAGGCAGGGTAGTTAGACAGGACACTGGCAAGCTTTCTTAGGAAACGAAGAACCTAATTAGGAAGCGTCAAAGCATGAAAGTGTCAAGTACAACAGTCAAAATAGAACTGGCAGAGCTTTCGAAGTTGATTAATAGGCTTAAGGTATTTGATGTACGAAGGTATAATATGGAGAGAATTGAACGTGCTCTGAAAAACGGAGGAAGCATGAAAGCAGTGAAGAGAAAACTTGGGATAGGCAAAAATCGGATGTATGCACTAAGGGACAAAGAAGGCAAAATAACTACCAATATAAAAAGGATAGTTAAAATAGCGGAAGAGTGTTACAGAGATCTGTACAGTAGCCGGGACAACCACGATTTAATACTATAAGAACTAGCAGTAACCCAGATGACACCCCAACAGTAATGATAGAAGAAATCAGAAAAGCTTTGGAGAGCATGCAAAGAGGCAAAGCTGCTGGTGAGAATCAGGTAACATCAGATCTGCTGAAAGATGGAGGACAGATTGTGTTATAAAAAGTAGCCACCCGGTTTACGAGGTGTCTACTGACGGGAAGGCTACCAGAGTCTTGGAAGAACGCTAACATCATCTTAATACGTAAGAAAGGAGATGACAAGGACATGAACAATTACAGGCCGATTAGCTTGCTCTCTGTAGTATACAAGCTATCGACAAAGGTAATTGCTAACAGAGTAAAGAAAACATTATAATTCAATCAATCAAAGGAACAAGCAGGACTTCGAACAGGGTACTCAACAATCGACCACATTCATACAATCAATCAGGTAATAGAGAAATGCTCAAAATATGACCAACCACTATACATAGCCTCAATAGATTTCGAGAAGGCGTTTGATTCAGTAGAAATATCAGCTGTCATGCAGACACTGCGGAATCAGGGTGTCGATGAAGTATATACAAACATCCTCGAAGGAATCTACAGGGGATCAACTGCTACCATAGTACTTCATAAAGAAAGCAACAGAATACCAATCAAAAGGAGTGTAAGGCAGGGGGACATAATCTCCCCAATGCTATTACCGAGTGCTTACAGGAGATTTTCAGAAGCCTAGATTGGGAACAGTTAGGCATAAGAGTTAATGGAGAGTACCTTAGTAACCTGCACTTCGCCGATGACATTGCATTGCTGAGTAACTCAGGGGACGAATTGCAACTCATGATTACGGGGTTAGACAAGGAGAGCAGAAAGGTGGGTCTTAAAATTAATCTGCAGAAAACGAAAGCAATGTCCAACAACCTGGGAAAAGAGCAGCGCTTCGAAATCGGTAACCGTGCACTTCAAGTTGTAAAAGACTATGTCTACTTAGGGCAGGTAATAACCGCGGAGCCGAACCACGAGATTGAAGTAACTAGAAGAATAAGAATGGAGTGGAACACATTTGGCAAGCGCCCTCAAATTATGACAGGTAGACTACCACTATCCCTCAAGAAGAAGGTATATAACAGCTGTATCTTGCCGGTGATTGAATACGGAGTAGGAACCTGGAGACTTAGAAAGAGGGTTCTGCTTGCATTGAGGACAACGCTGCGAGCAATGGAAACAAAAGAATGAAATGGTCGTTATTGTGGGCTAGTAAGTTCGAACTTTGGGTGTGGGTAAAACTCGCAGAAAAAGAACAACACACGCGATGAAAGAGCTACACGTCATGAACGTGGGCAGCCAGCTTTTTATTTAGAGTTATTGTTGTACTAGCATTCAAGTAATGCAGAAATCTAAACATGTAATCACACATTATGGTATTGTGGGTTGTTTTATCCGCCTGGGTGGTTTCAAGAGGTGTTGTGTCGTGCATCACATTCACTGGATTTTATGATATACGAGATAGTTCATATCTTACCTGACGGTAGCGTGTTTACACCCTAAATGAAGCATTTCTTAGCACACTTCAGTGACTTTGAGCGTATCTATCTATCTATCTATCTATCTATCTATCTATCTATCTTCTATCTATTCTATCTATCTATATCTATCTATCTATCTATCTATCGCCTACGACTATTATAGCTCTCTGGCCGTTTCCATAATGGTATCAATACTAAACTTCATATGAAATAACATGCGTCTATGAAGAACATGCTTGACTAGTCATAACATGAAAATCATGACATGTATGTCATGAATGTCATGACCTATTTTTTATGGTCCTGCAGCTCTTGCGGTGGTCTCGTTCACATGGCATCTTGCGAAACTGGTATGGTATGGCTTTATTGCATGGCGAACATAAGAATAAGAGACAGACCCTAACATAAAATTCATGACTTGTGTGTCATGTACCAGCAGGACTACATGTCACGCTCATGATGCGCTCGCGGCTGTTTCGCAGGCGTCACATATACAAAATTTGGTATTACAGTACGTGAATGAATGACGAAGGTATGTGACTGGTGCAAACATGACAAACAAGAGATGCGTGTCATGTAGCAACATCACTACATGCTACGCTGATGATGCGCTCGCGACCGTTTCGTTACTTTAACATGTATCGAACTCGGTATTACGTGACGCGAACGGACGACATATGTAAATGACACATCCAAACATTATAATCACGACGTGCGTGTCATGTAACAACATGACTACATTCCACACTGATTATGCACTCGTGGCCGTTCGCTAGCTTCCCATATGCCAAGTTTGGTATTACGTGACCCCAATGGATGGTAAAGGTACGTGACTGGTGCAAACATGATAATCATGAGATGCGTGTCATGTGAGAACATGACTACATGCCATTGTCAATGAGCCAATACAGTTCGACATGACGCGGTGCGCGTGCTCGCCGGCGTTCATTTCGTCGCGTCTCGCCGGCGTTGCCACGCCAGGCACCGGTCCTGCCATACTCGCAGGCGCGCGCCGCGCTGCATTGCTTTGACGCATGCGCGTGTCAGCGCATCCGGCATCTCTCCGTCACAAAAAGAGGGAGACGCAGTGTTTTCTGGGTAACGCATCAGTGTGAAATGCAGCATGACGCATATCGCGCTGGTTGCCGTCGGGCCACGCTGACGGAGGCTGGTCGCACCTGGCGTCAGACTGTAGAACACGCGTGTCATGTAGGAACATGACGACATACCACGCCCATAGCGTGCGCACGGCCATTTTGCTAGCTCCACATATGCTAAACTTGGTATCACGTGACGTGAATAAATTACGAAGGTTAAATGCACATCCATCTATGACCATCATGACACGGAACTCATGTATGGCATCACTTACCTCAACCTCGTAACGTTGTGTCGATGTCAAAGTGACATATAGACATTTCTCATTCGTGCTTCGCATATCATCGATTCCCGCCGTACGTGGGATCTGACAATTTTTTTTTGTACAGAAAATGCACTGAATCTTGTCCCATATTTATCTGCACATGTATCTGTGACAATGTCAATGAGTGCTTAAGCTCTACTTGTGAGACTTATTCTACTCAGAATAACAAAAATCAACTGTTTGCAGTATGCGGTAGGGGTGTGTGGTTTGCTTCTTCGCCTTCTGTTTTTTTTTTCAGCATAGATTTGACCTCCCCGAAAGCACTGTAAATATATGTTTTGGTCTTGCGACCCCACACTCGGGCACAGCACATACTATCGCACACCGGGTCTGCCGTCGCTATATTGTGCGGCATACCGACCCTCAGCAAATATATGGTCGAGGAACGGGGGAATTTACGAGTGGGAAAATGACAGCAAATTAAAAGCCGTTGACCTGCCCCAGCAAGCTTGAATTTTCAGTGGTGCCATGGAGCAGGAGCTTCGCCGGAAAGAAGCCTTTCATTGTATATCTAAGTAATGTCGTTCTTGTCGCGTTCTGTCATAGCGTTAAAGTATATTGGCCTTTCAGAAGGAACAAAAATCAAGTGGTTCAGGCTGATCACGAACTGTGATTTTCTGCCCATCTATAAACAACAACTACAACTCAGTTACCAAAGTGCACAATTTTATATACAACGCTTTATAAGACACCCACGAGTTACTAAAGCCCTAAAAACTTCTAAACGTCCGTCGCAGATGAACAAGGTTTGCATCTTTTATTTTGCGATGCCACAGAAAGCCTAAGTACGCTTGTGGGGGCCACCTTTCATGTTACACGTTCCCACGAATGGACGTGAGTAATGGCGTATTTTGAAGATTTATACGCACAAAAATAAATTTACGACTATGACTGCAACGTTGGTCATCATAGTTTTTGAGGCACTCGTACAGTGAAATAAAAATGACTTGAGACTACTGTTTGCCCTTTCAGTTTCTTAATACATCGGAGCCAATATGGACCTATAATTCAACGCTGGAAGAAACGCTGCGCTGTCAGGTGGACGTTATGTCCAAATGCAGCCTATATTCAATTCAGTACAAAAGGTCGTACGATATTAACAAGCAGTGTAAGTTCACTTTGATGTATTTGTTAATATTTCGAAGATGCTTTATCAACGCTTCATTATAGACGAACAGAGCACCTAGAGGGATGGTTCCTAAAGCACCGAAGAGATGAGATGTTTGTTGCCGTTCTAGGTGAGCACATCAACTTATATTTATTTCGCACTAAACAATTTTCCTTACTTTACTCTACTAATTTAGGACCCAGAAAATGGCATTCGTGCTTAATATTCATCAATTTTTGTACATCCAACACGACGACCTTGCGCAGCTTGTTGGCTCATTTCTCCACGTCTGAGAATCTTCACCGTTCAATGTGCTTTTAGTAAATAACTTTATGGTAATTTAAGAAACGGCTTGATCTTACTGCATCTGCAGTTTTGTAGTGTCTATGCGCATATACAGGCAGGTAAAGTTTTGTATATAAAAAGGTTTAGTGTTTTCATAATAATTTTTTACTATGAACACCATGATCCACCTTTCTACAATAATATGTTACATATCCTCATCTGAGTGGCATTGTCACCATTCTCCGCCGCGCTTGGCTACCTCTCGTTAGCTTGCTCCCAATGAGAAACACTGCAAACAAGAGCACTGCCTGTGTGTCGACCATGTCACCAGCTACGTACGTCACCACAAAAGACCTGCACATTTACGCTTCGTTAAAATGGCGGGTTTCAAGTGACGTTTCATACACGCTATAGTTTCGTTGATTATTTACCATGAAGTCGCCTGATCATTCCTATGAAAACCTAGCCGCCGCTGCTAACCACGCTCGGACAAATGACGCAACCTAACGTCTAAGCCGATCACTCACTGTGATTTTTAATATTTGCAGATTTATGAGTCACGGTATCTAGAACTTAATTATTTTACGGTCAACTCGTCTCACAATGGCACCATCGGCTGCCCATCGTTCTACTTGATGTTCAACGTAGCCTTCTTTTGAGTGTAAATAGTGATCGTCTCATTAGAGTACCATGTACTGAAAATTTGCTCATGGTTTGGTCACCCTTGTTCACGAGGACTGTCAGGTCACGTGAGTTGGCCGTGCAGCCTGTCAGAGTTATCGAAAGTACCGCTACAACATACATCAATTGGTTATGTGGTTATCAGTGTTTGTAATTGCGTAGCTATCAATACACTGTTCCTTTGTGGTTTAGTCATCAGCATTCCTCGAGGCCTTACCAGTATACTTTTGCCATTAATCAGTTTCATGAACAATCCGCAAGCCAGACGAAGGGACAAATGCTTGTGCAAACAACTGGTTTAAGCATGCGTCAATAAACGGCGTTCAAGTTCCTACAGGATATTGGGAGCGCTTTCCGCCATGATGTATAGTATTGTTCCTACTGACCGGGGTTAACCAAAAACGAACGCCGCTCAATTTTCACATTTTATGCTTTTTGTCTTCATCTCAAAGTCACGTTATACCTGAAGCTTGAACGGCATCAGACTAGCGGTCGTGCATTGTCGCATCTTCGAAGTAAATTTGGAACCCGCCAGATAAGGGGGCGAAGCCCAGAGCTGTCAAGTTTCAGCTGCATGTGTTAAATCGAGGCAAAAAAATATTTCGATTTCAACAAACTTGAATGCTATATAAGGTGCAAGACCTGGCGCAGCACGACTTAATGTCGGAGTAAGCGATCATGGCTGCCAGAGAAGGCGGAGCAACCTTCAAGCTGTCTATGACTTCAAATAAAACGTTTTAATGATAACAAAACACATGAAGAAGTAGGCATAGTTTGTTGGTCCCTGTGGAGATGGAGCGCAGAGGAAGGCCAGTGTCTACGCCGAGTCAGTCAAAGTTAGCAGTTTTCCTTGGAACCTCTTGATACATTTTCAGAGTAGCTTGCGCTTGAGGACGCAAAGAATTTAGGTTCAGAGTGTTCAACTGGACGTGTTTTCAGCTAAGTTGACCTTCAATTATAGTCATTTTGCGTTCTTTTACAATTTCGGAAGCAACATTTGATGTCGAAGCAATGCATGCTAGCGCATACCAAGAAAAAGACGCGATATATATAAAGAACAAATTCGTGTACTCTTTCATCTCGAGTATTTGTATTTGGTGACATGTATCGATCCCACGTCATACAACTGGCCACGCTACAAGTTCCAACATATGGCAGTATGGGCGGTGTTATCTAAGTGGTGTTTGTACAGAAGCGCAGGCCCAAACCAACGGTGACTATATTGTACCTAGAGTGTCAATGTAATTAACACCACAATGATACAAATTCAGGATCCACAATGTGAAAACAGTTCGTGGATTCAATGGCTTGCGCTAGGTGGTAGCCATCAATCACACACATAAATACTTCTTTGGGATCAGTTGCATTTGTTTAAAGGTGGCAAAGGCATCTTAAGACCTCCACGGCATCGCTCTGCCTAACACACTAAGGCACAGAGCTTGTATTACCCCTGAGCCTGTTTAAGTAAAAATCATAAAAGAGGCCCCGACTATCCGGAGTCGCCTGTTTGACCCTAAGGTATACTTCTTGAACAATAAAAAATCGTTTGACTATCAAGCACCTACGTTATGCTAGCGGCAACAGCGCAGTCTAGTATTCCTTTGCATTGAAAATTTCATAGTTGTTTCTGAGACGTTAATATGTACGTTTTATTCTAAATGTGGTGAATGATGGCCATGCTATATGTTCTCGTATTTGGCAAAGCTGAAACTGGCTCGTTTATTTCATGTTAGCATGAAAAAAATTTCGAAGTTACATAAATGTAGTAAGCGTCATTTGTATTTTTTTCTCTTTTTTTAGGGAATGTGCCAGTTATTGCAGAAAAACTTGTCTACGCGAGTGTCGATGCAAGTTGTGGTGTCTTCAAGGTGACGCTGCCATTCCCTGGTATGATATCATGATAGTGTTTTTATTTGCGTGGCTGCAGTGCTGACATTAGAATCGATGTTGTTATTAGTGTGAAATCATCAAGAGATTTGTCAATGTACAGCAGCAAAATAAACGTTATCGAAAATCGCGGAGGCGAATACTCTGCTATATAGTTTTCATTCAATATCCAAAATTTAATTTGTACGCCTATTAAGCATAGTCTTGAACAAAAAAAAAACAAAGGCTGGGAAAAAGCGACAGCATCATAGGCATTGACTGTTGCCCATCTTTCTCTCCAAATTTAAAAATTGCTGGAAATACTAAAAAGAGAACATGCCAGAAAAAAAATCATGCTTCTACAAAGCCTAGCAAGAATGGGGCACGGTAGAGCTGGTCGACACTCTACTGGCCGTTGCTTGTCAAGGCACACGTGAATTCACACGCCAATGCAAGAAGTGCTCGCGTGATCACACATATGCAATCACAAGTAGGGTCTATATGTATTTATCGCAGCATTCAATATTTTCAGTGGGCTATGTACTGTCGACTAGGTATTCAGTGGGCTAGGTATTGACCACCGCCGTAAGTAGTCAAAGATGCTAACATAATTTTTGTATATATTTTTCTTTTTCTTCGTGTTTCAATATTTGTCTATATTTCCTATCTTTTGTTTTATTTTTTGCCCCCTCTCTCTCTTCCTAATTTTTATTTCTTTCACTCTAACTTTCTCTTGCTCTATACTAGTTCTCCAACTTTCTTTCTCTCTATACTAGTTCTATAACCGATTCCAGTTATAACGTCCCAAGCTGGGCAAACTTGCAGAGCGAGAGAGCACATGCCAGGCACACTTGTTCGGGGAACCAAGCAGAAAAGGTTATTGAATGGATGATGATATGAATAATAGTGAATGAGCTTGCTACAGAGATTGAATTCGGTAAGCCGTGAATTGTCTGTACGTCTTTATAAACATCATCATACAAAGACGTGACACGTGAGAGGAGGGCAGGTCGCCGCGTTTACTGCCTCAAGGCAACACGTTTTAATCGCGTTTCGGCTGCCTTGGCAGCACTATACACATCACAATTCAAACGCCTTTGCGCAAGGCCACGGGATCTTGAATTGTAGAATCTAGCTGTAAGTTCGAGAAGGCGATGTCTATACAAGTGCCACTGAGGCAGGTTGGACGCGTGCATGAAGTGCACCGGAGAGGGTAACGTGACATCATCGACGTCTTCGGTCTTGCGGACTAATGTTGACGAACCCGCTTCCCATCCAACTCGCGGGCTCTCATCGCACCGTCTTGGTGGCGAGCCTGCGCTGCTTCTTCATTCCAAACGCTCCGTGCCACTGTCTTGCCTTGCAGGGCGTTCATGACGAGCAGCGTACAAGCAAGCGCCACCTCAGTGGCGGTGCGCCATGTAATGGACACTTTTGAAATCACTAAAGAGAGCCTTACAGATGTATAGCGAGTACCTCGCTTATCAGCACTAAGCGGGTGTTTAATATCCATCGTCATGGTGTATAGCGGACATACCTTGCATCTGCTGTGCCGTGATAGAGAAAAGAGCATGTGTGCTCTGGAACGCGGTTGTTATTTATCGTGATCAGCGTCATCGTCTTTAAAGGAGCGGCTACGGCGATGAACAATCACCTAGCATAAGGAGCAAGCTTCTAAAAGTCGGGCAAATTTATGGCCTCGTTTAACCACTCACGAAGAATGGAGAACCTGTCCCCAACCCGCCTCACGGACTTGGATGGCACATGATTGATCATATAGAAAAAAGCTGCGCAGCGCGACCCTCAGCCACGCCGCAATAGCTCTATTTTTATTTTAGGCACAAAGATCATTAGAGTCAAGCCATGCTTCCCCCCCCCCTAGTCGTCACTCGATGATGACGACGGTTACGATGATGACGATCAAGTGCTTTTCAAACCACTCATCTTCTCTCTGGCACCGTGGCACAGCACATGCAAGGTACGGCAATGACGATGAAGCATTCACTAAAAAAGTAGCCATTCACCATCCTGCTCATAAGCGAGCTACCGGATACGCATCTCTAAAACATTGTACTTTTATTGAGCGAAACATTAGAAGGAGGCAATAAATACATATACAAATGCATGCACAGACATAACATCAAGTGTTGTCAGTCTTGCCAACGCAAAATAAGAGAAACTCGGTTTGTTTCAAATTAGATCACGACTAACAAAAATAATTGTTTTTTACCTGAAGAGCATTCAATGATCCAATTTCGGGGGCATAATTATTTCGGTCGACATTACTTGTAATTCTCTCATATCGCTGAGATATAGGTTGTACATCTGTGCTCATAAAACTGATGTGATGAGAATGACCATGAAGAATCCACTAAAATATCATGCCATTTATCATCCTGCTCATAAGCGAGCTACCCGACACGCATCTGTAAGACATTGTACTCTTTATTGATTGAAAAGTTGGGAAATGGCTCTAAATATATGTACAAATGCGCGCACAGACATCGAGTGTTGTCAGTTCTGCCAATGCAAAATAAAAAAACTGGGTGAGTGTCAAATTAGATCATGACTAACGAAAATGATTGGTTTTTACCTGACAAGCACTCAATGATCCATGTTCGTGGGCAAAAATATTTTGGTAGACATTACTTGACATTCCCTCACTTTGTCAAGTTATAAGTTGTATATATGTGCTGGTAAAACGTAGGTTTCAGCGTCCAAAATAAAAACCAATCGTCACCTCAGGCACGATCTATACAACTTATATGAACTGCTCCCGACCTTCAACATAAAGTAGATCGGTACAGCTTAACGAGTGTACTTGATCACCTGTTGTAATGGCAAAGTTATCTGTCCCTGAAATGAGTGCCCAGATATGAAATATGCAGAATGAATGGCACCAGTGAGTGACGTGATTATTCTCACGACGCGATTCCTCAATTTCAGGTGAAGAGCCTTGGCACGATCTGAGAGTAAAAAATTCTTCTATTGTGACTGGACCAAGGCAGGATTGTTCAATGTATTTCAAAGATGCCCTAAATAAAGGAACAAAGACTAAACCACTCAAAAAAGGCGGGAATATGAAGGCTACGGGAAACCCAATTTATGATCCTCAGTGCCAACGTATACTTCGGCCGATTTTAGGCCTTCGGCCTCCCTCTGTGAAAGATGAGCACTTGTGATGAGATGAGCATTGTCTCTTTCGAATACCTGCGAGAAACATCAGCAATAAAATTGTTTATTTGTTAGTGTTGAAGGCCTGTTATGGTATACCACATAGCATAATTATTTCCTATGCTACGTGTTAAAGGAAGAAGCCACTTCGTGCACTGAAGCCACCGTACATTGGCGCATAGAAGATGAGCTCGAAACCGAAGCTACATTTCCGTACAGCTTCCCGGTGAGTCATCACCAACAAACTTTTTAGTTGATACAGATACTGACTACTCGCAGCTGTGCGTCTGAGACCTCGTCCCCCCACCCCCTTTTGCTAAGCATGAAAAGCTTACTGCGCAGCCTTTACGCACAGATGTTGAGCCTGCAAGTGGGACTCTGCCAAGTTGAATGCCACTGACTAAACTCATGCACAACACTTCATCTAAGCCTAGTAGGACAGGATTCACAGTGAGACAACACGTCGTAGGATGCCATGATGACATACATTCATGCACTGAGGATTTCAGACGTAGGTAGAAAGTCCAATCTTCAGCTTGAGCATTATAAGTGGTTTAACTCAACATGAGACATAAAGAAAGCGTGGCACTGTCATCCCCATCCCTTTGTTACAACACGCATTCATGTGTATGCTTGAAAATTTTCCGAATTCGGAGCTTGCCCTGGTTTTATGGCTTCACCGTAAACCTTCATGTGTGATGCTGCGGTGCCTAATTTTAAGTATTTTGTTTATAGTTACTTAGGCAAAATATTTCTTTTCGGGAGCTTGCTCGTGCCTTGTTTATCGCCCCGTATCCGCTAGTTATCATTGCTTCCGCTATAGGAGCAGCTGGGCTCCCTCCAGTGATTCAAGCACGCTCACTACATGACACACCACCGATCAGGCGGAGCCGCTCACTTCAATGCACCCCCGGTGCGTGTGCTGGTTACATAGGTGACCGCTAGAGGGCAGCACTGATATACAGCACTTCTTTTCGGCACGCTTCTTTTCTCTTTGCCGGCAACTCACTCAGTGCACTTCACAACCGTTACTCAGCGTGAACACACAAGAAGCCGAGGCAGTGGCTGAGAGAGCTCGCAAGACAGCAGCAGCACGAGCTCTCCGCCAAGAACATGCAGTGGGGGCCCAAGAAGCTAAAAACAACCGAGTATAAACAC
Source organism: Rhipicephalus microplus (assembly GCF_013339725.1). NCBI lineage: Eukaryota > Metazoa > Arthropoda > Arachnida > Ixodida > Ixodidae > Rhipicephalus > Rhipicephalus microplus. The sequence continues at coordinate 110,187,669 of NC_051168.1, read as the reverse complement.
GGCCCCTTCGTAGTTGTCGGAGACCCTAACGTGTACATCATGCAGAGGGATTGGCTAGCTCAATACACAATGTATAATTACGCTTGCCGATGCGTGTTGTCGACTGCAAGCGTCCCACCAGCATCAGAGGGACCTGTATCAACGTTGCCTTCACAAACTCTTAATTGCATCCTGTCAATAAAGATATCTTCGCTGCGTACTTTATGGACCACAAAACAGTCATCTTCGAAGGAAAACGAGTCTCCGAGCTTATCGAGGAGCATTCTTCTTTAATTCACAAAAATCTAGGTAATCCTTTGTATATAATGTATATATAAACCATGCGAACGTAAAAGCGTGTATATCGTGCATGAAAATGTAAAATTATTAAAGATTTTGTATATATATATATATATATTATATATATATATATACATATAATATATATTATATATATATATATATATATATATATATATATATATATATATAAGTATATATATATATATATATAATATATATTATATATATATATATATATAGGGTGTATAGGTTGTGTAAGAGGGACAATTAGTCAGCTGCCCGCTCGTAATAAGTTCACCCGCTACGTGACGCCAAAACATGTGCATAAGAGTGTTTTCACACTCGCCGTTTGGCTTATAGATGGCGCTGACTGTCACTCCTACTTCTAAATTCACATATAAACCCAAAAAAGTGGATAGGAGGAAAGGCCGCTGTGATAGCTCAGTGGTTAGAGCATCGAACGCGTTATTCGAAGGTCGTAGGTTCGATTCCTGCTCACGGCTGGTTATTTTCATCCACTTTTCTTTCTTCTTATTTACACTCCATTGGTTCTAATAACTTCCCTTGCACATTCTTTGGCATTACTGTCTGTTATATCTCATTATAATGTGTCAATACACGCAAAAACAAGCCCTTAGGTATACACTTCTTTCCCTTATCATTAACGAGGGTCTCGTACTGGCAGACTTGGTGTGTTTAGGTTGTATAAGAGGGACAATTAATCAGCTGCCCGCTCGTAATAAGTTCACGTGCTACGTGACGCACAAGCATGCGCAATAAGAGTGTTTTCACACTCGCCGTTTGGCTTATAGATGGCACTGACTGTCGCTCCTACTTCTAAATTCACATATAAACCCAAAAAAGTGGATGGAGGGAAGGCCGCTGTGATAGCTCAGTGGTTAGAGCATATAATGCGTTATTCGAAGGTCGTAGGTTCGATTCCTGCTCACGGCTGGTTATTTTTTCATCCACTTTTCTTTCTTTATTTATATTCCATTGGTTCTAATAACTTCCCCTGTACATTCTTGGCATTACTGTCTGTTCTTATCTCATTATTATTGTGTCAATACACGCAAAAACAAGCCCTTAGGTATACACTTCTTTCCCTTATTCATTAACGAGGGTCTCGTACTGGCAGACTTGGTGTGTTTAGGTTGTATAAGAGGGACAATTAATCAGCTGCCCGCTCGTAATAGTTCACGTGCTACGTTGACGCCAAAGCATGCGCATAAGAGTGGTTTCACACTCGCCGTTTGGCTTATAGATGGCACTGACTGTCGCTCCTACTTCTAAATTCACATATAAACCCAAAAAAAGTGGATGGAGGGAAGGCCGCTGTGAATAGCTCAGTGGTTAGAGCATCTATTGCGTTATTCGAAGGTCGTAGGTTCGATTCCTGCTCACGGCTGGTTATTTTTTCATCCACATTTCTTTCTTCTTATTTACATTCCATTGGTTCTAATAACTTCTCCTGTACATTCTTTGGCATTACTGTCTGTTATATCTCATTATTATTGTGTTAAACACGGAAAACGAGCCCTTAGGTATACACTTCTTTCCCTTATTTATATATATATATATATATATATATATATATATAGATATATATATATATATTGCCGCGCCCGAAACAAAGAACGAAGACGATGTGCGCGCCAACAGCCTCGTGAAAAGGAGGACTGAAGAAGACGACGTACTTTCGTTTTTGGCTCGCCTGCTCTTGGCTCCTGCATAAAACACACGCCGTCTGTTCTCGGACTCAACGTCTCGGTGCACTGCTTACGTTGAACTGCGACACTGGTGGAGGCGCTGGGTTGCAAGCCTGCTGATGCTCAACACCCATCTGGAGCCGTTCATCAAGTCCCGACACGCAGCCATCTGTTACGGCACCAGTGCACCGCTTCAGTCGCCGGTTGCTAGGCCTATCTCCAGAGCTGACCTCCTTCGACGAACATTCTACCAGGCATTACGTACCTCTACCAATGGCCTCCGCTAGCCAGCCACAGTTGGTCCAAGGGATACAAGGCAGCCCCGTTTCCAATCCAGCCCAGGTAACACTTCTTCAGCCACTTGTGCCTAACGCTTCAGTGGTGCCCCACACGAAGATGTTGAAGATTGGCTTGAGCATTACGAACGCGTTGCCGACATCAACCAGTGGAATGCTCAACAGAAGCTCCGCCCGCACGTATTTCACTCTCGATGACGGCGCTCACACGTGGCTTGAGAATCGAGAAGGCCGTATATCCACATGGGATGACTTTCGTCAGCAGCTGATTGACACCTTTGCTAGCGTCGACCGTCGAGAGCGGGCTCAGCAGCTGCTCGAGTTAAGGTTTCAAAAACCTAACGAAACTGTGGCAATGGTTTGCCTGAAGACGTGACGCGCCTCTGTCGTCGGGCTGATCCCAACATGTCCGAGGAGAAGAAGTTGCGCTACCTTATGCGTGGCGTCAAAGAACAACTGTTCGCTGGACTTGTGCGCAATGCCCCAACTACCGTGGCCGATTTTATAAGAGAAGCCACTGCCATTGAGCGTGCTCTGCACCAAAGATCGAGGCAATATGATCGCTCGTCCACTACCACCCCAATCAACGCCGCTTCAGTGACTCTGGACAATCAGGGCTCCCTACGGACCTTATCAGAGATATTGTCCGCGAAGAAATGCAGAAGCTTTGGACTACTCCAGTGGATACACCAGTGACCGCCGTTGCCGCGGTCGTTCGTGACAAACTTAGGCACGCTTTTTCAGCAGCTGATCTCGATCGCGATCAGCGTCAACTGAGTTACGCCGACGCTGTCCGCCGACCACCACCCGTCCCTGCCCATTACATCATACTACCAGCCACCTACAGCCGCACCTTCGTCGCAACCATTGCAGGAGGCTTTCAGACGCCTAGCCATGTCTCCGATGTCTCCATGCCACCAGCCACCACTTGCCGCGCTTACTCACCACCACGAGAGGACATAAGACGCCCACATTTCGCAGAACGGACGCTTGGCGCACCGTCGATCGGCCGCCCTCTCTGCTTCAACTGTGGTGGTGCCGGCCATATAGCTCGCTATTGTTGGTACCCGCGACACATCGCTTCGCCGTCTCGGCCAGGGTACGATGGTCGCCGTGCCAATGACGACTACATTGTTCGCCATGACGACCCTGGTTTTCGAGGACCTTCAACAGCGTGGTCTCCCTATCACGAGTCGCCTCCTCATCGCCAGCCCGATTCCGCCCACAGGTCACGCTCTCCATCCCCTGCTCAGACAACATCACCGAATCGACGTACTTTTGCTGACCTTCGGGGAACAAGGTCACCCAGCCCTTACCGGGGAAACTAAAGGCGGCGACCTCTCGGGTAAGGTCGCAGCCCGACCACAAGACGATAAAAAGTCCCCAGTACTGCCGCGACAGAACGACTTGACGCCAACGAATATTAACAACGACGAAATGGTGAGCGCCGACCTCTATGTAATTATTGACGGAGAGCAAGTGACGGCCTTAGTCGATACGGGTGCTGTTTTTCCATAATAAGTCGCAAGCTGGCTGATCATCTTAGAAAAGTAAGAACGCCATGGACAGGACCACATATAAGAACAGCGGGTGGTCAATTGCTGCTCCCTACTGAAAGATGCACAGCAAGAATCAGCATAGGGGACTCTTCTTTTCGTCGCGACTTTCATTGTTCTCCCAGAGTGCTGCAAAGATTTAATTATAGGAATGGACTTTCTCAGGGAGCATGGCGCAATAATCAACATCCCGGACCGCGTGGTTTCATTTTACGAGAGTGCTCGTGTGACTGATCCTACATTACCAGAGCACAAATCCTTTCGTCTCAAAGACCACAATGTAGTCGTGCCGCCTCGATCATGTATCCTCGTTTCAGTAGCATGTGACGTACCGTTCGACGGTGAAGGAGTCGCCGACCAAATAACCTCGCTGCTTTTCACTCACGGGATTTCCGTAGCACGAGGAATAGTCAATGTCACCGACGGCCGAACGAACTTGCTGTTGACCAATTTCACCTCCGAGCGACGGCACCTTCCAAAAGGCACAACGTTGGCACATTTCGAGGAGATCGCAGATGTTCATGACTGCTTTTCAGCACTCAAAGCAACACCTGCACAAGACCCACGTGACCTAGCACCTAACCTTGACGTCAGCCCTACTTTAACTCAGCAACAGCGGGAACGCCTGCTTGTGCTGTTAGACGAGTTCCACGACTGTTTTGCGTCGACCTCGAAAGTTGGCCGGACGTCCTTGACCAAGCACCGAATCATCACAAAGGACACGGCTAGACCAATTCATCAAAATCCGTACCGTGTGGCTTCAAAAGAGCGAGACGCGATAGAACAGCAGGTAACAAAAATGCTTGAAGACGACGTCATTCAACCGTCGAAAAGCCCCTGGGCATCACCTGTTGTTCTAGTGAAAAAGAAGGACGGCAGCCTGCGTTTCTGTGTGGACTATCGAAAGCTAAATCAGGTTACAAAAAGGACGTGTACCCGCTTCCCCCGCATAGATGATTCGATTGAACAGGCTTCGAAACGCACGTTACTTCTCTTCCATGGACTTAAAGAGCGGATATTGGCAATTGAAGTAGACGCCAGGGATCGTGAAAAAACCACTTTCGTGACGCCAGACGGACTCTACGAATTTAAGGTTTTACCATTTGGCTTGTGCTCCGCTCCTGCTACTTTCCAGCGTCTCATGGATACCGTTCTCTCTGGCCTTAAATGGAGAACCTGCCTAGTATACCTTGACGACGTCATTGTGTTTTCTACAACGTTTGACGAACACCTTGAACGATTGAAAATGGTCCTTGCAGGCCATACGGGCCGCAGGCCTGACGCTCAAGCCGGAAAAAATGTCACTTCTGCTTTGAGGAACTGCAGTTTCTCGGCCACGTCGTCAGTTATGCAGGAGTTCGTCCAGACCCGAAAAAGTTGCCGCCGTCGCACAGTTTCCAACACCATCAGATAAAAAGGGAGTGAGGCGTTTTCTGGGTCTCTGTGCATATTATCGGCGATTTATTCCAGATTTTGCACGCATTGCGTCACCTTTAACTCGTCTCACGAGGGATGACGTTGCATTTGTTTGGGGCGACGAACAGGAGATGCTTTCAATGACTTGCGGCAACGTCTACAGACGACCCCCGTACTTGCCCATTTTGATGACACAGCCCCTACAGTGCTCCATACTGACGCCAGCAATGTTGGCCTCGGAGCTGTGCTTGTACAGCACCAGGATGACGAGGAAAGAGTGATTGCTTACGCAAGCAGAACTCTGTCACGCACAGAAGCAAATTACTCGACCACTGAAAAGGAATGCCTGGCCGTGGTGTGGGCAGTTATGAAATTTCGCCCATACCTGTACGGCCGCCCATTCAAGGTTATCAGTGACCACCATTCGTTGTGTTGGTTAACAAGTCTGAAAGATCCTTCCGGGCGATTGGCACGCTGGAGCCTTAGACTACAGGAGTTTGACATAACGATGGTGTATAAGTCGGGGAAAACGACACACGGACGCCGACTGCCTATCTCGATCACCAATAGAGTCGGCTGCTGCTTTTGATGAAGAAACAGCATTCCTCGGAATCCTCGACACGTCAACCATCGCAGATCACCAGCATGACGATCCTGAGCTACTTGGCTTGATTAATTATTAGAAGGACGAAGCCAGAATGCACCCAAAGCCTTTACAAGAGGACTATCGTCGTTTCTGTCTGCGAAACAATGTCGTTTACAAAATGAACTTCTCGTCAGACGGGTCCACCTACCTGCTTGTCGTCCCTACCACTCTTCGATCTGAGGTGTTGCAAGCGTGCCACAACGAGGTAACATCTGGACATTTAGGCTACACGCGCACACTGAGCAGAGTTCGAGGAAGATATTACTGGCCTAGACTCACCGCTACCGTGAAGCATCATGTTCGGACCTGCCTCGATTGCCAGCGGCGCAAGTCACCTCCAACAAAACGAGCCGGTTTGCTACACCCTGTCCAGATCCCGACAACGCCGTTCGACCAGATCGGAATGGACCTTTTGGGCCCACTTCCCACCTCTAGTGTTGGTAACCGTTGGGTTATAGTGGCGACCGACTACCTTACTCGCTACGCCGAGACAAAAGCCATCCAGAGAGGCACAGCAGAAGGGAGGTAGCCCCGGTTCTTCATAGAGAACATTGTGCTGAGACACGGTGCGCCATCGATCGTTATAACAGATCGCGGAACCGCATTCACGGCCGCGCTTTTAGATCATGTGTTGGTGCTCAGCGGTACTATTCATCGCAAATCGACCAGCTTACCATCCACAAACCAACGGGTTGACCGAGCGACTTAACAAAACTCTAGAAGACATGCTTTCAATGTATGTGGACTTCGAACACAAAAACTGGGACGAGATTCTCCCTTACATAACGTTCGCATACAATACTGCGAAACAAGAAACCACACGGATGACCCCATTGAGCCTTGTTTACGGACGAGAAGTAAGAACGATGTTAGACGCGATGCTGCCACAAGAATCTGCGAATATACAAACAGCAAGAGTACGACGCAGGCCGCTATAACCAACGTCATACACCTGTAACGTACGAAACCGGGGACAGGGGTATGGGTGTGGACACCTGTAGCGAAGACGGGACTATCCGAAAAATTGCTCAGAAGGACTTCGGACCTTACCGAGTGCTGCGACGACTAAGTGACGTTACCTATGAAGTCGTCCCGGATAGCCCAAACTGTTCAAGGCGTCGCCAGCACCGACCTGAGCTTGTGCACGTAGTGCGCATTAAGCCATACGTCAGCGAGTGACTTTGCGAGGCACCGTCACTTCTACAAAGTGACTTCTTGCGCAAATTACTGTCTCAGCTATAGCATCGGGGCGATGCTTCTTTTAAGGGGAGGCAAATGCCGCGCCCGAAACAAAGAACGAAGACGATGTGCGCGCCAACAGCCTCGTGAAAAGGAGGACTGAAGAAGACGACGTACTTTCGTTTTTGGCTCGCCTGCTCTTGGCTCCTGCATAAAACACACGCCGTCTGTTCTCGGACCTCAACGTCTCGGTGGCACTGCTTACGTTGAACTGCGACAATATATTGTCACGTGCTTGTCCAAAAGAAAGACAATGACAGTTGTGCATGTGCCATGAAGTACAATGAATTGGATGAAAAAGAAGAACTCTCTTTCGCGTTCTATTAAAAGAACTTACCTGCATCTGGTGGCTCATTTTCTGCGGCAAGACCTCTGTTTTGAAGTCGTGACACTGGTGAAGGTGCTGGGTACGCCATGTACGCAGATGGTATGATCCGTCTGTTTCGACGAGCTGACCCTGACATGCTCGAGGCGAAGAAGGTGCGCCACATAATGCAGGATGTTAAGGAACAAGTGTTTGCGGCCCTCGTACGAAAGTCACCTACAACAGTAGATGAATTCATAAGAGAGGCGACAGTCATCGAGCTTACACTGCAACAACGACGCCGACACTTTGACCGCTTGCAGAACCACACGGCAGTAAGTGCTGCAGCTCAGAACACTGCCGTATGCGAAAGTTCTCTGCGACAAATGATTATGGAAATACTGCGTGAAGAACTTCGGGCCGTCTGCGTTCCCCCTGCCCAAACGCCAGTCGTATCTGTTGCCGAAATTGTCCGCCAGGAGTTGAAACAAGCCATTATACCACCCGCGCCAAGTCCTAAGCCACATCCAGCGAGCTACGCTGATGTGGTCCGTCGCCCTCCACCGACATTTGTGGCGACGCCCTTCCAGCCACGACCCCGTGCCGTACCTTGGTGGCAACGGGATTCTACGAGACGACCACCAGTTCACCGAACTGACTTGTGGTGCATGGCCGACCATCGACCTATTTGCTACCGCTGCGTAGAAGCCGGCCACATTGCCCTCTACTGCCGTCACGGCGATTCTGGGTTCGGGAACTTTTCTCGTCCCACTTCTTTCTGCTCCGAAGACCGTCCTGCCCACGATGCCAATCAACTGTCGCCTGCCCAAGCAACCCCACCGCGCTGCTGGCGATCTCCATCACCTGCACGTCACCGTGACGTCCCTCAGAGCTATGCGGACGCCTAGCCCGCGCCGGGGAAACTAACTGATGCGACCTCGGGGGGCAAGGTTGCCAATCGTCGAGACACTGAAAAGTTCCCCCAATCATCGCAAGAAGGTATGACGATAACGACGATGAATACGACAACAAATAATAATGCCGATGAAGTTGTATGTGCCGATCTGAGCGTTCTCATTGACGGACACCACGTTACAGCACTGGTCGACACTGGCGCCGACTTCTCAATCATGCGACAAGAGCTCACCGACCGCCTTAGAAAGGTCAAGACACCGTGGACAGGGCCACACACAAGGAGTGCTCATGGTCAGCTGATGACACCCATGGGTAAATGCACCACTGGACTTCGCATCGGGGATTCTAGCTTCGTGGCCACTTTCGTCCTGTTGCCATACTGCTGTAAAGAGTTAATTTTGGGCATGGATTTTCTTCAAGATCATGGCGCTGTTATCAACATCCCTGAACGTATGGTGACGTTTTGCGCACATCCTTATGCCAACAGCAGTGAAGAACCACGCTGGCCGTCTGCGAATAGCCGACGATGTGACACTCCCACCGAGATCCTGCTGCCTTGTGTCGGTGTCCAGTGGGTGTCCTTGCTATAAAGATGTGATAGCGGAACACATAGTCGCTCTTTTGTTCACGCAAGCATTTCTATCGCAAGGGGCATCCTGGCGCTTACTGTTGGACAAGCAGAAGTGTTCCTCACAAACTTCAGCAACGAGCGCCGTCAAATCCAGAAGGGTACCGCAATTGCCTACTACGACGATGTAGACCACGCCGGGGATTATTTTACCTTGCAAACAGATGACGTGGCTGTCCCCGCCTCGGCAACTTTGTCCGTGGACATCTGCTCTACGCTACCGCACTCTGATAGGAAGCGCCTGCTTGAACTTATACACCAATTCGAATACTGCTTTTCGCGTACGTCAAAGGTCCAGCAAACACCATTGACCAAGCACCGCATCATTACTGAAGACAACCAGTGACCGATTCGGCCAAACCCCTACCGCGTGTCTCCGGAGGAGTGCGAGCAGACTCAGAAGCAAGTACACAAGATGCTCCCGGATGATGTCATACAACCTTCGAAAAGTCCTTGGGCGTCCCCCGTGGTTTTGGTCAAGAAAAAAGACGGCAGCTTGCGCTTCTGTATTGATTATCGCAAGCTGAACCAAGTCACGAAAAAAGACGTCTATCCTCTGCCCCGCATAAACGATTCACTCGATTGGCTGTGTCATGCGCGCTATTTCTCTTCAATGGACCTCCGAAGCGGCTACGGGCAGATAGAAGTCTACGAGAGAGATCAGGAAAAAACCGCCTTCGTGACGCCCGACGGCCTATACGAATTTAAGGTGCTTCTTTCTGGGTTGTACTAGGCACCAGCCACTTTTCAGCGTCTCATGGACACCGTACTATCAGGCCTGAAGTTGCAAACTTGCTTGGTCTATCTGGACAATGTTATTGTATTCTCAGGGAACATCCGAGGAACATCCCAGCCGCTTATTCACCGTCCTCCAAACCATACGTTCGGCCGGCCTTACTTAAAAACCGGAAAAATGTCATTTTGGTTTTAAGGAACTCAGCTTCCTAAGCCACGTCGTCAGCGACGAGGGTGTTCCACCTGACCAGGCCTAAATAGACGATGTAGCGCAATTGCCTGCACCACGTGACAAAAAGGCCGTGAGATGCTTCTTAGGATTGTGCACCTATTACCGGCAACTTATCGAGGACTTTTCGTCTATTGCGGCGCCATTGACACGACTCACACGTGAGGACGTCCCCTTCTTTTGGGGTGAACAACAGCAAATGGCGTTCAATGAACTACGACAACACCTGCAAACACATCTAGTTCTCGCGCACTTCAACCAGAAAGCCCCTACAGCACTTCACAGTGACGCCAGCAGTGTAGGTCCTGGGTGCCATTCTGGTGCAGTGACAAGATGGCTAGTTTCATTAGGTTTTTGCACGCGGGCCTCAATCACTTGCTGTGCGCGATCCCGTCGGTCCGAGTTCAAAAATGTAGCACGGAGCTTTCGACGGAAGTATTCCCAAGATTGGAATGTAGCCTCGTGGTTCTCATACACGTGCGAGCGCTATCTTTCAGTGTGAAATATGGACGGCCAAGTTTGTGCTGTTCGCTCCAGTGGTTGGATACAGCGACCCATTCAAACTGTTCGAGCCATTCCTCGACATCCTCGTACTCTTCCCCACGGAAAACTTCAGGAACGCGAGGATGTTCAGGAGTTACCTGCGAGGAATAACAGTGGATGCCGTAGGAGCTGCCATGCTCGAAAGAGGCGGAACAGGTGCGGACTCTGGACTTAGGCCGAGCAGGCGCCGACTGAATTGGTGCACTGGAGTCGTGACGAGGGGCTGAGTCTCTGGACTAGGTGAAGTCCGAGCAAGACTGTCCTGCATTAGGTTGTAGGCTCCAGCACCTCCAGCAGTAACACGACGTCAAACACAGGTCTTGCCGCAGAAATCGAGACACCAGAAGCCGGTAGGTTCTTTTAATAGAACGCGCAAGAGAGTTCTTCTTTTTCATACATTTCATTGTACTTCATGGCACATGTACAACTGTCATTGTCTTCTTTTTGACAAGCACGTGACAATATATATATATATATATATATATATATATATATATATATATATATATATATATATATATATATATATATATATATATATTAGATTGGTGACGTCTCTACTTGGCGGTAGAGGAATTTCCACGGAGGATTCGCGGGTTACCCCACCATATCCAAGCAAGCTCCTCTAACATCATTCACTTCGTGGATATGCTGTGTTTTCATTGTCTGTATAATTTTGTTTCTGCTTAAGTTTTGTGTGTCACAAAGATTATGCGTACTCTCGTCCAGTGTGATACTTCATTCCACTCCATTTTTATGAAACATCAGTGGCACCGAGATTTGTGAAGACAATACAGAGAGTAAAGAAATTCCTCTTCGCCATAATTTTGCTGCATTAAAGAAATATACGGTTCTCCTCAAAGTGCATTAAGACGAGTTTCGGAAGCTAGGTCCTCGATTAGCCATCGATTAGTGTAAAGGGTATTTGTTTCTAGGTGTTTTCTACGGTATAGTCACAATTATATTTAGTATTAGTGTACTGTTAAACCTTTTTCGTGTGTTTAGCTTAGGTTATCCAGGCGTTCACCCTATAACACAAATTGCGTCACATAAAGTGACAAAGTCGATGACAAAGCTAGATACCAAGGTCTATATTGTCTACCTTGAATTTACCGACTAGTAAGAATAATTTCTGATTTCAGGTGTTTATGATGTTCTGTAACAATTGTGAATAATATTAGTTAACTCCTTAACATTTTAAATACAACCCATTTCTTAGCGAACTTCGGTGACTTTGATTTATCTATCTATCTATCTATCTATCTATCTATCTATCTATTTATCTATCTATCTATCTATCTATCTAGCCGCTACGACTTTCAGGTCTCTGGCCATTTTGATAAGGTTATCGATACCAAACTTGGTATGACATAACATGACTGTATGAAGAGATATTTGACAATTCATAACCTGGAAAATCATGATATGAATGCCATCAATGTCATGATTTACATTTCATGGTACTGCAGCTCTTGCAGTGGTTTCGTTCACATGGCATGTTGCAAAACTGGTATCGTATGACATAATTGCATGGCGAACACAAGCGACAGACCCTAACAAGAAAATCATGCCATACATGTCATGCAAAAAGATGACTACAAGCCACATGCATGATGTGCTCGCGGCCATTTCGATAGCGTCACATATACCTAATTTGGTATCACGGTACGTGAATGGATGACGAACGTATGATACCGGTGCAAACATGATAAACATGAGATGCGTGTCATGTAACAGCTTGACTACATGCCACACTGATGATGCGCTCGCGGCCATTTCGCTATTTCCAGATATGCCAAATTTGGTATTACGTGACGTCAATCGATGACGAAGGTATCTGACTGGTGCAAACATGATAATCATGAGATGCGTGGCAATTGAAAACATGGCTACATTCCACAGTCAAGGCGCCAACACATTTCGACGGCACGCGGTGCGTGTGCTCGCTGGCGTTCATTTTGTCGCATCACGCAGGCGTTGCCACGCCAGGCACTGGTTCTGCCATATACTCGCATACGCGCACCGCGCTCCGTTGTTTTGACGCATGCGCGTTTCAGCACGTCCGGCGTCCCTCAACCACAAAAGAGGGAGATGCAGTGTTGTCTGGGTAACACATCGGCATGGAGTAGTGTTACTATGGCATCGGTGCGAAATGGAGGATATCGCATTTTGTGCCACGTGCGACAAGCGTCCGTCGGAGAGGCGCGCACGCTGTTCGCGCCTGGCGTCAGACTATAAAGTTCTCCCGTTTTGATAACGTAGCGTCGCTGTGCCCAGCGTGAAAGAGCGTCAACGCTACAATGGAGTATATTGGGCCCTTCATGATGCGTTCGCAGCCGTTTTGCTAGCTCCACATAAACTAAATTTGATGTTTCCTGACGTGATTAGATGACTAAATATACGACTAGTGCAAACGTGATAATCCTGACACGCGTGTCATGTAAGAACATGACAACAAACTACGCTTATAGCGTGTTCGCGGCCGTTTCGCTGGCTCCATATATACTAAACTTGGTATCACGTGACGGGAGGTTGGTGATGGCGCCGTGCAGGTCGGACGCGTTGCGATCAGCTTCAGTGATTTCTTCGCTTCTTGGTGTTATGTGAGGCCGCATTCACCCGAAAGTGGGTCGCAGCAGACTTCTAAGATCACCGGGACGCTGTGGACGCAAGAATCACACCAGTGGGTGAACTATTTGTACAATAATAAGTGACTTTCGTGACGACGACGCTGAGTGTGCAGCTACAGACGCCGCCGTTTGGCCCGGCCTTGCCGTTGTTTGTGTGGTGCACAGGCCCCGCGTCTCAAACAGAAAAGGACTTGTTCTCGCCACATTAGGAGATGGAAGATGAATCATCGAAGACCCCGGGACGCTGAAGAGAATAACAAGGATTCCGGGTGGATTCAACACCACCTAGACTATTCACAAGGCCCCTCCAGGGAGAGCGTGACGTCACGCTAGTTGCCCACCTGCACCCCGGCCATCGTTGCCACTCGTTCTCGTTATATCTGCTGTGGGCACTTATTGAAAGCCGGTGTTTCTTTTTTTTGTTGTTTTTTTGTACCTGCGCGGTCTGCATTTGTTTACGCCTGCCTTTACACTTTATTGATCCAACTGTAATAGTCAGAAATGCATTTGTAGAAGTGGTTTTATTAAGACGAAAGGCTAAAACCATCCTACCTCATTTCTTGTTCAAGGTTTTGATTTTCTGTCAGCTGCCTTTTTTGTGCGGTGCGTTGGATGGTGTCATTTCGAAGTCTACAAAAGTTGTTCAGAGCAACATTTGTTGAAACACGCACTACATGCCGCACGATAGTCTCAGAGGTATGGCCATTTTCACAAGTCTCTAGCTCAACATCTCCTAGCAGTGATGTGGTAATGGAGCTTACAATGCCACGTTGTTGTTCGACGCGAGGAACGCCTTTGCATTTTCTCCCTTGGTGAGCTTTTCGACAACAATCGTTGTCACCAGCACCATATGCACAGTACATGGCTGCAGAAACTTTAAGCTTCCTCTTGACAAGTTGTCAATCATTGTGTTACCTTCCACATCTATGTTCCTGCTCTCGAGGATGAGCACGCTGCTGGGAAATGCGCAAGACAGCTTCTTCAGAGGTGAATGAGCACAATACCCAGCGATATAAGCAACGACCTCCATGTCATGCTTTGGGTTGGAAATTTCATCATTTGAGATGTGAACACAGAAGTTATGTTGCGATACTTTTGTGTCACTTTCGCTGCTGATGTCTGGCTGCGGAAGCATCAGCAGCTTTTGCAGACGAATTTTCTTTTCAGACTCCAGAAGCTGCCTCACGGAAACATGATATTGTGCACCAGAAAGCTGACGGTAGCGACCGAAGCGATCTTCAAGAGTGTCAGTTTGAAATTTTCCCAGCAAGACATACTTGAACTTCATTCAGTTCTTCTAAACAGTACCGCGACAGCTCAACAAGGCAGTAGCAAGTAAGTCTCAACGCAGAATGTATTTCCCTTGTCAAGCAGCCACGACTCATATTGACGCTGCTCCAAGCATCCAGCCAGTCTACCATGCTACTAAGGAAAACTAGCTGTTGATCCACCGTAGAATTCACTGGATTTTGAAGGTTGTCGTTCAGTCGGCGACCTTTTGAAGGGGTCTTCACGTTGACGATTTTCCACCACGTAGATATGATGTTTATGAAGAGAGTTGCTGAACTGGCACATGTGGTTTCAAGGGCATCGCCACGCGTCTCTAGTGCGTTTGTAAAACAGATTAATGACATTTAACACCAACCTTACATTTTGTCTCTCCATAGGTGTTGGATTGATTGCCTTGGTATTTAGCTTGTAGCCAAGCTTGAGAAGCGATGTCTGCTACAGTGCATACAGCTGCCGTACGGCTTCAAATGATGCTGCTTTCATTCTGGGCGGCCCGTTGAGCAAGATTCCTGACAGGCTCACTTCAGGAAAGTAAAAGCATATTCCTTCGTTTTTTTGATTCATCCAGTTGTTTCTGATGCACTTCAGTATGTGCACAGGGTCTACGACATAAAACAGAGGCCGATTGTTGTCGGCTGGATGAGGATATACAATGCTTACTTCCTGTTTCTCTGAGAAAAACGACATCATTTTCCGGTTCAGGGAATTGTTGTCGGTAATTACAGCAATGACCCTGAGGCCCATAGATTCCACTTCTAAAATTACTTTCTTGCAGAACTCATGTAGAATTTCGGTGGTCATTTCAGCAACAAGAAGAACGTGAAGCACATCTTTGTTTGATGACAAGAGCGACTGAAGCATGAAAACATGAGCGGTTGTGGCTGCCTCCTGAGAATTGGCTGCAGATCCGACTATGCTGCCCCCTTTATAATCGAAGTATGGCTTGATATGAATTTCATCAACCATTAGCGTCACAGTGTTTTCGTGCGGCTGCATGCACTTCACTCTTTCTTGAATGTAGGAGAGGAAGTTCGCTTCGTTTTGCTCCTTCAGTGGATCGCCTCCATACTTGGAACAAACGCGGCGCAGGGTTGAAGGATGGGGTAAAGTCAACGTCGACGCTTATCTGGCAAAGTTATATGCGTGCGGAGATATGGAGTGCAGGACGCTAGAAAACACTAATGTTTCAGCACTGTAGCGACGAATGGGGGCAGCGAGTGCGATAGCTATTTGCTCATTTAGCCAACGAAACAAAGCACTGTGTTCTTCGGTCGTGTCACTGTCTTGGGACAGTTCATTCAATAGGGAGCCGATATGCTGCAACACTGACGCTGTTTTCGACGGACTTGCAACTTCAGGCGTCTCAGTCATGTGGTTTTCCAGCTGCTGGAGCAGTGAGAACAACATCCACATGTCGCGCACTACGTCTGGAACTGTGCCTCCGCAAGGTAATGAAACCAGCTTGATCATACCTGCTGAGACTGCAAGTGAGAGATCAGCAAGCACAGTGACGGAAAACCTCACGTGCGGTGAAGGATTATCTTCGATGCGGAGAAACATCACACAACGATCGTTGGCCTTGATGGTCCAGAAATCATCACTGCATACAGCAGAAAGCTTGCCTCTTAAGTGTTCGAAAGAGGACACAGCATTTCTCTCCTCTTCGCTTTTTTTGCGCATATAGAGTCCTTAATCGCTTTGCTGAAGGCCTTGTCTTTCATTCGAGCTCGTTTCGAGACAGGAGATTCTCGACGATTGCGATTCGTGCTCAGGTAAGACGGACAGTTCGGAAACACCAATGGTATAGCATCTGACACTAGGCGCACCGTCTCGCTGTTGACTGTCAATGTCCGTCCCGACGCTGCGTCAAAATGTGACAGCTTTGTGATGAAGTCAGCCTCGAGGAAGTGGAGTTCACAGACCTGCGCCAAGCATAACAGTGACTTTATTACTCTCATACGAAACGGGCTAATGGGAACTTTGACACGAGCCTGAGTATTTCTGTTCTATTTTACCGCACTTACCTACCTGAAGCGCGACAAAACTACTATCACCACTCACGATACTCGCTCCGTTCAACAGTAACAGAGCCAGATCGCCAGTGATGCGATAGAGCCGGTAAGACAACAAACTTCAGCAGTTTCTCACCTTGGAGTGTATGCTTGGTGTGAAATCCTTTCGCGGAATGGCTTTTATCCAAGACTTCTTCCGAGCTTCATCCTTGGGGAATGCAAAAACACGCACTTTGGGACCACTGTCATAATTGCCGCGGCACCCGGGAACACAACAACGTCCCATGTCGCACTGATCAATGTGTAATCACATACTCACAAATACAACACCAATAAAATAGGACACGTGGGAACGGACGAAGACTCAGAGCAGTGCGATGTAGCACCAAGCCTAACGCAGTCAAACCAGCGAAGCAGGTAGCGATGAAAGGCAAACCTGTTGTGGCTTGTCCGCCGTTCGGGGTAAAAAAGTGCGCGGGGTGACCAACACCGCCACCTGAGCGACGCGTTCTCGGCCACTGTACAGTCGGTGATATGCCCGGGGAGGGGTTGAGGCTGCCACCCAGGATCCGGCGAAGGACGACTCTTGCGACACGTCTCACGAACAAGTAGAAGATGCGTTTAATTTACATATTTGCAAGAGAACTACATTGCAACGAGAGCGTACAGACGCGCCTTTCCATCACAAGGGCCCCGAGCGCAGTCGAGACGAGTGGGCCAGCGAAGTGCAGAGAGAAAGCACAGCGCACTCTCGACACGCTCCTTTTATAGCCGTTCGTGCATGCGCTAGACGCCGACTGTGTGTCCCAGCGACACTGATGTGCATTTCCTGCGGCGCACACAGACGCCTCCCGCGTTCCTGCAGGACGCGGATAGCGTTTGACCGTTACGCCGATGAGCGCCCCTTGCAAGCCACCTCCTTGCTGTGCCGGTCATGACATCGGACAACAAGCGTGACGTATGCCGTCTGGAGAGAGGGGTATGAACGGGCCTTGTGAATAGTCTAGGTGGTGTTGGTGGTATACGGTGACTAAAAGACGATCGGTAGTGAGGAAAGCCAGTAGAGCTGCTGGCGCCGGAACGCCGGCGTCTAAGACGAATGCTCAAAAACTTACGCCCGGCCGTCACAGCATCAGAGATGTCAAGAAAAACCTTATACGGGGAAGCAAGATGCCACCGCTGTCATGTGAAGACACTAAGGTCGTTGTGAGGCCGAGAGGCGGTCTGTGTATTAGCCAGTCTGGCGCGTCTGTCGTGGCAGAGGCCATTAGAGTGCGGAGGGGCTCGGTCCGGAAGAGAGAAACACAGGCACAATGTGCCCTTATCACCTGAAAAATATTATGGTCATCAATACTTCGAGCCAAGATAATGTTAAGCGCTACGTTAACGTTGAAGCTATTACGGTTGCTGGACAGCGCCACGAAGTCAGTGTATATGTTGCTTCTCCGCATGCAACCTCCAAGGGGGTCATCCATGGGATCGCTCTTAGTGATTATCCAGGAGCCATCGACCGGAAGATTGTCAACGCGAAAAATCCACTGGCTCTTGGAGCGAAAAGAATCAACAATACTGGCGTAATCGTGGTGCTGTTCAACGGGTACAAGAATCTCAATTATGTTTCCTATGGTGGCACCCTCATCAAGTGCACTATATACAGGAAACAAGTTGATGTTTGCTATGCCTGCGGCCGACTAGGACACCGCTCTGACGTCTGCCCAACACCCGACGCTTCAGTCTGCAAGGCTTGCAGACAAGCTATCCAGCAACAAGAGGATCGTGTTTGTGAAACAATGTGCAGTTTGTGTGGCGCAAAGCACCTCACTGCTTCTAGGGAGTGCCAGCACCGATATCGGATACCCTATGCCGTCAGGCGCAGGCGAGGCCTGAGGGCCCGCGCCCTTCGGAAGAGGTCTCCATCCGTCAATGTCGATGGCTTCCTCGAGCTCAACGACTGTCATCAGCAGGGCCAGCCCGGACCATCGGCTCCTGGAGGCCGATTCAAATCACGAGGGAGATCCAGAACCAGAGGCAGCTGCAGGAGTCGTTCCACGTCCAGATTGCGTCTCGGATCCCGTTCAAGATCCGGAGCCCGCTTCATGTCCAGGACACGGTCTCAATCCAGGGGTGGCACCAGACAACGTCCCAGCTCTGGTGCCCATTCCGGATCTGGTCTTGGACCTGGCTAGGGAAAGACTGACGCACCGAGCACCAGACTGGACCCCTCGCCCAGGATTGACTGCGGGCACGCATGGGGACTCCAGCTGTCCGGGGCAGTCCACGCCACCCAGGACCAGAGCAGGGGCAAGTAAAACCTAACCTGGACCAACAGGGTTCGTAGGAATGATGACGAGCAACCGATGCAATGCGACTCGTCCCCAGAGCATGCTAGAGACGCGGAGATATTACGATTGAAAAGGAAAACGCCGAGCTTAAGGATACGCTTACTAAAATGGCAAATGAAATGACGGAGTTTAAAAGAATGCTGAGCACGATGCACAGCAAAGCTGAAGGCGAAACCACCAATACGCTGGTTCCGGCTCCTATTGGTGATGGGCCCATGGCAATCAAACACTGAGCGGTAGTAAGTAAGCTAAAGAACATGGAATCTCAAGTCGAGGAGATTAAGCAAACGCTGGTTACAATTACAGAGAACATTAGGATGGTGGCAGGGAGTGTAGCTACCCTCACCGAGAGTGCTAGGCAGATGCAGGCTGTACTCAGTGACCCACTAGAGGGGCTTAGGGCAATGAACGAGCGCATCATTGCGCTAGAAATTCACGCCAAACTGCCTAAATCTGCGCCACACGGTGCGTCGCCTGCTAACGTGGCCATTCCCGTACACGTCGATAGTCGAGGAGCTAATTATGAAGAGGAACAGAATTTAGGGGCGAAGCTCCTTATGGCGTGGCTTGTGCGTCCCTCGTAGTACGTAACCCCTAGTGGCACATACCCGAAATAACGGTCCTTACGATTTTGACCTCCAAGGTGGTTCCGGTGAGAGATTTCTTCTGTGCGTTGTTGAACAATAAAAGATAGTGCTCAATGCACATGTTAATGGCTGCTAAGGGGGAATGAGAGACAGGAGCATTTGGCCTTTAGGTAACGCGCACGCTGCGATCCCCATTAGCAGCTATTGGCATGTACATTGAGCACGATCTGACAAGAAAGGGTTGGGACGTTATACTCGCTGGGTGTAACCTCCTTGGTTTTAGAAAGGTTTAGCGAGCGTTAGGCCGCATAGCCATGAATACAGTGAACTAGTATATACGATGAACTCGAGGTGGTTAAAGGTGGGAAGTAAACCCGAAGCGCAAGCCGTAAGAAAATGTGCATGTGCCACCTCCCGTTTAGTCCATGAAATGTCCGCTAGATGGCGGTGCTTCTATATGGAGAATATATGATGAAAAGATGCGAGATGGTGGTACTTGGAGTGCTGAATAAATGAACTAACGGACACACAAACAGATGCATGGATGGACGCATGAACGGACGCAGGCGCGGATGCATGAACGAACGCAGGGATGGAAGCACGAACAGACGCACGCATGGACGGGTGGATGGACACATGGACGGTTACACAGACGTACGCAGGAAAGGACGGAAGCAAGAACGAATGGACGGACGAATGCTTCGCCCCACTCCCCATCATTCACTCCGTGGATATGCTGCCATTTTTTTCGATCCACACTGACCCCCCAGGGTGGTGATCAAAGTAGAATCCATAATGGATAATGATAAAGACACTGTCTGTATTTGGCAATGGAACTGCAAGGGGTGCGCTGGTAAAAGAGCACTCCTGCAGCAGTACTTTAGAATAATAACGAGGAAACCTACAATTATAGCACTTAAAAAGACCTTAGCCTCTGCAGCGTCTCTTTCTGGTTACCGGGCAGTCCCTGGCCAGTGAGGAGGACGAGGTGTCTGCACACTTATAAGTAAAAAGCTGACGCACGTCGCCCACAACTTGCAGATGGTCAGATGCAATATCGATTAGGTAATGGTAGAGATCCTACTTCACACACCATGGCGCAATCAGCGGAAAAAACAGTGTTTTTGTTTTGAATGTCTATAATAACCCCAGGCACAGGCGCCAGCAGTTCAAGACATTGCTCGCGAGGGCAGTTGAATTAAGCGGTCCTCGGCCCCTTGTCATAGTCAGTGAGTTCAATGCCCCACATGGCTTATGGGGATACGTGTATGAGACGAGAAATGGTCGCGACCTCTGGCAAGACGCCACCAAACTAGACCTTACCTTAATCACTAATAAGGCTTTTCCTACGCGGATAGGCAACTCTGCGACCAGAGACACGACGCCAGACCTCGCTTTTATCAAGAATGTCAAAAAGACTACATGAGCCAACACCGCCATTCATTTTGGCAGTGACTACAACGTTCTGCAAACTTCTATTATAGTGGACCGTAGCAAAGTCCGAGGGTTCACAGTGGTTGACTGGGATCTTTTTCGCAGCATCCGCGGTACAAGGGCCAGTGCTCCTGACAATTTTGAGGAATGGCGCGAGGGCATCCGCAGAGATACCACCGCTGCCACCAAGAAAATAAAGACAGATTTAAATGTGGAGAAGATGGACAGTAGGCTTGCTCACCTGCTCGAAGCCAAGACAGCTCTATTTTCTCGATGGAAGAAGCAGAGGCACAACTGTAGGATGCGGCAAAGAATATCAAAGTTGAACAAATAAATCGAACGACATTGCGACACACTGTGCAAACAGCAGTGGGACGAGTTGTGCGAGTCCGTCGATGGTCAAATCAGAAACGGCAAGTCTTGGCACCTTCTGAAGCACCTCCTGGACGAGCACAGTACTAGAGCCAACCAGAGACACACTTTAGCCCGTGCCCTTCACGGAGCCACTAAAGAACAGGGGCTTGACGAACTCGTTACCCGATTAGTTTCCAAGTACCTGCCGGTCGAACGAAAGGACGAAGACGGCGTGTTCCCACCCAGTGTATGGCGGCCCTCCTCTACCTGAACTAGACGAACACTTTTCAGTGGCTGAAATCAGGAGAGTGATACCATTGCTCAATCGCAAGTCGGCACCAGGGTCAGACGGGATCACGAACAGAGCCCTCAGAAACCTCAACGACGCGTCCATAGAATGTCTAACTGGTTTCATCAATGAAGCATGGAAAACGGGAAGGGTTCCTCAGGAATGGAAGCTGGCTGACACCGTACTCAATTCCAAGCCAGGAAAGTCTCCTAGCATTGAGACTCTTCGCCCCATTTCCCTCACGTCGTGCGTGGGCAAGGTGCCAGAGCACGCAATTCTCAACACACTTAACGACTACCTGGAGGGAAATGAGATTTATATGCACAATATGATTGGGTTTCGTACCGTCCTGTCCACGCAGGATGCAATGCTGCTCATTAAGCACCAAGTCCTTGATGAATACTCTGGATATACAAAGGCTCTTCTTGGCCTAGACCTAGAAGAGGCCTTTGACGACATCAAGCACGAATTCATCTTAGACTGTGGCGAAACTCGAGCTAGGGCCCAGGCTGTACAACTACATCAAGTCCTTCTTGTCTGGAAGAAAAGCGAGGCTGCGCATCGGGAACTTTTTTTCTGACGACGTACCACTCGGACATTGAGGCACACCCCAGGGGTCTGTGATTTATCCGGTGATGTTCAATCTCTGCGTGATCAGACTGTCGAAAAGACTGGCTAGCGTGGACGGCATCAAGCGTACCATCTCCACCGACAACATCACAACCTGGTGCGTTGGCGGCAGCGAAGGCCAGGTGCAAGATGCCCTTCAAAAAGCAGTCGCCGAGGTGGAATCGTGCTTTCGCCAAACGGGACTGAGATGCTCACCCACCAAGTCGGAGCTCCTGCTCTACAGAAAAGAACGAGGTGGCCGACCTAAGGGATGGAAACCCGTCGAAGAAAGCAATATACACATTTACACGAGTGATGGCGAGAAAATCCCGAGGGTAAACACCATCCGGATCCTCGGCATGTTTATTGAAGCGAACGGTTGCAACGGTACTGCTCTGCGGAAGATTGTCGCCAAGACTGACAACGCTTTTCGACTCGTCAAAAGAGTCTCCGGGAGACATAGAGGCCTTAAGGAACACAATTTGTTAATGCTCATCAATGCGTTTGTGCTCTGCCACTTTACCTACACCGTTGATTGATTGATTGATATGTGGGGTTTAACGTCCCAAAGCCACTATATGATTATGAGAGGCGCCGTAGTGGAGGGCTCCGGAAATTTAGACCACCTGGGGTTCTTTAACGTGCACCCAAATCTGAGCACACGGGCCTACGACATTTCCGCCTCCAACGGAAATGCAGCCACCGCAGCCGGGATTCGAACCCGCGCCCTGCGGGTCAGCAGCCGAGTACCTTAGCCACTAGGCCACCGCGGCGGGGCTACCTACATCGTTGCCATGAACGGTGTAGGTAAAGCTTGTCCAAGCTGACAAGCTCGACGTAATTATCAAAAAGAGATCGTCAAGAAAGCACTGGGGATTCCCGTACCCACACACGCACACAACTTGCTTCCCGTACGCACACAACTTGCTCGCGCACGGTGTGCACAACTTTGCTGCTGAGATAGCGGAAGCGCAGCAACGCTCGCAGCTGGCTCGCTTGTCCACTATGATGGCTGGTCGGCGCATACTTCGCGAGCTAGGTTTTAACCCAATAGAACTGAAAACAAATAACGTGCGTATATCAAAACATATACAGGAAAACGTCATTGTTGCCCCAATACCCCGAAACACTCACCCTGTACACAATGAGGGACGTCGTCGGGCAAGGGCGACGACTCTACTGAAGCAACTGGGAAAAGGTGGCGTAAATGCAAGTTTCGTTGACGCTGCAGCATATCGAGACGGCAAAAAGTTCGCAGCGGTGGTCGTGGACCAGACCGGCTCGACTACGAACTGCGCCACGGTACGCACAACAAATCTCCAGGTGGCCGAAAAAGTGGCCATCGCACTGGCTCTGCTAAATGGTCGGTGCGAAGAGGTGTACAGCGACTCCAAATCCGCAGTCAGAGCCTTTCAAAAGGTTCTGACTGCGGATTCAAAAGGGCCGCATATTTCAAAAGGGCCGCATATCAACACAGGCAGCCAGGATCTTGAACAGCTCCACCAGCGATACGATTGTCCCTCACACCATACATTGGTTCCCCGCGCATGTCGGCTCCGTAAACGATGTTGCACTGAACCCGAATAAGTCGTCTCACACAGCCGCGCGGGCACTCACTGACCGTGCTGCTCTCGACCTGGGCGACGGCGCCAGTGCCGACGACGTGGGACATAAAGACACACCTACTACACACAACGAGATTACCAAGTATTACTACATGGTGAGGCGGGCATTCCCAATGCCACACTCAAAACTCAATAGAGCACAGGCCGTCTCATTGCGCTTACTACAAACCCATTCGTACCCGTCGTTAGCATACCTAAATGCAATTTATCCTCACAAATTCTCCGATGGCGCCTGCGCCGCTTGCGGGCAGACCGCTACGTTAGCACACATGCTGTGGGAGTGCGGGTCACTTGGACCGACGTATCGCAAACCCGAGTGGGAGGCGCTTCTGCACAGCCCAGAACTTCAGGACCAAATCCTGGCCGTCCAGTGTACCCACGACAGGGCCGTTGGCTAGACCTGCTGGTCCCCACGTGGGAGTAGCCGGGTGACGCGTGGCAACCTCAGCATCTGCACTGGACCATAATAAAGTTGTTCTTATTCACTCATCACGTGACGTGAATAGATTATGAAGGTAAACGACACATCCGAACATGATAATAATGAAACGAAAGTCATGTACGGCATCATTTACTCCCACCCCGTAACGTTGTACTGATTTTAAAGTGACATATCTCTTTTCTCCCCTTTATCCTTTCCCCAGTGCAGGGTAGCAAACCGGATGTGCGTCTGGTTAACCTACCTGCTTTTCCTTGCATCTTTATCTCTCTCTCTCTAAAGTGACGTATAAAAATTTCTACTTCATGCTTCGCGTGTCGTCGATTCCGACTGTACGTGGGATATGCCAATTTTTTTGTCTTACCTATGTTTCAACTATAGCCATAAGTCAAACGGATGGACAAGTTTCACCCATGACGTGCTTCGCCTCTATAACTGTTGTGTTTTCTCAAAGGAAACATTCCATCTTGGAAAGTAGCTTGAAATCAAGATTTAGTGGGATGGCCAACTGAGAGATTTTAAAAAGAATTTAATTGTTAAGGGTGAAATATTGGTCTTCATTTTTGAAGTTGCGAGCTATACACTACTTTTTCTTTGTTTAAAATACACCGGTAGTTGAATTCGAGAATATGAATTTAGCTTCATGAAAATCATGTTGCGATTCTCTTGAAACTGGTTGGAATGTCTGTGTGATTCCTGTTTTATCTATCATAAACCGGATGTCCAGAATCATGCATTTTGGTGATGCATGAGGCGTATGCAGATGATGCTTATCAATACGTGTGTGTATTTTCACGCGGAAGGTATGCGCAACAACTTTAGTGAGTTCTGCAAATATGAAGATTATAGAACAGGCGCGAGAACCACATTACACTTTCACATGACAGAGTAATGTTTTCTTTTAGAATACAGACAATTTTGTATTAGCCTTTACCTAGCATACTCACTCTATGAAAAAATATCTTCACACGCTTTGGTAAAAATTTAAACTGGTAATACGTGCTGGGCGTATTGTGCTGACGACGACTGCTAGAAATAGTTCAAACGTGGTAATTTAAAAGACACGACAGAAATGTGCAAAGAAATAGCGAGCAAACGGAACACTTTGGCGACGCAGTGGTGTACTGGTTCTCTCTCTCTTTTTTTTTCTTGGTGTGGATGAACTGACCACAGTGTGCAATTCAGGATAGTGGTACAAGTATTAGAAATGTCGTATTTCACTGTGTGTTATAAGAAACTACCGAATAATAAATATCTCCTTTTATGTAAAGCTCTAATCTCAGTATGTGCGTGTACTTTCATTAATTATTTCTTATATTGCTCGAGCAGGTCGCAAGATCACAATTCATTGCGCGAATGGTGTCTTCTGAAGAGGCTTGAACCGAGGAGACTTTTCTACTGGCGAGATGACAACGTCAGAGCTTGACACAGTGAGGTTTCTTGAACTGGGGAGACTAATCTATTGGCGAGAGGGCAACGTCAGAGCTTGACACAGTAAGACTATATTGCAAGTTATCGTATGAGTTCAATAAATGCAAAGCGTTCTCAGGAATGAAAATTAGCTTGAGCGTTCCTGTATATCTATGCACTGGCGCTCTTTTGGGCATCGATGTAACTCAGTGCGTTCCAAAATTATCATAGAAGTACACAAGGGCATGGAGAAGACGACTGACTGGTTATCATATAAATAACACGCCGCCCTAACCACACGTCTTAAAACGATCTCCAAAGTTATCGTGTGGCACACACCCACATACTGTTCTTATCTTGCCCCATGGTATCTAGGCATTCGCCATAGGTGATCGAGCATTGGCGTAAATCTCTAAAAGAAAAAAATATAAATTGCAAAATTGTCAAGACTTTTTGCGCAGGTTACTTCATTATCACGCCGGGTTGTACGTTTTTTCGCTAACAATTTAATGCTCTTGCTTGCCTTATGAATACTACATTATCAAATCATAACCATAATCAACATTACTACCTCCTCTGTTGCGCGCAGGCCCCTCTCATGCGCCGTCGAAAAACCTGACAATGCGTTTGCTGTGGCCGCGTGATTTATGCATATGTCTCAATGTAATTTGCCCACCTAACGCTCTTCTCTCCATTCACACGTTTGCCTTGTCTCAGAAAACGTTCTGGTAATCTTTACGACCTATTCTTATCTTGCCCTTGTGCTACTGCAAGCCCTGCTAGTCTTGTCCGTCAGCTCCATGGTAAAAAAACAAAAACGTTTGCACATGAAGGTTCTTTTTTGTCAATGAATAGCAATAATTCACTCCCTTATAGTTTCCTTATTACAAAACAAAATTCAATAGCACAAAACGCATCACAGGCGTTCGCTTTCCCTCTGCTGAGCTGTGAACTGGTAATATAAAAAACTTACTGCAAATTTTGGATTTGCCGGAAGAAAATATCACAAAATGTATTTTTCACAGTACTATGCATTCTTTCTCTGCCGGTAGTGACAATATGTTGATACATTGTTACATACCGTAGTTATTGCCAGTAAACTTCTTATACGGCTTATAGTATCCTGTGTACAGATGGGAACCAACGCATCAAAACGAATGTGCGATAAAGGTTCTGTTAACAGGGAATACATTAAGGTTGTTTTTTCCTTAAGCATAATTCAGTTCATTGAAGGTTATGACAAATCACGGAAAATGGGATAAATCACTAACAAGTACAGCTGTCCGTGATTTTCGTTCTTTTTCGGTGTTCGCAGAACGCTTAAACTATGTGTTACTTGAAAGACAGGCAAGATTCAATTTTGAAATCAACGAATGGTATTTGTTCGAGATGAACACAAAGTATTTGTTTCCTTTCAAACACTCAGGGTGCATTTTTGCCGAGTTTGAAATGTCCCTATTGATGTGGTATTTTTCTGATGAATTCTAAAAAGTGCCGGAATCTGTAAATGTGAACAATACAGCATTGTAAGTCCCTCAAAAGCGTAAGCAACTGCACTGTATTGTCAACTTGTATGATTTGTTGTATGCTTGAACTTGTAAAGCATTACGTTTATTGTCTGCGCGCCACGACGGCTTCAGGTCAGCCATGCTGGTTCCCTTTTCATCGGCACTCACTTTATTCCTCCTGCTAATATTAGCCGCCAGTTCAGAAGATTTCGAAGAGAAGTCGCGTTATCCCCGCTACCGCATCAGAAAGGTAACAGAACTTCCTGTTTCCTTTTGTGTGAGATCAACGTACAAGCGAACAAAAAACACAGCAATCTTGGAAGTACCTGCGCCCCAAACAATCTACTTTATATCCCTCATTTATTTACACTGTAGTTAGCTAGCATAATTTTATGAATAGCTGCACTTTTTAGAGCAGTTAATAACCTTCTGCCATCTTTTAGTGTCAGCTTAGCTTACTAACATTATTATGTTTTCTCTAACCTTTTTAAAGTGAGTTGTTCAGACACATAAAATATGTTCTTCAGTTTAATAGTGCACAGACACCCTCAAACATATCACTCAAACAGGCATGTGTGGTGTGTGCGTGCACTCCTAATGCAATAAGTCAATTGTTTCTTTATTGCAGGTGTAACAAGAACCTATTGTAGGAAGTCTAGGCGAAGGGTTGGTGATTGTATTTTTTCGAAGCACGTTAGCACAGATGTCCAAAAAAAAGAGATTACTCCTGGCGGCTCTTACTCGCAGTCAGAGTATATTAGCATAGCTATGATAAATAATTGGTGTATACTTTAGTCATTTTGATGTAATGAAGAGAAAAAGTTGGTTGCAGTGATTTGCCGGGAATTCACAAAGAATACCCACCTTATTCCTTGTCTCTATGTGTAGATGGGGAGAATGATCTGATGCAATATTGCTTATCAGGGAATATTCCCTTTCTATATATTACGAAGCCATACTTGAGTGTGGGAAATCGCCACGTCAGTGCCGCGGCTAGGTGCATACGTGCTCAGGCGCATTTTTTATGCACCTTAATTTGTATTAGGCGTGAAAATATGGTAACTATACACTTCATAATGTTTTTCTGAAGGCGTAACGTGCATGATACTATTTCCCAGAAAGTTCGCTGCTCTGGCTCGTTTGCACCACATACCTGTCAAGGATGCCCTTTATGAGAGCGCAGAAAGCTTGTACAAAAATTTGGCAGATTAGATCATTCGAAGAGATTCCCACTGTGAAGCATACAGTGGAAAGGTGACTGGTTTATTTTTTTTAACAGCAAAATGTTCTGACATGACGTTATGATGTAAAATTTTGTGCCTCACACTTATGCAAGAGAGTCGCATATTTTTTTTATATATAACCAGTTGTCTACAGTTGCTTAGCGATGCGAAAAACAACATGGGTATTATAACAGCACAGCAGTAAGCCGATATGTAATGCTTGTGACGAAGAACGCCCTCGTCTTTTCTAAACACGTGCCCTTTAATTGCGGTATACAACAGCTGTGGGGTGTCAGGGCACTTATAAGGACTGCTTCGCGTGTCGAAAAGTGGCCTACGGGTAATCTGACGTCATGATGTGTCTGCATGAGGCCACCGTCCAGGCTCATAAGAACACTTTGTCATTTTCGCGGGCTTCGCGGATGAGTGGATGGTAGTCTATAGCTTGTCTGTAATGTGCCGTCACTCCCTCACTTGTGTTGCGTTTTTAATGTGAGGGTTCGTGGTTAATGTGTCGACTCATACTCAAGCATATGTGCCACATACCCGAGTAACATGAACTATGGTATGTCAGTATGTGTCACACAGGACTGAGTGAAAGGGTTCGTAATGTAAAAGACAGAAGAGAAGGAAATGATGTGAACTAGCCAGATACAGCGTGTTGTACTGCTGGAAGTGCAAAATGGCGATATCAAGAAAACTGCACATGGAAGCTCGAATTGATGTGAACTAGCGAAATACAGCGTTGTGTGCTTCCGGGAGTGCGAAACGGGGATATCATGCAAACGTCACGAAGGACCAGGAAAAGGTGTGAACTAGCAAGATACAGCGTTTTGTACTGCTGAGATTCAGAAAGTGCGATGTCATGCAAACTTCATGTTAAAGCTCGAAACGATTGTGTGCTAGCAAGATGCAGCAATTTCTATCGCTAGAAGTGCGAAATCGCATACTGCAATCAGACTGAAATCAAGCAAGCTGCATGAATCAGAGCGAAACGATGTGAAACAGCAAGATATTTTGCGCATGAAAAGCGCCAAACAGTGGCGGCCATATTGAGTTTAACCACGCTGTACAAAAGTGCATGTTAAATTTGTGCTGAAGAAGGGCAAGTGCGAGTGGTCATTTGGATTCGGGATGTGTTCTGTTTGGTTCATTGCGGCTCATCTGCGATTCTTTCTATAGGAGGTTGGCGGGACTTTCATTCAGGAGTAAGGCCCACATCGCAGTGTCCTCGAAACTCACCGTCCACCATGCAATGAATATTATCCGGCGTAATCTGGTGTTCTTCTTTGATAATTTATATACAATAAAGTTACGGAGATGGCCAAGAGAGCACCCACAGGCTGGCTGGATAGATAGATAGCTAGAAAGAACAGGCTATTTGCCTTATGTTCGCTAGAGAAGCTTCGCTTTTGAACGAGAGCAAAATACGAGATAACGTGCTGTGACGTGTGCTGTTGTATATTCTAATCTCATTTTTGAAGTATTACATACAATAGATATTTTTTATCCTGCAAGTAGAATATTTACCGACAGAAATACACTGATTTAAAGCAATACCATTTGAAATGTCTTACTTTTTATTTGAAGGCACCATGTGTAGGCGTGTATTTTTTATTTTGAGGACTAATACATATAAAACGCACACTCTGAATGAAGCGTGTCACAAGGCAGCATTGGCAAGAGCAACTGAATGCTTAGATTCAGGGTCATGGTAAAGAGCATGCATATAAATCCAAGTGAGCAAGTGTTCTTGCATTTCGCTCTATTAATAAATAACTGTGGCCTCGAAACGAGCTCGCATGCTCCACCTTAGCAGCATGACGTCTTATACCTGCACAATGCTGCACAAGCGGTGTGCACGGAAAGTCGCAAATGTTTGCTCGAAAAGGCACACCATTGTATTTAACATTTTTTTTTTGTTCAAAGCTGAATCGGTTTAGTGTTTCTGCATACACTGTTTGTGCCTTTCAGCCTCAAGATATCTATTCTTTTCAGACACGCACATAAGGCCGGTTAAAATTTATAATGCGATGCGGCCGCATGTTCTCTAAAATACTTGGTTGACGTGGACAATGCGCAATGAAACAACGCTTTGAGCGGCGGGTGGAAGCAAACAATTTACCTTCTTTATTTACACTCACACTTCGGATTGTGGCTTGGAGTGTATGTCCCGGTGGTGTTCATCATGTCGGGGCCCCAATGAATTCAGCGTAAGAACAACAAAGCTCGGGCCTGTTATCGTCAATTCAGACACCTCGCCATGGTGGTCTAGTGGCTAACGTACTCGGCTGCTGACCTGTAGGTCGCGGGATCTATTCCCGGCTGCGGCTGCCGCATTTCCGATGGAGGCGGGAATGTTGTAGGCCCGTGTGCTCAGATTTGGGTGCACGCTAAAGAACACCAGGCAGTCGAAATTTCCGGAGCCCTCCACTACGGCGTCTCTCATATTCATATGGTGGTTCTGGGACGTTAAGTCCTACAAATCAATCAAATCAGTGATTCTCTTGTGGAACATATTTGCGGTCGGTGCTGTATTTTCTGCGTTCCACAGCGCAACAGCGTGGTCTCCAGCCCCTATATCGCGGTCATGGATGTACAATCCCCGGAGATCCCACCCAGTACCAGTTCATCCACGGGCATTGCTTCAAGAAAGCGTGGTAATCCATCTAGTGAGAGCGAGGACACCGAGCTGTACTCTGCATCAGACTACGAGTCCTCGGAAGACGGCTTCGAACCTGTGCTCTACCGCAAGGCAAAACGAAGAATCATGGACGCATCATCGGCATCAAGTACAGCCACTGTGAGGACAGCGCCTCAGCGATGGCCTCACTCCATGCTGTTTGTGCCGCAGAATACTACTGCCAATCTACGCTTCCTCAATAGGCAAGCGTGTCCTTGTACCTTGAAAACATTGTGCCTAACGAGATTAAGGACATCAGGATAAACACAAAGACGAATATTTTGGCAGTCGACGTGAGGAATCCGAGTGCACTGAACACGCTACAGCATGTGTCGGAGTTGGGAAACATCAAAGTCCGATCCATCATACCAGCGAATGGTAACACTGTAACAGGAGTTATCTATGACATAGACACTGAAATCGCCAATGAAGATCTTCCTCTACTGATAAAACCAGTGAGTGAAAACAACGTCAATGTGCATGCTGGTCGCCTAGGCAACTCTCGTTGTGTGCGATTAACATTCAAGGGTGACTGTCTTGCCTCTTACGTGAAGGTTCGCCATTTCCGTCACCAAGTTCGCCCATTTATTCCGAAGCCTATTCAGTGTTTCAAGTGCCAGAAGATTGGCCACGTGAAGAAATTCCGCAGTGTGCCCCGATGCGCTGAACACCACTCAGAGGACGACTGTATTGCAACTACGTTGAAATGCCCCAACTGCCAAGCAGGTCACAGTGCTTCCTCCAAGGACTGTCCTTAGATTAAGAAAGAGATTATATTCTGAGGCAAATGGTGCGAGACAACTCGACTCACAGAGAAGCTGCTGCAAAAGTATGGCGAAGGCGCCGTCATTGTCGAAGGCCCTCACGAAGGACAGTGCAAAATCTGACGAGAATGTCAGAAACTCAAAGTGAAATCGACAGGCGCGGCTCCTAGTACGGCAAACATCTGCGCTGAAAGAGAAGATGCTGGAAGATCTCTCTCTCCAAAAGAATGGCCACTCCTTCAGCCTAGATGATCTGTTGAGCCTCAACAGAAGCCGCCTACACGACCTGTTGAGCCTACACAGCATCCGCCTCAAAAAACAAGAACAAAATGTTGCAACGGCCGGGAAGCCACATCATCGCGTGATGGTGATGCTAAGATCATTAGTGGACACCATTGGCGTGTTGTTAAGCGACATGAATACACCGTCAGCCAAAAGTGCCCTTCAAGTACTGGACGCGCTTAGTCCAGTGCTAGCAGCCCTACAGTAGACCATGGCTAACCCACCACTGTCTTTCAGGGATGAGGTTCGTAAAGGAGCAATATTGCAGTGTAATGCCAGGGGACTGAGATGGTGCATTGGTGACTTTGTTCGATTTGTGTACGTCAATATATTTCCCGTAATCGTCATATGTGAGCCGAACTTATCGAGTGCAATACGACCCTCGGGATACGAACCTTTTATGTCGTCTACTGTTAATGAAAGCAGCAAGGTTCTGGTGTACATTCGCCGAGACCTCACTTACATCCTTCAACCTGTACCACCTCATGACGGAAACCAATACGTATGCTTAAGAGTGAAAAAAAGGAGGCTCCACATCACTGTGGTTGGCACATACCTATCACCATCAAGCCGTTTCGATCAAAAAAGACTACGAGACATCATAGCGTTAACTCCTGACCCGTGTGTTATCATTGGGAATTTTAACGCTCATCATACATTATGGGGAAGTCAGAATACCAACATGAAGAGCAGAAGCTTGGTGTCTTTTGCCTCCGACAAACAACTTTGGTTACTGATCGATGGCAGTCATACATTTTTACGTGACTCCACATAGAGTAGCTGTCTCGACTTGGCTTTTGTTTCGTGAAGCCTAGTGAAACATACTGAATGGTTCATGGATATAGAAACGCACGGGAGTGATATCATTCCAACATACGTCAAGATCAGAGGATTGTCGTCTCCTAAAGTGCGTGACATGGTTAAAAGAGTGGACTGGAAAACATTTCAGTCTTGTATGGAAGACCAATGCCAAGAACACATATCCGATTTACAAGAGGCCATCAAGAGCACTGTAAAAGAGACTGTGTGTACGATCCCATGCCCTGTAAGAATTATGGACATCGACATAGAGCTGAAGCGGCTTCGAGCCACGCGACGACGAGCTGAAAGAAGGTACCGGCGCACGAAGGACATAGAAGATTTACGGACTGCTTGACGTATGCAGAAGAAGATCAAACGTCGGTTGGACAAGCTAGAATTCCAACGCTGGATTACTTTCTGCGAGTCACTCGACCCTCGTAAGCCTTTATCCCAGATATGGAGGAAGGTTAGAGGTTTGCGGTCATCGCCCATTCAGAAGTCACCATTCAAGGCCTTAGCCCTTCACCAAAATCGACCAGATGCGGACGTTGATGAAGAGTTCTGTGCCGGATTATCAGGGCAAACAAAAGCCATCAGCAGCTGACCACTTTTGAGCAGTTGTCCGCCACCACGTGATTCCTGTATGGACTTCCCGTTCACCATTCAGGAGCTCAAAGCAGCACTCGCTTCATGCAAACGTGCCTCCGCACCAGGACTTGACGGAATCTCCTACAGAGCCCTGTCGCACTAGAAGAGATTGGAGTGGGTGGCCGAATGTTTAGGTGGATACGCAGTTATCTCCAAATGTGATCCTATTTTGTGAGTACAGAGACCGGGAACACGTCTACACATTTCAGTTGTCGTGGCGTCCCTCAGGGTGGTGTACTGAGCCCCGTGCTATTCAATATAACACTAATCGCTCTCCATACGCACCTACCAAACAATATTTATCTATCAACATACGCTGATGACGTCTGCATCTGGACATCTGCCGTAACTCGCCTGCAATTATGAGCGAGAATACAGAGAGCTGCTACTGCAACTGCTTTGTATCTACGCTATCGAGGCCTGGAAATTTCCTTCGGAAAGTGCCCTCTTCTGGCATTTACGCGCGAATCCATGTCGAATTACAGAGTGTCAATTAACGGTCAAAGTATACCATATCGTCGATCTCACAAATTTCTGGGTGTCATAGTCGACAGAGACATATCATGGAGCCCTCATGTGTCGTATTTGAAAAAGCGATTGACAGGCATATGCCGTTTTTTCAAGTTTCTCGCTGGAAAGACTTGGGGAATGCAGCCTAATGCTATGTTACGACTATACAGGGTGCTTTTCCTTGGCTTTTTACGATACAGTCTGCCTCCATTATCAAACGCCAGCAAAAGAAGTCGACGCATGATACAAAGCGTTCAGGCACAGGCGCTTCGAATATGTCTAGGTCTGACTCAGGGTGCCTCAACAATGGCGACTATAGCTATAGCCAAAGACCACCTCGTGCAGACCCATATTGAAATTGAAGCTTTGAGGACACACATAAGGCATGTGGGCCGGATTCCCTATCACCACCTAGCCTCTCTATCAGTGGATAGACCTCATACTTCCTTTTGTCGAACAAAAACTACACATGGTGACTCACTACCAACTGGTTTTACGCTCGCGGCGAGACCTTCAATTCCTCCATGGTGCCTCACACAGCCAGTCATCAACCTGAAAATACCAAGCATCCAGAAAAAACGAGATTTCTCAATACCAGCCCTCAAGCAGCTCGCCTTACTTCTGCTGTACGAGAAGTACCAAGACTGCACCCACGTATACACCGACGGCT
Organism: Rhipicephalus microplus; assembly: GCF_013339725.1. Classification (NCBI taxonomy): domain Eukaryota; kingdom Metazoa; phylum Arthropoda; class Arachnida; order Ixodida; family Ixodidae; genus Rhipicephalus; species Rhipicephalus microplus. The sequence continues at coordinate 110,153,061 of NC_051168.1, read as the reverse complement.
CCATCCTGCCAAACAGCTCAACTGCGGCGGTCGTTATTCCAACGCAGGCCACAACCATCAAATTCAGGACAGCTAAAGCAACCACAACAACGGCAGCAGAGCTTTCAGCGCTTCGCGCTGCGCTGCGTTTCATTAACGACCAAAGCACGCAACGGTGGACGATTTTCTGCGACTGCAAGGCGGCACTGCAGTCACTTCTGTCAAATCTACGCCGTGGTCCACACGAGCAGTTGGTATTTGAAACAGCAAAAATGCTACACCATATAACAGAGAAAAGGCACCACGTTATATTTCAGTGGTTGCCAAGCCACTGCGGAATTACCGGTAACGAACGAGCTGATCAAGCTGCCCGTTCAGCCCATACAGAAGACAACGACCAGTCAATACCTCTCAAGGACGGACGCTGCTAGGAGGCTCCGCATGCTTCCTCGACAACGTCCTATGGCTCTTTGAAATGAGCCTCTCTTTACGCATGCAAGATTACGATCCCTTGATCCAACGTTAAGCATGCAGCTTCCAACAAAAATTCGACGAGGCGACGCTACTGCTCTGTGCAGACTATGATTGGGAGTCGCGTTTACCCGTGCGTACGCGTTCCGCATAGGTATGGCCGACACCGCTGACTGTGCACACTGCGGAGATGAAGAAACAATTCGACATATCCCGTGTGACTGCCCGAAATGCAACCTGGAAAGACAACACCTTTCTAATAAACTAAACAGGTTAGATGACCAGCCGCTGTCAGAAGAAAGTATACTGCGCCATCGTCATGACTCATCGTCACAGAAGAAAGCCGTGCAAGCGCTACTGGGCTTCTTACGAACTACTGGCTTGTCGTAACGCCTCTGGTGGACTGATTTTGTGTGTGCGTGTGTGTTGGTGTTTTTCTCCTATTTTGTTTTAACTCTCCCTTTATCTTTCAACCCCCTATTCCCCAATCCCAGTGTAGGGTAGCATACCGGATACTAGCATCTGGTTAACCAACCTGCCTTCCTTTTTTCTTGTTTCTCTCTCTCTCTCTCTCTCCATTCCAGATAGTCCAAACGGACGGTTATGCGGCACGTAGGTGCCAACCTATAACATCCCATTCCAACTTCGGACATGCCCAGCATGCTAGAACACCTTTTTTCAAGCTGGCGTGCTACCATGCTCACATGGTGTTTTATTCTGCATATTTTACTCATTGCGTTTACTCAGTTTCTTTCTTTTTATTCCCTTATGTTTATTTCTTTATACTCAATTCTCGTCCTGTTTGACCACCCCTTCACCTCATCTGCTTTCTTTACCCTTACTGTCCCTTTTCGCCCCATGCTATACTAAAATATACAAGACTATAGTACCCTCTCCTACCGGGCCTGGATGGCCGAGTGGTCACCACGATCACTTTCGAATATTTGAGTCGAAGGCTCGATCTGTCTCCCTTTACTTCCCTCTTTACTTGTTCTCACACCCATCACAGATATCGCATTCCACGCTGGGTAAATCGGCGCACGTGTTCTCGCAGTGAAGCCGAAGAGGAAGGTGGTAAAAGGGTGAAGAGAGCGCGAGCCGGCGCATGGTGAAGATAGTATTCTGTCTATCTGATGATGCTTTTCTAGCACGACGTACTTTGGTCGTGACAACTGTGCTGCGACGTGTTTTTCGCGTTTTACGTGCACTAAAATTCAATCTACGAATTTGGATGCCTACGGAGTTTATACACTTTGAGGCATTGAGACACTGCAATGTCAAAAACGCAACATGGTGTTTGCCACTTTCAGTTCCTGAACACTTCTGAGCCCATATGGACTTACAATTCAACGCTTCCAGAAGCACTCCTATGTACGGTGGACGTCAAGTTGACTATAAACAGGCTGTCAACTCGGTTCAACAGGTCGTACTATATAGATGGTCGAGTGTAAGTTCAGGTACTGTCCTTGTTAATATTTTGATATTTTATACAGCTTTTCAATGCAGGGTATCAGAGGTCCTACAAGGATGGTTTCGTCGATGGGATAAGGTGATCGTTGGGAAAGTAGGTGAGTACTTGTACTCATATTCTTTTAAGGCTAAAGTCTTACATGCGCATTAAAACACAGGAATCAACCTTTGGCAATGAAGGCGTCCCGTTGTGTCAACGTCAACATGCGTGGTGCACTTGATGGCGTCCCCCGGCGAAATCACTATGGCATCACACTACGTCATGGCTTGATGAAATGGGGGTCAATCACGGGTGCAGTTGCGAACAAATTAGCGTGCGAAAAAATACTGACAGAGGCACAGGAGTATAAATAAGTACATCAATTTGAAGCAGAGAGATCGCTTTCCTTATTAATTGATCGTAGGTGAATGCATAAGGGAATGCACGAGTTCTTTGGCCCACGAAGTTCCCATGTACCTTTTCACGCTAGATGACTTGCTCATGCAATTGATAATAATGTTTATTCGTATAACGCAAAAAAATGGCAGCATATCCACGGAGTGAATGAAGAAGAGTGGGGCGCAGCATCCACCCGTTCATTCGTTCTTGCTTCCGTCCGTGCATGCATGTGTTCGTGTGGCCACCCGTGCGGCCATTCGCCCGCCCTACGTGCGTCTGTTTGTGCGTCCACACGTCCATCTGTGCGTCCGTCCCTGCGTTTGTCCATGCATCCGCTCCTGCGTCAGTCGATGCGTCCACCCGTCCACGCAGCCATCCGTGCGTCTGTCATGCATCTGTCTGTGTGTCCGTTCGTCCATGTATTCAACCCTACAAGTACCATCATCTCACATCTTTTCATCTTTTATTCCTCCATTAGAAGCCCCGCCATCCAGCGGGCATTCCAAGGACTGATTGAGAGGAGGCACACGCACACTTTCTTACGGCTTCCGCTTCGTGTCAACTTCCCACCTTTAACCACCTCGAGTTTATGGTATATACTAGTTCAGTGTATTCATAGCACTGCGGCTCAATGCATGCTAAACCTTTCTAAAACCAAGGAGGTTATGCCCAGCGAGTATAACGTAGTAACCCTTTCTTGTCAGATAGTTCTCAATATACATGCCAATGACGGCTAATGGGGAATGAGAGACAGGAGAATCCGGCTTTTAGCCAACGCGCACGCTGCGATTTTTTTATTGTTCAACAACGCACAGAATAAATCACCCACCAGAACCACCTTGGAGGTCAAAATGTAAGACTGGTTACACACTTCTATGACTACGAGGGACGAACGGGTTACGCTATAAGGAGCTTCGCTCCTAAAATAGTACCTGCTTATGTACTTAACCCATAAAGTTATATAAGTGATATTTATGCGCGATTTTTATTTGTTTTAGTTGCTCAATTCAGCTTCCTTAGATTTGTAAGAAAATGGGAGGCGTTTGCTTTTGCACACACTTTATTGATGTTTGCTCTGCGATGGACAGCCACAGGTGCTGTCGTTATTTCGGCTGTCTTCGTTTGCGCCTTGCTCGAAGATACGGAACTGCTGAGGCGCACATTAATCGTCAACTCTTAAACGATGACAGCTTGCCATGCCTCCCCTCTTTCCAGAGAGGTAGCCAGTGTGCGAAAGCATGATTCTTATGAGTAACTGGTAATTTCTTTTGTTGCCAAGCGTGTTCGTCTGGTGTTGGCGGATGGCTTGTCTGCGAGGGCAGTGTCGAGGAATGCCCGCCTAGTGTGGTCAATGGAGACGCTGTCTTCGCGCTCATTAGATAGCGGGACAAAGTGTTTGGTCTAAAGCTTAACAACTGTAAAGAGTCTATCATAAGGCGCTTGTAGTGGTGGTCGCATTGCATCGTGCCACACAAAGACATGTGTGCAATGCCGGAGAGCATGACTCACAAAACTTGGGCCTATAGACCCTTTTCATAGATACGCCACCTGACGGTCAGCTTTTCGTCAGTTTCGATTAGCAAAGGTGCATGGGATAGCTAACGCCATCATGAGGGCATGGAAAGCGAGCCGTTAAATGCGTGAGTGCAGTGATGTTTGTGTTGGCGGCTAGTTCTCCGTATCATCAGCTGCAATCGCACCACTTTCTATGTTGAACGAGCTTCTAGTACTCTCCGAAAAGCTTTTTGAGCAGCTTTGGCTGCACAATGAGCAATATTTTGTACCCTTTAACGGGTTGGACGAGCAGTTTGGCTTGTTATGACTGACAATGCATGGATCTGGCCTGCAAGAGACTCTCTTCGGCGTGCCTCCCGACGCGGTCCGCGTCCTGCAGGAACGCAAAAGTTGTATGTGTGCGCTGCAAAAAACGCGCATCAGCGTCGCTGGGACACACAGTTTGCGTCGTTTGCTGCGGTGTTCTCACAACGGCGGCAGACTGTAGTTCACGTCTGCGGTGCAAGGGGCACCCTCTTTCGAAAAGTGTCCATAGGAGACGCGTCTCTCATGGTGCTCCTGAGGCGACTAGCTCAGCAACGTGAATTGGTGGTACCGGACACGCGTCGAAAAACAGGCCAGAAAGCCTTAAAGTCTTGACAAAGACGAGCTCAGCTTAGGAGAAGGACACGTCTGTACGTATCGTGCTGCGAAGTGCGAGGAGGGCGAGTGGTAGGCACTTGGTCCAGGGTGTCAACGATCGCGAGGCCATGATCAAATTTTTCAGTTAGCGCTGAAACAGCTGAACCATGGCGTTCGACAAAAGCGTGGTAAGCTGTTGTTTCGATGTGGTTGATACCAAGCATAATGAACAAAGTCTGGAGGAAACAAATTGACTACCACGATAAGCTGTAATGTTCATTGGTTAGTCCGTAGCGGTTCATCTAAGCAATGCTTAGACGCCCCGCCACGGTGGTCTAGTGGCCAATGTACTCAGCTGCGGACCGGCAGGTCACGGGATCGAATCTCAGCTGCGGCGGCTGCATTTCTGATGGAGGCGGAAATGTTGTAAGCCCGTGTGCTCAAATTTGGGTGCATGTTAAAGAACCCCAGGTGGTCGAAATTTCCGGAGCCCTCCACTATGGCGTTCCTCATAATCATATGGTGATTTTGGTACGTTAAACCCCACATATCAATCAATCAGTCAAGCGATGATGAGGCCAAGGGCCACTGACTCTGCCATGATGTGAGCGAGCAGTAATTTCTCAGGTCGGTGCGTGATCGGGTCTACACACGTTGATATATACTGGCTGTTTTACGATGAGGCCAAATGGTCAATGAACTTCTGGCGCCCTTCACTGAACCACAGGTCAGGATGTGGGAAGGTGCACAGTGGGCTGAAGGTGCATAGTGGCGAGCGTTGCTTCGTAGGAACGCATTGTAGATCTGCCACTCTAATGTAGATCTACCACCATCATTTCAGTTTGTTCAGTACTGATTGTGCAACTTTTTATAACATAATGAGTGAACACTTAGGTCTTGTTCTAAATATAGAACGTTGCTTCCTAAAATTGGTATTGCTCAGCGCTTCGTGATTAAGCATCTGCTAAAAAGCTTATTCAATTCATAATTAAAAAAATAATGCTCGTCAACGCATATCAATATTGCTCGTGATAAGTATTCGCTTGTTTACCAGGTAAAAGATCAGTCGTTGAAGAGGATCTGGTCTACACTGGCGGGAACAGGACCTGTGGTGTCTTCAAATCAAGGCTTCGACTGCCTGGTATGTTTCAACCACTGTGACCATGGTCAGTGCTTTAGTAAAGTGTGACAGTTGTGACACGAAATTTTGTTACAGTTTCAGTATGATAACTACTATATTTTACTATTTCTTTATATTAATCCACAATTGTCAGTGAAACTGCTCATGCGCTTGAAATAAGCGATTGACCGGAAAATAATTGTATCTTTTATCAAGTACACAAAACAGCATAAATAGGCTGTAACAGGGAAAGACTTACTTTTCCATCAGATGGACAAAAACGCCCTTAAGGTGGAGTTTGAACTTCCTTTCTCTGCTTGACAAAGGCTGCAGTAGTCAACAAGGTCAACGACACATTGTCGCACCTGAGATCTAAACTTCTATGATTGATTAAGCAGCATATCTCAAATCAAATACAAACTTCTAAGAGTTGTGCAGATCTGTGAATAGTATTGGTTCAGCGACAAAGTTTAGGGCAAAGCGACTTCCCGATGACAGCCACAAGTAACGCTTTGGTCACACAAAAAAAAACTTTTTTTGTCTGAGTACCTCGGTTCTACATATTGAATTCGAGGTACCCCAGTCGCAAACCACTGTCCAAATTGACGCTCTAAAACAGGACGTCAACTTACGGTATGGGGTCACCACAATGCAAGCCTTGAACAGGAAATATTTGAATTTTTCTTTCAGTAAACTGCAATTCGCACGTCGGTATCATCAACTGTCGCGTTATGTCGCTTTTTGTTCGACAGTCGCTCATTGGCAGGTCAATGATACTAGTCGCACATGTGAGAGACCCTTAAAACAAGGCGGGTTCAAACATACATAATAGGTGCAATATGCGGTAGTTTTAAAGACAACAGTCTCTCTTGGCCTTCGACGCAAAAATATTGGTCTGTCCGCCTATCTCTCTGTCTGTACATTTGTCTATTTGTCCGCCTTAATGGTACCCAAAAGTGCACCCAACTGAACAAATGATGCTCCAAACGGCCGACGCCATTCGCAGCGCCCACCAATATTCCTCAATATTCAGCTTTCATCCTTGTGTGATTGTCAATTATAAAGCAAGTTATTTTGCACATCTGAGGCATCATAACAACACGTAAAATTATCTTTATGTGTGTCTTTTTACTACAAAAGGCATACACAAGCAATTCTAAGGACCGTAGTGTTTATCACGCTGCGCTGACCAGGCAACGCTTGCCCGAAAAGGCAAGTGTTTCCGACGTTTTAAGACGACACGGTGGTGGCACCTACTCGTTGGCTTGCGTACACCTTATCACCTAGAGAGACGGGCGCGCACGCCACACGCTTCGTTATCCAGCATAATACCACATAACGCCCATCTCAAGTGTGACGTTACCATGATGCGCTCGTTCGCCTCCACTGCACGCTCGAGGCACTCTAACGCAGCGCCTCCAGAATACCATTCACTGATTTTCTTGCACAGAACATCAAATCAACGTTTTGTTCGTTTTTCCAGACAACAACACTATTGTCTTTCGACACCATTTGCAGTGTAACATGCAAGATACGGGGCCATTGTTTTAAAGAAAGAGGTTTATTGTTGTTCTTTCGTATTTGTCAGCAGCTGCCATGCTAGATAACTTCTGTCAACCTAAGTATTCACCCAAGAATAAATGTTAACAAGTAAATATGGCTCTTGATGATACCAAATCGTCCATAATGAGTAACAGCCATGCAACATGGAACTTCGTCTACACCAATTCGCAGCAATTAGCTTGATATTACGCAACTTATCGCGCTGGGAGAAACTGTGACTTGCAATCAACCCAAAGCCGTCGAGAGAACTGATCGCTTCAAACATTTCATGCTCATTCACTCAGGGGATAGTGTCGTATTGTACTTCATTTACCCGGTAACGTGAACAAAAGTAAAAAAAATTCGAAGGACGGATTCTTCGGCCTCGTTAGCGCCGTAAATCCGAGCAAATTATATAGCCGATTGATGAAGCGGAATCGCAGGTTACAGAAATACGTTGGTCTCACGAATTTCATTCATCCCCGCGTGTTTTCGCCTTCGCTACAAGAGCGGGCAGGATAGAGAGGTGGTTGGTTAAGGTCAATCGGAAAGAACGACCTAAAATAACGCTTTATACCACCACAATTTTTGTGCCTAGCATCATAGCTAGAGAGTCAATTTCCTTCTACACCAATATTGGTAAACATCTAAGCGAGTATAGGTGTTTTTTCAGGCATTAATGTCGACATTGTTCTATCTGTGACACAAAACTGGTTGAATTTTCTAGACAGAAAAAGTTGCGTCTGTAATTCACAAAGGGTTCAAGGTGAATCGCTTATTCTTCATTTCATAATACCACTAAGCCAAATCAGTAGTGGATACTCAGCCTACCAGCTGATATGGTCTTTTCTGGAAGTGTGTTTTGGTGACTTGAAATATGTGTCATTTTTTGTCGTCAGCTAATTATTCTGAAGACTTCCAGTAGATCATTATAGGTTCCTGCTTCGTCCGTAGTACAACGTGGATTAATGTTCGGCCACTTGGTGTTCGTGATTTTTATGAATAACATATCAATAATAATTGCTGAGAAAATCAGTTTTATACTGCTGTTATTCACCGAAAGTCAATACTTCCGCATTTCTGAACATGCCTAATTGAGACCTGACAAAACTTTCTCACAGCTCTGTACCTAAGGTATGTTACTAAACGGAACTAAATCGACGTACACTCGGCTCTTTGGGAAAGAGCTTGAGTGGTCTAACTACTTTCTTATTCACATGCCAGCTTGCCGCGTTTAAAAAAGCAAACCATGTTGTTTGAGAATTGACCAATATCTTTTCAAAGGAGCCGCACGGTCATCAGTAAAACGGCAAGTAGCGCTATAACGAGCTTATCTTCCTTTCTGGCACACTTTTTTCTTGTGCGACGTGAAACGGCGAAAGTATGAAAAAGAAAGATATCTGCTCGTCATATGAAACTCCTACCATAAAGTGCGCATGAGTATTAGGATATTCGTACAAAAAAAAGGATAACCTGAGACACGCCCAAAATAGAGGTGTCAATGGCACCTAATGCCACCTTTGTAACGTCACCGCGATGAAGACCCAAATACCCATTCACCAGTTTCTACTGCACTCTAAAAAAATATCCAGTAAAAAGTGTGTCTTTTTGTCTCACAACAATAATCGTCATCAGGCTTGCGTGCGCTTCCTTTCTTGAAAACTCGGCGCTGTCCACTTTCCTATCGAGAATGCAATGTAACCCTGATAATGGGCATGTCGATCGTGACGGGAATGTACCAGGCGCGTGGCAATAGCTCAAGGATGGAACGCAATATAGATGACAATTATTGTTGTAGGACAAAAAGAAACCCTTTTTACTAGCTCTTTTTTAGAGTGTAGCTTCAATTTAGCAATGTAAAAATAAACCTCTGTGAACCTCTAAGTCGACTCCTCATGTTGTACTGATTTTTTAGACTTAGGAAGTGTTTCTAGTAATTTTAGGAATAAGCTTTCTTTTTTTCTTTAATTGGCCGGATGAACATACTGTAGCTTGTACAGACTCTAGACACTATTGAAATTATTGTGGTGATTTGTGAAGTTCGCTAAAGCAATCAACGTAACGATCAACCAACACGAAAAAAGCACTAATAAGAACCTATCAAAATTTTCACTTCTCCCTGTTACCTCATTCAGTATTGCCTTCGATAATCATAAACGTTTGCCCGCCTATAAACTTTGTGGAAATGTTGGCTTTAGAGCGTTAAAAGCGTCACCTACGGTTGTATTTTAAAGTTTCACTCAAAACCGACTTTTCATTTTCAGGTGAACATTCTTGGTATGATTTGCGAGTAAGAATTTTTCTATACTTACCGGCCCATCGGAAGATTGTGTTGGCAACTTCAATGCTGTCATTGCTAAAGCAACAAAAAAGGTCCCGCGAACAAAAACCAGGACTCCTTCAGTTGCATCTAAACCAATTTACTATCCTTGGTGTCAACAATACTTCAGTCCCCATCAGTATACCAGCAGGCTTCAGTACCTCAGAGGCCGTCTGGCAAAGAGAGTAACACTTATGATCATGCGAATAAAGAACCAGTGAGGGGGATAATTGTTTTATGTTTTGGTGTTTACTTCCGAAGACCACGATATAAATATGCGGGACACCATTGTAAAGGGCTCCAGGAAACTTGAATACCAGAGGACATTTAACGCGCACCGAAACTTAAGGGGACCACCCAGAGAATTTCAATTCCGCGACCTTCAAATAAGCTATAAATCTTCATTATCGCGATACCAACATGATGGCGCCCACTTAAAGTACATAATCTATCTTTAAGAGTATCTGCGGAAACGTTGAGTAGTGAGACCGTAGCGTGATGTTCATAGCCATTGATCGCCATACTCATGTTACAAGCCGCAGCACCGCGCCTCTCGTGAAGCTCATGCTGAAGGTTGAGGCGAGAGCCAAGCAGAACGCACTCCCACTCCTGGCGGAATGGACACTAGCAGCCGCGACACTCAACCTTGAAGTAAAGTGGTGGGACCCCGGTTCAGCCAAGGTGGCCGCCTTCCCGTCGTGTCACGTCTCTCGGTACGGTGGCGACCCGAAGAACATGACTTGCGCCAGTTGGACGCTGTCATGATTTCAAGACTCTACCACCCAGTGCCTCAAGTCCACGCGGCCTGTCGCCGACTGTACCTGAAAAATCTGGATGCCATTCTCGAGGTGACTGGCGCAGCGTCACTGCGCAAACGATAACGTACATTGACCTGCGGCCATGCCCACCCGGTTGAACTGCGGCATCTCGTATTTGAGGTTTGATGCGGCTTCGAGATGTCACCTTACTGCCGCATTATTATCCAGCCCGCAACAATACCATGATCACTGGTTCTGCAGTGCTGGACTGCTATAGGGAAACCTACCTCCCACTTACGGTGAGCCATGAGTTCCAGGCTTCCCCAACCAGCCCACAATCCTTCCTTGACGAAGACCCCACTTCCCGGACACGACTATTTCTACCTCGAATCTGGCCGCAGAAGCATCCATTTTTCCGTCCGACCACGACGACGAGGTAAGGCGCTCTTACATCAGCAGACTTCTCCACCGGTAGGTGCATACTTTTGAAGCCCGCAGCAAAAGGACAATCTCACTTGCCTGTTATTGATCTGCACGCTTATTCAATATCCAGGGCTCGTGCAACTTCTCAAACGATGACTACGATGGCTAGGTTGCCGCAAACTCTAGAGTGTGCGGCAACCTTGAGGAGCTGGAGTGTGTCATCGAGGAGCTGAAGTGTGTCACAGACATAGACACCGGCATGCTAACTATTCAACCCCCAATCGTGGAGGTATCACCATTCACAATTTCAAACCAACCTTTCGTCGGCCTCAACGCTGTGCGTGATTTGGCGGCAGTGCCATGCCTTCTCCTCGCAGTCTCCCTCTGCCGAACTTCAAGGTTCCAACCATGGCTGAACTTCTCAGGTGCTACGACTATGACAGACGTGCCTGAGGACGACGAGCCTAGTCCGCCTATTGCAGAGAGGCCGCACATGCCTCGCCTGTCATAGAGCAGCCATCGACCATGCCGACCTGCGAACGAGCCCCCGTGAGCTGACTACCGAACGTGCTTCTCCGAGTACAGGTGTGCCTAAGTGCAAGCATGCTGAATTTCAAGAGATGCGTCCTGCCAAGTTAGCATTGTTATCACTTGGGAAACAAATTTTATAGAATGTGAACAATGCCCAAGCATTTGTAAATAAGTGGCACTCCTGCAAGACCATGCCGCCGATGCAGCAGGGGGTGTTTCAGGGGCGAAGCTCCTTATAGTCCGGGCTTGTCCCTCCAACGCCGTAGCCAGCTTCTAGTAGTTGGAGCATTCACTAGAAGCGCATCTGTGTTCTCTCATCTAGTTTCAACGGAGGCCAATATTGATTGATATGTGGAGTTGAACGTCCCAAAACCACCATATGAATATGAGAGACGCCGTAGTCGAGGGCTACAGAAATTTCGACCACCTGGGGTTCTTTGACGTGCACCGAACGGAGGCCATTAGATGGCTCTGTAGCACTCACTCTTTTCCAGCGCGTGCTTTAGTCTCTTTCAGTCGAACTTAAGGTAAACTACAAACCACACTAGCTGCCGGCGTGCTTTGTTTCTCTTTCGACATTTTTATTGTGAGGTAAGAAATACAGTCGTAAGTCGGTGCGATTCCATATTATACTTACGAGGAAGAAGGCATATGCACAGGATAAATTTGGGAGCAAATACGTTCAATACTGCTGCAGTAGAAGCGCGTTCAGGCCACTACTTCGTCGCAATCATACTAAGCTACCTTCCCAGCCAGCAACAATAACCGCCGGCGGCTGAAACACCATCCCGGTGCCATCAATTCTCGGTGCGTGAGTAGCATGGTTTAAGCCTCGGGACATGCACTATATTGGTCGGGACTGAAGCTGTTGCTGACGTAGGATGGAGTGAAACAATCTCATAGAAGACACCAGTGACCTTTCGTTTAACGCGGTAACAGCCAACAAAACAACGCATCACTTTTTCGCAGAGACCAACACGTCGAGAGGGTGACCACATCAAGGGCAGCGACCCCAGTGAGTACTTAACTGTGGAGTGTCGGCGATCGTAAATACAATTTTGATTGACCTGCGCAGCACGTGAACAATACCGGCCTTCTTGGCGGGCAATTTAGGCATGGGCCACTGCATAGCCAGCATAGATAGTCGATGAGTCGGCGTCAGAATGAAGCTTGGTGTGCATGGGTAAAAGCAGGTGATAACCAAAAAGTAGGCAAAAAGGTGAAAAGCTACCTGTGTCGTAACGTGAAGAGTTTGGAACGCGAAAGTAACTAAAGGTAAACGAATGTGAAAACTCAGTAGCCCTCAGAGACGTACTTCACTAGCAAACTTGTCAGGGTACGGTTCTGGCGTTGAATGTGGCCATTGGTTTTGGAACGCGAAAGTAACTAAAGGTAAACAAATGTGAAAACTCAGTAGCCCTCAGAGACGTACTTCACTAGCAAGCTTGTCAGGGTACGGTTCTGGCGTTCCATGTGGCCATTGGTTTGCGGGCAGTATGCTTTAGTGAACTTGTGGTGGATGGATCAGGATCGCACTAGGTAGTTGACGTCTAAGCCACTTGTGCTGTTGCATGGCTCAGGGACACGGAGCTACACCATAACGATCGCCTGCGCAGCCGAGGGGCCTTGCTCAGATCTAGTAGCTTTGTGAGTCGTCATGGTAGCAGCAAAACGCCGTCTGCTGCGAAGATCTAGCTCCTGAAGCCGCGTCGTACACCGCACCTCCTCCAATGATGTTACGGGGAATAAAGTATATGCGTAGGATATATTGGTGAGGAAATGCGTGTAACACTGCTGCAGTTGAAGCGCGTTCCACTCAGCACTTTGTCTTCATTATTCTAAGCTATAGTTCCAGCCCGTGACAATAAAAATGAAGACAAGGCCGCGGAGTGAAGGGTAAACAAAGCAGGTGCAGCTCAGGCTCGCCATGAAGCCCACTTGGAATTAAGGACTCGAAAAGCCGAAGTAAAATGCCAGCGTCGTACTGACCCGAAGATGAGAGCTCGAGGAGCTAAAGTGACATGGGCTCGTCGACAAGTGGACTCTGATGTGGCAAGAACCGGTGAAGCGGAATCTAGACGGAAGGGCCAGTAAGCGGATCCTGAGGCGGCGCGGGCACGGGAAGCTGCCGCAAAATGCCTTAAACGGTTGCTACCTGAGGTCTCTGACACCGATACGCACTTTAAGCGGGACTTAAATAACGCGCCTGATGTTCTACCAACTGAGAAACCGTGGCTGCTATGCCCCATTCACTTTACTGGGTGTATGTGTGAAATAAACGTAAAAGTGTCAGTCAGCGCCGCCTGTAGCCATGACGGCGAGTTTAGGAAAACTCTTTTTTTTTTTGCCTTGATCTTCTTACGGGCTGGCAGCTTTCTGGCAGTTATTACGAGCCGGCAACTATTCACGGCAAGTTAAATTACCTAATATGACATCCCCCACACTTTTCTTGGCATGATTGCCTGTTAGATCTCATTATTATTGTTGTGGGGTGAGTGACAATATTGTGTCGAGCGAAAAACACGAGCCCTTGAGTGTGCACTTCTTTCCTGCCTTCGTAGCGAGAGTCTAGTTCTAGGAGACTTGCTGCCTTCAGGTAGTAAACGAAGGATCATTGGTCGGTTGCCATGGGAATCATCTGTCTAGGAAAGCGCGCTATTTTTATAGACACCAGTTCATCCTAAGACACTTGAACGCAGAAATTGAGGTCTCTGTATCTTTCTTTCTGTCACGTGAATCAGCCACCTGTTCAAACCTCCAACGTTTGCTGGACGCCATGACATCTTGAAATGCTGGCTGAGTTTATACCTCTGGACAATGCTAATCCAAAAGGTGAGATTACGCATGTCTGAGACGCAACATGAATACGCGTAAGTGTTAGGCAGAGTGTTAATTTACTAGAAAATACGTGGATACGTATTCTAAAGCCCTAGTGCTTCTTAGCCTGGGCTGAAAATGCCACTGTGCACGAAAAAGCTTTGTGCCGACAATATGGTGCTGCCACCAAGCAGTGGTACTTGGTTTTGAACAAACTCGTGTTTTGTGTCCTTACGCAACAAGTGGCAGATTTGTTTGCCACGCAGATATTAAGACTCAATAAAAACACCCTTTTATATGTAGTGCATATTGAAGTTCGTGTGTCTGATTCAACAAACCACTGCAGAAAAATTTTGCACTATTTAGTAATTGAAAGTGTGCTGACACTGTTTCTCAGTCATGGTAGTTGCTACTTGATTCTATACTTGGTATTCACGTGACGTCACGATAGAGCAGCCTGGCCGGCGCAATGACCGAAAGGACTCGAACTGCGTTCGCTACTGTGGGTACCGCCATCTTTTCGGGGGGACGGTGTCAACGAAAAGTACTTTTCTCCATGATTTTCCAGCACCGTGGCTGGTGATCTGTGCCTTTTCATCACTTTATCTGAGGTGCGTCACTGTTTTGTGATCATAAATGTGCACCCCTCATTATGGTTGAGTTTGTATACGAAGAATTCAGACGCGAGTGCGAAAGAACGCCACATCAAGAAAGCGGAACTTTGCGGTGGCGTCGATTCTTTCGCTTACATACAACGAGACCACGTTCGAAGTCATGCTCGTAGCCAAGGTAAAACTTTGGACATTAAAGACTACCTCATGCACGTGACGAGTTTCATCACTCATGAACAGCTGACAGCAAAGTAGTCGTTAGAGTCTCATGATTACATGACTAGCAGATTCGTGCAAGAGCCCAGCTGCGAAGACACAGCGAGTACATCATTGTGCGTACCAAGGTAACACAATCTAAAGCGCAAAGACTGATTATCTGGATCGCTCTGTAAAGCTATTGCTTACGATATGTATGACAGGTGTGTGATCGATGTTGGAATATTGATGTTGTAACCCTGTAACACATTCACAATTGTCTGTGAGGTGATAACCATAACTCCTGAAGTGCGTTTTTACAACAGCACAGAGTCAGGTAACACCGTCTCTGTGGAGCTGAGAGAAAAAGAAAAAAAGCAAAACTGAAATAATACCTGGCCACAATCAAACAGGTGTTTTCCCACCCAGCTGCTGTTAACGATTCAAGCTCTGCTGCGTTCTCCAAGGAGAATGGAGCAGCGGTGACCACACATTCTCCAAGAATAATGCACAGCGGTGGCCACAATAAATTCACTCGTTGTTTATGCAGTAAGTCGCTTTGCTTTGTGTGCATTTTGGCAGCCTGTGTTTTGAACATGCATAAAGTCAACGGTTAAATGAGCTCTTTCTTCCTTTCGCAAGCGAACCACTCCTAGGCAATTTCATCTCAGCCGCTAGAGCCGTGGCTTCTAGTAAAGCAGGATGGAATGCTCGAAGCTGCGCACTGCACATGCATGTCCAGTCTCAGTGAAGCCTGCTCACACATGGTGCGCTGCTCTTCTATTTAGAGGTGACCTCAAGCTTCCGGGATGGTCGGGCTTGCACTCACAAGAAAAACACGTGGTTGCCTCCATACATGAGTGCCGTGCCTTGTGTGCCGTTCACCCAAATGAGCTCGACATCAGCAGCAACCAAGAGCCGCCTGGAGCGACATCAGTCCTCATCCTCAAAGAAATCAGCCCCCACCATCAAAAGGCCTACAAAAGACAAGTGGAAGACCTTCTTTGGGGTCTTCCACTTGTCTGGACAAATATTCTGCTGTGCTGTCTTTAAAAATGATTATTGAGAGGACTTCATCCCAATGTAAGTGAAGCATTCCACTGCACTTCAGGAAAACTTGGCAAGAGACAAGCCATTGTCAAATTAGGTGATGCTGGATGAGTGCAGGATGTTTTCGCAGGCACACGTTGTAGAGCTCAAGGCAATTAAGTTTCCGATGAACAATATCACAAATAAGAGGAAGTAACTACTCGTTGTATGATGAAGAGCTCTGTTAAGTAGTTGAAACTGCCAGCTTTCATCTTGCTTAATTCGCTTAGTTACGTATGTCATTTTTCTAATTGGGATATTCCAGCTAAGTGCAGTTTTATGAATGCCATTCACCCCAGATGCACAAATCTTTGTTTTTCCGTGCCTTTGTTTCAGAAGAAAAAAAAACAAAGGCAATTCACAAGATATATGTAAATAGACCACTTGAGAGCTGAAATATTGACATTTTGTATACATTGGCCAATATTGTGAAAACTAATTTTGTTGAAACTGCAGGTCTGTGAAGACGTTGAAAAAGTTACCCAAGATCAGTCGGCCTCAGACACATGGTTCGCCTTCAGAGCGAACCGTGTCACAGCATCGACGGCCCATGAGGCTTCTCGGATGTCCTTAACTCAGCCACCTCTCATTGTTGTGAAGTAGATTTGTTACCCGGAGGACAGTACATTTTCTGCAGCAGCCACCTATAGGGATAGCACAAGGAGGATACTGCCAGAAAACAATAGATTGCTCAAGCATCCAGGAAACATACAGAGTTTGAGTGCAAGAAGTCTTAACTACACATTAGTCATTTCAATCTTTACTTGGCAGCGAGTCCAGAGGGCCTGATTTCTTGTGCCTGCTCCCAAGAAGGTGTTATAGAAATTAAGTGCCCGTCCTCAGCTACCTGTGTGAATAACATCACGGAACAAAAGAACTGGCTGTCTTGAAGTTGATAGTAACATTACATTCAAGCTCAAACGACAGTATGCGTATTTCACACAAATCCAGCTGTTCGTCTGCCAGTGCAGCTACTGTGATTTCTTTGTGTGGACACTAGGAGACAGCCATCTTGAGCAAATATTCATGGATGCTGACTCCTGTGAAGGTGTCGAAACCAGGAGGAAGGGCTTTTTCATGATGGTCCTTCTGCCAGAGCTCTTTTTCAAGACCTGGACTTCGCCAGAGAGAAAAAACATGCTTGGAAACGTGCTTGGAGACTCTTCTGATGGCGAAGCACTGCAGTATTGCTATTGTGGTGGGCCAAAGTCTGCTGACATGGTGGAATGTAGTGGCAAGGACTGCATGGAAAAATGGTTTCGCTTTAAGTTTGCCAACCTGAAGCGTCGTCCTAAAGAAAAGGCTTGGTTTTGCAGAGATTGCAAACCTCACAAGAAGTAAATATACAGCCCACTCCCATTATTGTGACCACCACATACTTTCGAAGTCGACGTTGGGAGGGTTCCTAAACCACCTTCGATTATTTTCCAACATTTCAAGTAAATGCATACTTTAAAGCAAGGAAACCGAGCCTTAAAACACCAACAGAAGAAGAGGGAAAAATGACCACACATGTCGGGGACTAACAACAGTTTAATTAAAAACATACCCTCGGACAGAACACCTAAAATGCGCATGCGTCCTACGTATTCTAGGTGGGAGGTTCTTGATTGATTGATTGATTTGGGGCTTTTAACGTCCCAAAACCACCATATGACTATGAGGGACGCCGTAGTGGAGGGCTTCAGAAATTTCGACCACGTGGGGTTCTTTAACGTGCACCCAAATCTGAGTGCACGGGACTTCAACAACAGGCAGCCACCAAAGCCAGAATTCGGTTCAGCGACCCGCCGGTCAGCAGCCGAGTACCTGAGCCACTAGACCACCGTGGCGGGGCGGTGGGAGGCTCTGAAGAGAACGGTGAGCGTGTGGCCATGGATTAAGCACAACCAATTCGTACATGTGCTTTGAAAATGTTGCACATAAAGAAACTCAAGTGTGGTATCTTTATTTACGTTTTAATTAGAAGGTGCCACACTTTGCGTTTATTTATCTGCAACGTTTTCAAAGCACATGTACGTTTTTGTTGTGCTTATTTATCGCGACATGCTCACCGTTTTCCTCAGACCCTCTCACCTAGAGTATGTAGGGTGCATGCGCATTTTGGATTTCGCTCTTTTTTGTCGCCTTTGTTTGGAGGTTGCCTTCACAAAAGCATATAGAACCCTCATCGGATTGACCGACAATGCGGAATGCGACGTCTGCTGCACCAAAGAAGACATCGACCATCTGATATGCCATTGCCCTCGATTTGCCTCTCAAAGACAGAAGCTTTCGGACGCATTGCGACAATTTGACGATCGGCCACTCTCTGTGCAGATGCTACTGAAACACCGTCATCGCCTTTCGTCGGCTCAAAAAGCAGTCAAAGCTGTCTTGTGCTTTTGGAGGACTACAGGCCTATGTGACCACCTTTAACTTTTGTGTAGTGCCACCGCAGCATATGCGCAAGCCGATTGACTGCCAAACCTTCTTTCCTCTCTCTCTCTCTCTCTCTCTCTCTCTCTCTTTCTCTTCTCTTTCCTCTCTCTCTCTCATCTTTATGCCCCCTTCCTATTCCCCCAGCGTAGGGTAGCAAACCGAGCATGTGCCTGGTTAACCTCCCTGCCTTCCCTCTTGTTGTTTACCCCCCCCCCCGCTCTGAGTGTGTGTTTTTTCATTAAACTGTTGTCAGTCCCCGGCATGTGTGGTCATCTTGTTCACTTCTTGCGTTTGTGTTCCTGAAGGCCGGATTTCATTGTTTTCAATTATGTAACAACAGGGCCAATACCAGACTCTTCTAAACACATGCATTGAGTGCAGACACTGTCACGATCAACAATACCAAATGCCACAGTGCTACGAGCCGTGGGCACCCCACAAATTCCAAGAAACAGTCCATTCTCCTCTTCGAGCATGTCAGCAGGGTTCAGCTCCTAAAGTGTTATCTGTGACGCCAACTACAAGACAATTTTTCTGCTCACAGGTGCGTGCGCTTGGCTCTTTTCCTCCTGACACGGTGAGAAGCACTCGGCCAGGAGGAGAGACAAGCCGATGAACGTAGGAATGAAACGAGTGAGGGCCTCTTTTTGATCATGAAACGCGTGCAACTCTGCTGTTATAGCACAGTTTCGGAAAATTTTCACGGCAACGTGGTCATTGTAGACGTGTTTACGACAACAACAGCTAAATGAAATTTTGATCTCTGGATGGTATAGCAGTTCCTTTAAATGGGACATTTTCAGCCGTCTTTGTATTGCCTAATGAAAACCCAAGCCCTCAAGAGCCTCTAAAATGTAGTGCTGAAGGCGAGAACACCTTGAAAACTTACAGCATTTCGAATATAGCTTTGATTCCTAAGGCAAAATGGGACTGTCCAAAAACGTAGGACAATGGTGTGCAACACACGCCATCGATAACAGAGGGTAACGATGGCTGCGGAGATGCGTTGAGGGGAAGATACATGCTACCGTTGAACAACAGACTTCCCAGATAAATTACGGGGCTACCAACAATGTATACAAAGCTACTTACAGCGAAAATTGCTGTTTCTGGGCCTCCGAAGCAGATGTCTGCTGGATGCACGTATGCCGACTGCTATCCATTAGTGATGACTGGAATTTTCACACCAGTACCACAACTGGACGTCCACTGAGGGGTGACAGACAGCATTTCCCAATGAATCGCGTTTTATGCTCCACTTTGGCGTATATGCCACCACGGATCCTCAAGCACATAATCTAACGCAGCTGGCTGCAGCACTGAAGTCAACAAGGCACAGTGTCCGAGTAAGCCCCTTGAAAAACCTAACTGATTCTCTTCTGTACGTGTTGGTGCAGTCTGTGCTTCAAAAGGGGGCTATTCCTGCTTTTGACAGGTGGCTATAATAATGTGACTGTACTGTGTATTTGTAGTTTTGTCGGTCTTAGATGTAAATGCATGCATAAAGGAACCTGAAGAATTTGTTCTGGAAAATCAGTTAAGGCAAAAGTTGTTACAGTGCGTGAATAGGAAAACTGAACAAAGTCCTCAAACTGTTTATATTATCGTTACAATGTTCCTTGGGAGCATATTGTCTAAGAAATGCTAAATATTTTGATAACAGCACATAATTTTTTTCGTAGTGTAACCATAGAATTAGATCCGCCCCTGTTGGTTCTTTTTGAAGATTCTTGCTTTGAAATGTTAGGCTTGGCATGTAATGCACACTGACCAACACGTTTGTTTAATGCTAGAAAGGATTGAAAGACATGGAAAGTGTAGTTGTAAAAGCAAATGTACGTGGAGAACAACTTTATTCCCGGCAGGTTTGTTTCTGCTGGGTGATCAGTGGAATTTAAAGAAGATTCTTGCTTCAACAGAATAGGCGCAGCATGTTATGTCAGGGTGTCAGCCAATTAGGAAAAGCTGGAAAAGGCAAGGAACTTCGACCCTTCTGGAAAAGTCGTAGAATTTCCGAAAAACCTGGCCAGGTGATGGGCACTGACAGCAGTTCTGTGTGACCATCACAAAAAATAAGCATTACCATTAATCAAACTTGAAAAGTCTCTCAGTTGCAGCTACAGTGAGCAGCTACAAGGTGTTAAAAAAAGATAGTGCGTAACTGGTACTTCTTAGAGTAAATGCGAATGGATACACCGACTCATGGAACACAACTGAACTGACGTTTCAATACCTGATATAGGAGGGAGCCTTGTTCACAATAAACGCCATAAGAAATACACAGCATATTTAAGTACCTTAGCAGAAGCCTCCCATCACTCCTGTTCAGCCTATGTACAGTCATGTGTACCTGGATTCCAGGGGATTTTTTTAGATGCGAAGCATTTTATAGTTGCACCTATTAGCAAATCCAGCGTCAGGGGGGTCGGGTGTCTACACACCTACTGCGCATGCTCCCGTCTCATGCCAACTGTCGTCCCCCAGCGCCTATCTCGCCTCACAAGGCCGACGCAGGCAGCGTCTGATAGTAAAAGCCGACTGCTCACGCTGCACAACCGTTCACTAACCACCCCGTATATGTAGGCGCTGGAACGCGCGTTCGGAATTCAGTCAAGGGCATCTTTACATCGATTTTCTTTGACTTGACGCTTTGCCTGACTTGAGTAGATGCGATAGAAGCAACGCTTACTTCAACCAGTACTGGGTTACGACACAACAGTGTCCTACCACTCGTTGAAAACAACGCTTCTCTTTCACTCAATAAATATGAATAATAAAGACAAAATAATACTTAGGCATTCCCAAGCTTTACCCAATTACGCAATATTCACTCGATACCCCCCAAAACTTTGTGACGTATTCACTCGAGCCCAGACAGAGACAGACAGACAATGAACTTTATTTGATCCTGAGGAGCTTTCGCGGGAACCCCTATCGGGGACCCGCGGAAGCCGCTGGCCGCGTCCAAGTAGGGGCTGGGACACCGTGATGTTCCGCCCTTTCTTGGGCCCTCTGGATTGCCTGGATTTGTGCTTGAAGCGACGGGTTCCGGAGTGCTTCTTCCCAGTCGGCTTCGCTGGATAGAGGGCCATTAGGTAACGCGGGGCATTGCCAAAGCATGTGCGCTAAGGAGTAATAAATTTCATTACATTCTTGACAACTTGAGTCAACGTCTGTGGAGATACGACTAAGAAGGCCCCGCGAGGGGAACGAGCCCGTCTGGAGCATTCTAAGTGTAATTGACTGAGACCTATCTAACTTTGGGTGAGGAAGAGGATAGGCTCTTATACTTAGCCGATAGTGAGATGTGATTCATTAAACGTAAGGAGTGGATCGTTATGCTGGATTTTATCCTGACCCCATAAGGCCTCCATGCCGCCCGCGGCGCGTTAGATCTCGCGCACGCTCATGGGCAAGCTCGTTGAGGTTAGGTACGTGCTGATGAACGTCCGCACCCATGTGGGTGGGAAATCAAGAGATTAAGTGAGTGCCAGGGTCTGTTCTTTTTTCTAGAATGGAGGCAGCCTCCCGCGCTATGTTACCCGACTCAAAAGCTTGATGGCCGCTCGTGAGTCTGTTAACACGGTGGTGTGTAAGCGGTCGGTCGTGGCCAGGGCTATGGCGACCTGTTCTGCGACTGCGCTCGTAGCTAACCTGACCGAGGCTGAGGAGCGTGATTCCCCGTTGCCAGTCAATGATTGCCAGCGCGAATGTGCTAGACTTGCCGTACTGAGCCGCGTCGACAAAGACAGTTCGATTCTCGATTCTCGGCGGCGTTCTGTAATATCGCCCGTGCTCGGGCTTTTCGCCTCCCTACATTGTATTGCGGGTGCATATTCCGAGGAATGGGCTGAGCCACAAAGGTTTCCCGGACCTCCCGGGATACGGTAATTTCCCGTTCAGCAAGCATTCTGGGAGCCATGCCAGCCTCGTCCAGGATGCGTCTTCCTGCCCTGGTTGACGAGAGCCTGACCACCTGGGCGGTGACCTGCGCTTCGATCATTTCATCAATCTCGTTGTGCATACCGAGTTGTCTTAATTTGTCAGAGCATGTGGTTACTGGTAACCCTAGCACCTTTTTGATGCTCTTACGGATGAGAGTGTCTAGCTTATTTTTTTCCGTTCTAGTCCAGGTAAGCGCCGACGCTACATAATTAATGTGGCTCATTAGGAAGGCATGATGGATCCGAAGTAGGTTGGCTTCACTTAGTCCCTTTCTGTGTCCTGATACTCTAGCAACAAGTCTCAGCATGCTTTTGGTTTTGGCCGTGATGTGCGCCAGAGTTTTGGCGTTACACCCTCTCGCGTCAATCAGTAGTCCTAGGATTCTTATTGAATCTACTCGTGAAATGCGCTGTCCATTTCTTGCAAAAAGGGCGATGGGAATTTGGTCTAGGTGTGGAAGTCTCCTAACGCCTTGCCTGGCCGGCCTGTACAGTTACAGTTCTGATTTCTTTGGAGAGAGTTGGAGGCCTGTGCCTTCTTGGTAGGACTCCGTTTCGTCTAGGGCTGATTGCAGCGCGTTTTCTACTTCTGCGAGTGATCCTCCTTGGCACCAGATCGTGATATTGTCCGCATAAAGCGAGTGGCCTATATTGGCAGGGATCTGAGCCTCTCCGATATGCCCTTCATGACTATATTGAATAACAAGGGGAGATTACCGCCCCTTGGGGAGTGCCTCTGGATCCTAAGCGAACTCGTCTGACTTGTGTTGAGAGATCCTTATGGTAGCCGTTCTATTCATCAGGAATGACCTAACAAAGGCCTGAAACTTTGCTCGCAGACCTAGGCTGGCCGTGGCCTGCAAGACAAAGCGATGAGATACGGTGTCAAAGGCCTTGGTCAGCTCAAGGGCTAAAATTTCCCTAACATCCCCAGTGTGTTATCGAAAATGTGCTTCTTAACATTACATCTTGTGTGGAAAGGCCAGGCCTGAAGCCGATCATGTAGTGTGGGAATAGTTCCTTGCGTTCTATGTAGTTCGAGACCCTATTGAGGATCGCATGTTCCGCTACCTTGCCTACACAGGAGGTTAGCGATATCGGCCTTAGGTTGTCAAGATTTAAGGGCTTACCGGTTTCGGAATAAGCACAATCGGGGCCGCTTTCCACTCTGCCGGCACGCTTTCACTTTCCCAAGTCTTATTGACCTCTTTCGTTAGCATCTCGATTTATCTATCATCCAGGTTCCTTAACACTCTGTTTGAGATGCCGTCTGGTCCTGAGGCTAACCTGCTATTCAAGTTCTGAAGGACGGCCCTAATTCAGACTCCGTCAAGGGGTCATCGAGCTTTTTTTAACGTGTCACATTCTATTTCAGGATACTCTGCTGAGCGTCCTGCACTAGCGGTTGATATCTATTCGCTACCTCGTCTAAGAGCGTTTCTTCCGTTCCACCCTCTTGTCTGTGCTTGTGAATCAGGCGGCACAGTGCCTGTCTTTGATTGCCTTTGGTCTGCGTGTCGTCTAGCATGTGTTTAAGAAGATTCCATTTCCCCCCTGTACGCATGCGTCCATCGACTGCTGAACAGATCTCATCCATTGTAGCTGAGCTAACTCGGTGCAGTACTGTTCGACCTCCCTATTAGGTTCCGCAACCCTCTTTCGTAACCGTCGGTTAAGCCTCTGTGTTTTCAATCGCCTCAAAATGGAGGCTTTGCTTCCAAGAGATGGCGAGTGCGGATCCATCCTGGGAACATCGAGCTCGGTTTGAATAGTTTTTGTGGCCTTTTCAACGTCTGCTCTGAGTGTCTGAATGAGTTCGCTGAAGCTGTCATATTCGCCCGTGTCCTCGTTTCTGAGCATTCGGAAAGCATCCAGTCCGTCACTTTAAATTCTCTGGGCCTGGGGGCTCTGACCTGAATGGTAACACTAATGATGAAGTGATCGCTGCCCAGGTTTTTTTGCTTGTTACCCAGGTTGTTTGCTGTAAATATTTGATAAACGCGAGATCGGGGGTTGTGTCTCTAGCCACCGACGTGCCCAGTCCTCGTGGGAAACCGGGGATCGGTGATGACTGTAGCGTTAGGTCATCGACTGCCCGCTCTAGATTTATGCCCTTAGCCATTTGCCTGATGTACCCCCATGCGTTATGTGGGCGGTTGAAGTCTCCCGCCGATTACTAACGGTGACTGCCTAGCGAGTGTAGCGGCCTTTGTAAACAGGGAGTGGAAAGACTGTTTCTGATCGGATGGTGGGCTGTAAACATTTAGATTGAACACGCTTTGTTTAAGCCAACTGTTAGGAATAACCTCAATGAAAGCGCTTCCATTCTGCCACGACCTGGGCCGAATGTCATGTACAACATATGCGAGCTTTTGCTCACCAGCGTAGCTATACCTCTCTTGGGCTCCCCCCCTTGCCGCCACCGATTTGTAACCAGCGAAGGTGGTGTGTCGCACAGTGTTTTCCTGTAGCGAAATTACCTGGGGCCTTTCTGCCTGAGCCGTAACGTGCTGTTGCAGTGAGGTCTTGCGCCTTTGAAAGCTAGCGCAATCCAATTCCAAATTACTAGATTATTTGAGTGCCCGCCATTTTGCTAGTTTTAGTTTTATTGACCCTGCGGGGTCGCCCCCGCATCATCACTACTGCAGCTTGTGTACGAACCTTTGGCCCGGTCTTAATAGCCTTTTTATTCTCAAGTGCGACTACCTTATTTTCTATGGCTCCTACTTTACTCTCAAGTGTTCCCATGTGCAGCGCGAGTTGATTAATGCTTAACTGGTTTCTTTGGAAATCCTAAGTAACTCTTCTAGCATCTTGTTCTGCGAGCTTTGCACTTGCATCTCCGAGTCGCTGTTATCCTTTGGAGGTGAAGCCTTACGCTTGGCCTTGTTGACCTCGACTTTGGGTTCCTGCGTGCTTTTATGCACGGCGTTATCCGCCACGTTCGCGCCCTCGACTCTGCTGGAAATGGCCTGCGCGGCTGTCTGCTTGCGTAGCTCTTCTTTGAGACTACCAATCTCCTGACGTAACTGTTCAATCTCACTCTTTTCATCATGCTCCGGCGATGCCGACCGCGTTACCTTTTTGGGCTTGGTCGTCTTCTCCTTGACTCAATCCGCCCATGTGAGTTCCTCCTGGATTCTGCTTCTAGACGCCGAACGCCCTCTCGAACGCCAGCGGCTCTTGCGCCGCTGCGCAGCTGGCGTGACGGAGCGACCTCTCCTGGGTGTGCCGGAGACGCTAGGTGAGACGCTGGAGTCACGGGACTGCAATCCTAGGGCCATCTGCGTCTTCTCGAAGCGCTGGTGGCGTTGGCGTCGTCTCCTTCTGATGATGTAGGGGACTTGAATCTGTCTTTGCATGCTCTGTCTGCAGTGGATGTGGACCTCTCGCGTAGCAACACTTTGGAGTGCAATGATGATCCTCCGTTGGTGATTTCTGTCCACACGTGCGGCACCACTTCCTGTTTGGATTAGGGCAAAACGTCAGCACGGTGTCCCAACCACCGCAGCCGTAGCAGACCTCCGTGTGTCTCCTGTGTAGTGTGCAGCGAAACATGCTCGCACCACAGGACACATAATCGGGCACCTTCATACCTTTGAACAATACTACCACAGCTGTGGTGTTCTTAATTCTTTTGACCTCGAGGCTCCTGGGTTGCGGTGGTTCACAATTCGTGCTCGGAGCTGAGCCTTGCTGAAATCCACGTCGACACCCCTTATGACACCTTTGCAGGTGTCATCGGGGGGAGCCGGGTACACAGAGACCCGGTACGTGCAATCGCCCAATCGGACTTGCTGCGCCTTTACGTACGCGCACGAATTCTTCTCATGAGGAGTACACACCACATAAATGTTTTGAGTGCCATTGGGACAAATGGTGTCCTCTTAAATTTCGGCTGGAGCCAGGGCCGCCGCCGTAGCCAAGGCTTGCTCGAAACGTATTTGACCGACCTTGGTCACATTCAGACCGTCCCTCGGTCTTACGATGATGTGATACGTGTCCCTCGGAAGTTGAGGGAGCCTCGAGGTGGCGACGATGCATTGGTACGCGTTCCGTGGGGTGGCGGTGCGGCCACCGCCCTTTCGTCCTCCACGCGTTGGGGTCCGTTCGCGGGTAGTAGTCACCGTTCTCATTCCCTTGCTGTTCTTGCAGCCATATGCCGTCATCCAGCCGGGACTGCCTGCTTCGTCCTGGGAGATTTCTTCTCCCTCCACGATCTCCATCTTGGGCTAAGGCACCCGCGATCGCAGGGTTAGGCCTAGGCCTGCCTGCGCTGCCTCGCCGAGGTTAGGCTTACCGCGTCAGGCATAGCTGTGCCGTGGCGTGGTCGGAGCTGCACACACTCATAAAGGGGAAAAAGTCACCCACCGTAGAAAGGCCGGTGATCGCCAAGTCTTCTCAACGCACTGCGTCGTTTAACACACGATGTACTCGGTTTCGACGAAAGAAACCAACCAAAACATTGAAAAAAGCAGGAGCCCAAATCAGCGCGTCCGCACTAGTCGGCGCCCCCTGCCACTCGAGCCCAAATGCATGTTTTTTTGTTTGTACAGATCACACGAGTTTTACAAGTCTTTTTGGTGGTCTGTAGGTTCCACGTGTTCAGCGAGGGCAGTCGAGTCAACGCGTCCTTTCGTGACGTCATATTTGGGTTGTTTTACTTGAAATCACCAGTTCCGCCAATGTACTGGTTGCCAAATTGTGGCAGCCTCTGCCTTTAACAAGACCAAGGAAATTTCAGCTCTGCAACTTGTCCTTCACATTGGCCAAACCAATCCTTAGCTTCCCATTGGTACATCCACTATTTTAGGACTGTTGCTTTTAAATATCACACGGCATATCTGGCTTTTGAACCACAAATTTATCAATGTCTGTAAATTTATGCATGTCTGTCTATGGCACAATTTTGGCTCGACTTGAAGGCCGTGTGCTTTGTCTAGGCTAGAACAGCCATCAGCAGAAGCATGCCGGGCTATTCATGTCTTTTATAAAAATAATAATATTATTATTTATTATTATAACAATAATTATAGTATTAATATTGTTATTTTATTGATGATGCAACATCAAACGTCCTCAGCCACACACTTATTGCTGGTGGCTCGTGTTTCAAGTGTAGCACTTGGGTAACTTCAGCTAAATTTTTCATTTCAGTTTCATGAGATTGTGTAAATAAATCTGCAAATATTTTTCAGCGTCACGTCCACAGCAGAGTACGTCAATCAAGGCAACATGCTGACATTTTTAATACATCTGTGAATCAAGTAAGCTGTTGCACCTTAATAGATACCTTTGCCACCAGATAATCGAACGTCAGCACTTTGAACACTGTTCCCAGCTTTCGTTGCAGCCAACCGAGGACTTTCGTTGCACTTCAAGTAGCAGAGCTGAAAGACATAACATACCAACATGCATGTGCTCATCGAAAGAACCAAAAAGAAAGAAAGACAATCTTTCAGTTCGGCTATATTCTTGCTACTTTGTCATTACTCGTTGTCAAGGCAAGGTACACAGAATACGCGAGTAGTACTCTTTTTTTTATAAAAAGTATGTTTCGGAGGTGCCCAAACTACGTGGCGATGCAAATCGATAGTAGAGGTCGAGTCAGATCTGTTCTAACCAACACCCTAAATGGTTTAATCAGCAAGTACAGCAGTTCAGGTCGATCTAAGTCAATCTCATCTACATTCTAAATGGCATGGGCTACAGCAATCAGAGTAAAATAGATTATACTCCAGTGGCAGAACTGGCCAGGCTGCAGTGTCCTCATTTTATACAGATAGCTTGAAATGACACCACTTCTACGTTTCCTAGCCGCTTAGACAGCGATTTTGGACTATCGCAGGCTCTTTTAAAATTTCGTCTGTGATTACTTAGAACTTGTGGGTCCCCTTCCTGTTTTTTTTTCCGAACATCAAACAGCTGACTTGCTCACTGCCTGGCTCAGGGTTTTTATTTTGGCCAGATATACATGTTTTTTTCAACGGCATGCTCTCAGAACATTCTGATTGCGTCTAATAAATATGTTTACTTCTTTGAAGTGCCTGGTGTTTTTTTTACCTCTTGAGAGTTTGTTCACAGTGCACTGAGTTTTCTGTGCAGACATGGCGGTCACCATGGAATTCAGAACCATCAAATTGGTAGACACCCTGTATGCGCGTGACATAACATATTGTCAATTAAGGTAGGAAGGAAAATCACATAAAAAATTAACTTCATCGTCAGCTTTTCTTACAGCACAGATTTTCCAAACTTCATTCAGAGTTCGTACAAGTTTCACAGACAAAAATTACGGTAATTCAAGCCCCGCCAATGCTTACCGTATGAAGCCTTCATGTCGGGTAAGGAATCATATGAACATGAGTACTAGATTGTGCTATAGGAAGAAAATCGTGAACATGTGTAAAAAAGAGATTTGCATAACTAGTCGGTCGTTGAAAGCATCCCACCCAAAACGGTTCGCTTACAATTCTTCATCATCGTCAGCCACCGCATGAATGTGGGCTAAATGTCTTACAGCTGTGTAGTGGGTACCTCGCTTCACCCTAGGAGAACAAATAATGGCATAGTGGGCGCTTTCCCAATTCACAAAAGTAAAAAACATACTGCAGTAGGCGCTATGCAAGTGCTCTCCAGAAATCTTCTGTTCCAGCTATCACTGTGACTGTGCTGTGCGTTTCGTGCAGGCCTGGTGGTTGTTGAGTGAGTTCAAATAATTTTGCCAAGCTATGCCGTGCATCGATTTTACCACAGTAACATCTCCTCAACATCACATGGAGGTGAAAATATATCAATGAAATGATGATGAGTCAACTCGCACAATAAATTTGCTAGAGTTTGTCAGTGCAGCACAGACTGCCAGAACTTTGTCAAGTTGTGTGACGGTGTCTCCTTTTCACACTGCTAAGAGGTCAATTGGGATGGTGCTCGACAGTATCGGATACTTCCGCTTCGACAAGCCTATCACGTTTTGCACATGCATGCTGACATTAGCAATTTTTCTAGTTTATTCAACTTCCCAGGCTGAAAGGTGACGCTTGTCCCTTTAAAACGCGAGGATCTCGAGGCGTGTGCGATGAATGCCTACAGCATCACTAATGGTAAATCCTCTGTCGGCAAGAACTGTGTCCCTGGGAAAAGAGTATTTGAAATTACACTAGACTATGTAAAAGTTGGCCACTGGTCTGGCCTCCCCAACCTTTAGAAATAAAAGTGATGACACCTTGAGGTGCTATGTCAATCAAATAGTTTGCTGAGTTATAGTGCTATGACGAAACAAGCGCTAAAATACAAACGCTCAGAGAGGACAAAGGCAAGCGCTTACTAGCAACTGAAAATTTTATTTCGAAGCGAACACTAATAAATACGTTACACGCTTGTACGTCATTCCCAACTTCCCCTGTCATCATCAACAACGTGGTGTAACAAAATATGCACTCCCATGAGCGATGGCACACAGCCGGAAATAAAAACACGTGTCAAGAACTAAAAAAAGAAAACGTAAAACAGAAACAAACAGAAAAAAAACGTAAACCAAAAAAGCACTAAGTTATGTGACGTCCAACAAAAGCAAATTCTACATCTGTTAGTAGAACCGACGCAACTGTCCCCTCCTTTCCTTATTCTATACGCTTCCACTATTTCCCTCGTCGTCCGCTTCTTGTGCCTGTCGATTAATCGTGGGTCAGAAAATTTCGGTTGGCAGGTGCACTCCTTGCAGTGCATCGCCAAGTCTTAGTAAGGGGCCCCCTTTAGGAAACTGTCATGTTCACGAAGGCAAACATTTATGCACCGACCCGTCTGACCAACGTATTCCTTTCAATATGTGAAAGGAGTTCCCTAAAGAACATCTTGTTTGCACTCAACGTACCTCCTCCCATGTTTTATGCTACACCCGGTAGATTCTCCAGTTCCTTTCTTGTTGACTAGCCTTTCTACTGCTGGGAAATTCTTTGATAATATGTTTTCAGCTGAAAAAATAAGTCGCACCGGTCCGATCCGGGTATGAACACGTCAGTGACTGTTTCGAAAGCTTGTAGAAAAAAACGGGCGCGCCTTACAGTTTACTTTTGAGGTGCCAAAGGAACGACGCATTCAGTTTCTGGACCTTGAAATTATTTTGTCTACTTTTTACAAGTGTTGGATGTATCACACTAGGTCGGAAAAACCATTGCTGAGCTATCATTCGGCAGATTCGAAGATAGTAAAGAATAGGATTGCCACTTCATGCATCAAAGCTGCCTTCATGAGTTCGTGCGTACACTCAATGAACGAGAGTGTTTCCGCGCAGATCAAGCGCTTGAGGGGAGCTGGTTACCACGATGACTGTATCCTTTTGGCCTGTGTGAAGAATCTTCGGAAAGTGAAAAATGCATTGATTGGCCCACGCGAAGAGAGGAGACAAGTGGAGGGTGAAAAAGAGCGGACAGTGGTCATCCCGTATATGCAAAAGATTTCACATCAGTTGAAAAATGTTGCATTACGGTAGGGCATGCGGGTTTTTTTTCAGCTGAAAACAATTAAAATTTGCCCAGCAGTATAAAGGCTAGTCAACAAGAAGGAACTGGAGAATCCAACAGATGTAGCATAAAACAAGGCAGGAGGTACGTTGAGTGCAAGAAAGATGTTTACGGAACTCCTTTCACATGTGAAAGGAACACGTTGGTCAGACGGGTCGGGGC
Organism: Rhipicephalus microplus; assembly: GCF_013339725.1. NCBI lineage: Eukaryota > Metazoa > Arthropoda > Arachnida > Ixodida > Ixodidae > Rhipicephalus > Rhipicephalus microplus. The sequence continues at coordinate 110,122,171 of NC_051168.1, read as the reverse complement.
ATAAATTTGCGCCTTCGTTAACATGATAGGTCACTAAAGGAGGCCACTTACTCACACTTAGCGATGCACTGCAAGGAGTGCACCTGCCAACCGAAATTTTCTTACACAAGAATAATTAACAGGCACAAGAAGCGCACAACGAGGGGAATAATGGAAGCGTATAGAATAAGCAAAGAAGGGGACAGTTGCGTCACTCAAGCGTCAGTTCTACTAACAGATGTGCAAATCGCTTTTTTAATCGCCACATATTCTAGTGCTTTTTTTCTGTTCTACGTTTTTTTCTGTTTTTTTCTGTTTTACGTTTTCTTTTCTTAGCTCTTGACACGTGTTTGTTACCGGTTGTGTGCCATCGCTTATGGGGGTGCATATTTGGTTGTATCACCTTGTTGATGATGACAGGGGAAGTTGGGAATGACGTACATGCGTGTGATGTATTTATTAGAGTTCGCTTCGAAATAAAATTTTCAGTTGCTGGTAAGCGCTTGTCTGTGGTTCTCTGAGCGTGTGTATTTTAAGCACTTGTTACATCATAAACCTTTACCAACACGCCCAACTGGCAGTCATCTTATGGTGCTGTATAGCGTGATCACGTCTGCGACTTTGAAAGCAATGATGAAGGGCGATGAATGAATATCTCAATATAGTCGATTATTACAGCAGCGTTTGTCCGAAACAATTTTTTAAAAGTCATTGGCAAGTTCTGCTGAAGTTGTTGACGACTAGGCCACTCCACAAGCTCCTTCAAACATACATGCGTGGTATGGATCCACCAGTCAAATATTCTTGTTGCTGTGGCTTGGTTGATCTGAAAGGTAAAGTCAACAGTCTATAATGACAGCCATGTTTGTCCCAAACGCTTTTCTAGAAGCCACTAGATCATGAAGCAGACGGGGCCACCTTGCCGCTAAGTGTGAACCCTCGATAACATTGTGCAACTCTAAATAAGCGCTTGTGACGATACTCAGTGCAACTAATTCGCTAACCTCGAATCTATAAGCCAGATCCTGCAAAGCCGCTCCCAGCCACAGCCTCATTAGCGTTAGCATATACTCTTGAAATTTCGCAAGAGCATCGTTTGCCATCTGTGACACACTATTTTCTGCAAGAGTAAACAATGCAGTCTGAACAGCATAGCTTGGTAGGCCTGTGTAATATTGCACATGGCTGTCATCATTCTCCAAAGACGCTTTCGACAGCTGAAGTGTGTCTGAAGAGCCCTTCACCTCCATCAACTCGGTGCGTAGAGCCTGATTATCCATGTCATAACATTTCAGAATGCTTTCTGTAACGTTTCTTTTGGTATCATCATCTTTTTCTGCTGATATAAACGTACAGGCATAACATTACTATGCATTTTTCATATTCAGATACGGTATTTGAAATATTTGTCACTGTACTTGTATGATGTGGTGTTTACTGAAGCTTCAGCTGCTGAAGTGGTGGCTTGAACAGCAGTTTCAGAAATTTTTACATCTGATAAACAATACGCGATAGTGACCTTAAGAATCACTTTTAAAGGACATTTTGAAACGTAAAGAAAATTTGATAAAAAATAATTTCTCATCACTATTCTATATTGTCACGGGGTCGTGACGTGGCCGAAGACAGGAGACTTCGTGTTGGGATTTAACTGTTTATTTGGGCAAACCTGTGCCGGGTGAGTAATGTCATATTCTTCAAGTATCAGGCTCCATCGTGCGAGGCGACCTGAAGGGTCCTTCAAGGTGGCTAGCCAACAAAAGGCGTGGTGGTCGCTCACAACTTTGTAGGGCCTGCCGTAGAGGTAGGGGCAAAATTTCGACGTAGCCCAGGTGATGGCGAGGCACTCCTTTTCTGTTGTGAAATAATTTGCTTCTGCTTTGGATAGCGATCGGCTGGCGTAACTAATAACCCTTTCAAGTCCGTCAGCCCTCTGCACAAGAACGGCGCCCAGACCTACGCTGCTTGCGTCAGTATGCATTCCTTTCTCGGCGAATTCGTCGAAATGGGCAAGTAACGGAGGCGTCTGGAGGCGATGTTTAAGCTCCTGGAAAGCGTGTCCCTGTGGCGTTTCCCACTTGAACTCCACGTCGGCCTTGGTAAGGTTAGTGAGAGGATCGGCGATGCGGGCGAAGTTTTTTGCGAACCGCCTATATTAGGCGCACAGGATCAGAAATCCGCGCACGGCCTTCTTGTCAGTGGGCGGCGGGAAGTCGGCGATGGCGGCTGTTTTCCGTGGATCGGGACGAACTCCAGACTTGCTGATAACTTGCCCCAGAAACAAGAGCTCCTCATACGCAAATCTGCACTTTTCTGGCTTCAGTGTGAGTCCGGACATCTTGATGGCTTGAAGTACAGCTTCAAGGCGCCGAAGATGCTCGTCGAAACTCGAGGAAAACACGACGACGTCGTCCAAGTACACAAGGCAAGTCTGCCACTTCAATCCTGCCAGTAGTGTATCCATAACGCGTTGAAACGTTGCAGGCGCTAAACAAAGGCCGAAGGGCATCACCTTCAACTCGAAGAGGCCGTCCGGTGTTATAAAGGCCGTCTTTTCTCGGTCTCTTTCGTCGACTTCGATTTGCCAATAGCCAGTCTTGAGGTCCATTGACGAAAAGTACTTGGCGTTATGGAGCTGATCAAAAGCGTCGTCTATTCGTGGGAGAGGATACACGTCCTTTCTTGTGATTTGTTCAGGCGGCGATAATTGACGCAGAAACGTAGGGTCCCATCCTTTTTCTTTACTAACACCACGGGGGATGCCCATAGACTCTTGGATGGCTGAATATTGCCATCCCGCAGCATTTCATCAAATTGTCTCTTCATGGCCTCACGTTCTCGCGTCGAAACCCTGTACGGACTCTGACGGAGTGGTCTGGCATTTTCTTCGGTTATGATGTGATGTTTCGTGATTGGAGTCTGCCGAATTTTCGATGACGACGAAAAGCAATCTTTGTATTGCAGGAGGAGGGCCTTGAGCTGTTCTTGCTTATCGTTCGGAAATCTGGGATTGACGTCAAAAGCTATGGGAGGGGCTTGGTTCCGCTGAGCAGGTTCCGCAGAATCGGCAAGGGCGAAAGCACTGGTGGCTTCGACAATTTCTTCGATGTATGCGACCGTTGTTCCTTTGTTCACATGTTTGTACTTATTGCTGAAATTCGTGAGCAAAGCCGTTGCTTTGCCTCCCCGCAGCTCTGCAATTCCTCTTGCGACGCAAATATTCCGGTTGACCAACAGATGCTGACTGCCTTCAACGACGCCTTCCAAGTCAGGTGATTTAGGAGCGCCGACTGAAATAATGACGCTTGAGCGAGGCGGAATGGTGACTTGTTCTTCCAGCACATTCAATGCATGGTGTCCTGGCGGCGTGCGCGGCGGTAGTGCTTCTTCTGTGGATAACGTTATCGACTGTGTGTTTAGGTTGATGACAGCACCATGGAGGCATGAGAAGTCCATGCCAAGGATGACATCTCTCGAGCAACGCTGTAGGACTACGAAGTCTGTAGGATAAATACGGCCGTTAATGGTGACTCTCGCTGTGCAGATTCCTGCAGGCGTTACGAGATGACCTCCGGCTGTGCGGATTTAAGGGCCTTTCCAAGCTGTCCTAACTTTCTTTAACTTCGCGGCGAACGACCCACTGATGACAGAATAATCGGCTCCAGTATCGACGAGAGCGGTCACACTGTGGCCGTCGATAGGTAGGTCGAGGTCGCTAGTTCGCCGTCTCGCATTACAGTTAGGGCGTGGCGTCGGGTCACGGCTGCGTCGGCTTGTTCCGCTGCTTCCATGCTGCGTCGTCAGGCCACCTTCGGTAAATGAGCTTTCGCCGTCAGGGCTTTGCCTGGCTGGCGTTGTGTTCGGAAAGCTCCGTCGCGGCGTCGTCGTCGTCGGAGGATCTTCGGTAGTTCGTCGCACAGCAACCGCACCTCCACCGGTTGCTGCCCTTAGTTTCCCGGATACGGGCTAGGAGACCGGCCCCGCGTTGGACCAGAGTACTGCCGGTGGTGCGGTGACGTGCGGCGGCTGGGCGACGGCGAACGGGAAGAATTTCGGGGTCATTGAGTTCCTGTCAGGTAGTCGGCGATGTCACGTGGCCGTTCCCCTGGCTGCGGACGTGGTGCATCGACGGCGAAGCCACGCAGTCCCATCTGTCGGAACTGGCAATGGCGTAAAGCGCGCCCGGCCTCGCCGCAGTGGTAGCACAGTGGGTGGTGGTCAGGGGTGCGCCAAACGTCGGTTTTCGTCGGCGCACTGCGCTGGCCCGCTGGCGAACGGTAGGTCGTCGGTGGGGGTGGTGGTGGCGGTGGTGTCTGGCAACGTAAGTGCGATGGGGCGGCGTTTTGGCGTGCGCGTGGAGGAGGGGCGTGGCGGCGTGCTGCAGCAGCATAGCTCATGACATGCAGCTGCGGCTCTTGAGGCTGAGGAACGCCCAGCGACTGCTGGATCTCCTGGCGTACGACGTCCGCAATGGATTCCACGTGAGGCTGCGCTGAAGGAAGTAATTTTCGCAGCTCCTCTTGCACGATCGCTCGGATCGTCTCACACAAGTCAGTGGTTTCAAGCGCTTGAATGTCGGTGTAGCTTGTAAACGAGAAGCTACGGTTACATTGCCGCTTGCGCATCTCAAGCGTCTTCTCTATCGTAGATGCTTCGGAAATGAATTCGGCGACCCTCTTAGGCGGGTTTCTGATCAGCCCGGCGAAGAGTTCCTGCTTTACTCCTCGCATAAGTAGACGCACCTTCTTCTTCTCGGACATGTCGGAGTCAGCGTGGCGGAAGAGTTTACTCATATCTTCCTTGAATATCGCCACGTTTCCATTTGGCATCTGCATGCGGGTTTCGAGGAGAGCTGCGGCCTTCTCCTTGTGCACCACACTTGCGAAAGTGGTGAGGAACCTGGCGCGAAAGGCGTCCCACGTTGTGAGGCTTCGCTCTTGATTCTCGAACGAGGTCCGAGCAGCATCTTCCAAGGCGAAGTACACATGCCGTAGCTTGTCTTCGTCTGTCCAGTCATTGAAGGCGGCGACGTGATCGAACCTTTCGATCCAGCTTTCCGCGTCTTCCAGTGGCAAACCGCCGAAAGTTGGCGGCTCTTTGGGTTGCCGGAGCAGGAGTGGTGCAGGTAGAACCGGCCTTGACATGGTCGCCGTGGTCGACGTCAACGTCTTGGTTTTCCGAGCCTTGTCCAGTAAAAGCCCGTACTGCGGTGGCAGACCTTGTTGCCTGCGGCTAACTCGCTGCACGGTGCTGGCGTCGGTGTCTTCACGGCGTGGGCTGGGTTAACGGCTTGATGGAGGCGTCCGGTACTTGGAAGAAACAGCACCTCCACCAGATGTCACGGGGTCGTGACGTGGCCGAAGACAGGAGACTTCGTGTTGGGATTCAACTGTTTATTTGGGCGAACCTGTGCCAGGTAAACGGAAAGTCTAATTACAGCGGCAGCCTTGCACAGATAGCAGTCTCGGACTGATAGCGGCGAACGGAGCATCGGCCTTCGATCAACAACTGACAAGCGGCGAAGCGCGTCGGCATTTTATACTCTTGCCGTCGAATGTTCTAGCGCTATCGCTGGTGGTGGCGTAGGTTCCAGAACGATCTGTACCGTTCGCACAGTGGGCGTGATCTTATCGAAATCATCTACTACAGTCCGGAACCTTCTCGAAAACTGCAGGCGCGGTTTGCGCTGAGATTCGTGTGGTGTTTTGGAACAATAACAAAAACTTGGGAAATGAAACGTGGCAATATTTTGTGAACAGAGTAGGTAGAATTTCACCATGACATACCCTGAGGTTTTCAACGTGCACCTTAATGTAGAAACGCGGGCCTCGGCATGATTGCACAGTCAACCGCTGTTGACCATGCAATCAGATGCATGTGGCTTACAGCTTCCTTTCCATGCACTGCAGCGGGGCCCCCACATGGTGTGCCTGTATAAAAACAAGACTTTAAATGTAATAAAAAGCAGTCCCCTTTCATATATAAGCCACGAAAAGCTCGCACGGGGCACTGACCTGAACCGCTCTTGATTGTGCAATGAATGTTAGTGGCTCATCAGCTTCCTTGTTACCTATTGCATTGGTGCTTCCAAGTGACATGCCTGTACGAAAACAAGGTTTTATAAAAATGCTTGATGTCTTGAAGAAAACTTGTGAATAAAGCATTTTATCTGTAATTGGGCTGCATGCAGTGCTCTGCTGCACATTTAATTTATTTGAGGACTGGAGAACTCTGCCAATGGCCTTAAGGTCACAGCTCTCTTGCTACGTCACTGGTGCTTGAAATAAAACATAAAGCCCATATGTGATACTTCCACTCATGATTGGACCTCTACAACTGCTAACTATTGGCAATAATACTTACCAGAGTTTTCACCATTTTGTAAGCTACAACCTGCCTGCTCTCCACTGAGACTATTATTCTCATAACAAATTCAATGCTGCTTTCGGCGCTTATAACTTGATGCTTGTGTAACGTATACTGCAGTTGCGTCACACGCAACTTAGTAACAGATAACTTTCGATAAACAATGCAAAAATGCTCAGGTTGTCTGGCTCTTAGCAGCTTTCCGCTGTTTATAGTGCTAGATAATATGTAGCTGCCTTATCTACTACTACCCACCATCTCTATTTTAACCCACTGAGGTCTCATTATATATTGATTCCATGCGTGGTATTCACTGTTGCTTGGCAGCGTCCCAGTTCCAATTCATTGTGCATTACCAAAAGTAGCTTATTCAAACATACCTTTCTTCAAATTTAGTACTTAGAATTCAATTTAGAATTTAGAATTTATTTAGTTGCATACCCCAGGTGTAAGCTCTATGCCCAGTCCGGGTTTGTAACGTCCATCAGCTGGAATGGCCTTCCTGAAAGTGTGAACGAGACTGTGTTACCACAGCAGGAAGTTGTAGAAAACTAAAACATTTCTAACGAGAGATATTCAATGCATTAGCAAGAAGTTAAACCATTACTTAGAGTCGAGCTACAACCATACGAAATAAATTGGACACTGTTTTAAGGGCTCCTGCGCCAAATAATATGAAGCAACGGGATAAATGGCCCAAGTTTTGTTCCCACAGCAACTTCAAAAAAAAAACTGAGCATAATTTAGTCTGCCCATCACCTAATTTCTTGAATTCGCAGGCCAAGAACACTTCTAGACACGTCACCGAAAGAGTTCTACACTACTTGGGATTGATTAACTAAAGAGATATTCATTCACACAGACGCCCGTGTGTTTTGAAAACGTTAAAACGCGGCTACTGTGACTAAACATTGATACCGCGAACTCGCGAATCGCTGGGAGCACAACAGCAGGTATCTAAGCACTCCTGCAAGTAAGCTTGATCCAGAAGAAAAACAAACTCGGCACGCACCCCGTCTGTTCATTTCTTGCCCTGCAGCTGCTATTGACATTTAGTACCAATTATATGGCCCAATCTGCCATCCTAAGCAGGCAGGCTACATTAAACCATATGATGCAGCTACGAACTGCGTTGGTGCTAAGAATTTGTGGCACATGTGCACGATACATAGTGACACGTGCCACCACTAAAGAAAAAGCAATGAGCTCAGCGCAAATTGTTTCCGCAACTGTTTTGTTTTGGCTGTCTAAGCGTCCCTATTTAGGATAACTACGCTTGCACAACTAGCTTCAAGTTCGCTACCTAAAACAAGCCTTCACACACTTTGCAAACTACAACCACTACAGCATTATTAGCGTTGACCGAAATACGCCAACCATTCTTTGAAATTATGAAAAGAACGGCAAATATTCAGTCATCAGAAACGAAGTGTTCGCTGCAGACCTAGTAGTAAGTAGCGTTTTTTATTCATGCCTTCACGGCTGAGGAGACGAAACCATTCTGCCCGACATTTCGTTTAGATCTCGAGGGCCTGATTGCACTGGTGATGAACAACAGTGGGAACGAAAAAAAAAGCAGACCTTATTCGTCTTCTCACTAAAGTCAGCTTTCCACCTTGACTCGTTGTTGCATCCCAATACAGCAGAATAAACCATGTGTGAAATTCCAGTCGATGACTCTAAATTTCAATGCTCAGCGCTATGCTTGACAGCACCGCGAACGAAAGCATTCACCCAAAAGCATGGCGACAGGAAGCGGAAGTCTCGCCATGCCTTTCTGTAGCATAGCCATGGTGTGCGCATAGCAGCGCCGGACCAGCAATGTGTCAACGTAGTCAGCAGAATGAAAAGAACGTTTATTCAAAAGTGTATAACGTATGTATAGGCAGCGTAGTGTTAGCCAGATAACGATGCGCACGTGGTAGTAGCAAAAGTGCGATGTGGTGCAGGCGGCCAGCTGAGGCGTCAACAGGTGCGCGCGCACACACACACAGAAACCGCGAAGACACAACATTCCTTCCCCCTTAGAATCGAAAGCGTTGTACTGTCTTGCGTTCTCTTGTTGAACGCCTGGGGGCTTGTTGGGCGACACCGGTACTCATCGGGACGGCCGTGATCGTCGGTGATGCACGTTGTGCAGAACCAGCATAATTAGGGATGAGCCGAGAAGACATGCCTGCATTCGAGCTTACCGCTTCCGGAGGTGATGGTTCCGTTGCTTGGTCTGACTCGCTGGGACTTGTGGCAGTTGTTACTGGTGGCGAGTCCTGTCGCGGGCGAAGTTGATCAACATGCAGCTGGACGACCCCGTCCGGAGTGTTCACGGCCACCATTCTCGCTCCAGACGTCGCCTTCACATTGCCAGGCGTCCATTTGCTCCCCGCACCATAATTGCGGGCGTATACGTCACTTCCTGGTAGCGGCAGCCAGTCCTCTTGGTCTTCTTTTGATCCTGTAAGGGCTGGAGGAAAATATGTGTCCAGCCGTGAGCGTATTTGGTAACCCAAGATCAACTCTGCTGGAAATTTACCGCACTTTTGTGGCGTCCTCCGATAGTTAAACAGCAAGCGTATCAGATTCTCCTCTAGCTTTCCTCTCCTCATTTTGCGAAGGCCATCTTTTGTAGTACGCACTGCCCTTTCCGCTGCACCATTAGACTGGGGGTGGTAGGGCGCACATCGGAGGTGCACTATGTTTTTGTTTGCTACGAATTCCTCAAAATCATGGCTGGAAAACTGAGTCCCGTTGTCGGACACGATTGTGCGTGGTACCCCAAACCTGCTGAAAATGGCACGTAAGCAGTTAATGGTGGTTTCCGTTGAAGCATGTGACAGAGGTACGGCTTCGAGCCATTTCGTGTGGGCGTCAACTATGACGAGTATCATTTTTGCGCCGATCGGCCCCGCGTAGTCAATGTGAATGCGGGACCACCTTTCGCCGGTTTCCGGCCACTTGACAACGGGCGCCGCGGTTGGCATCAGCAAATTTTGAACATAGTTCTGGCACTGAGTAGACACCTCTTCAATATTTCTGTCTAGGCCTGGCCACCAAAACAAAGAGCGCGCTGTGACAAATTTCATTGCCGGCGAACACTGGTGAGTCTCATGTAAAAGCTGCAGCACTTGCACTCTTGCTTCGGCTGGTATTATGACCCTATTGCCCCAATAAACAAGGTCATGTGCAACGGATAGCTCTACCTTACGGTCAAAAAATGGCAGTGTGTCCCTTGCCAGCCCGTTGGCGTGTCTGGGCCGCCCATGTAATATGTACCGTTTGACTTCTGCCAGGACAGGATCCGAAGTGATGAAAGCCTTCAGCTCACGGGTTGTCACGACACTGTTGTTCAGCTGGCTTAGCGAGAGTACATATTCGGGTGGCTCACCGTCTTCGTCAGTTTCCGTAGTTTGCAGCGGCAGGCGGCTTAAGGCATCAGCATCTGTCGTCCTGGGGCGTACTGCAGCTGGTACCGGTAGGCCCCCAGCTGAAGCGCCCAACGTTGGATCTGGGCAGCGGCCATTGTGGGCGTCTGCCTGTCTGACCTCAAGAGACCCAGCAACGGTTGGTGGTCAGTCACCAAGGTAAATTCCCGACCTAGAAGGTAGTCGCAGAATTTAGTTACGCCAAATACCAGTGCCAGTGTCTCTCGCTCGAGCTGTGAATAGTTGCGCTCCGCCTGTGTTAACGTACGTGAGCGAAAGCCGAACGACCTGTGGACGTTTCCTATCGTGTGAAACAAAACCGCGCCCACTCCGTATGGCGACGCGTCGCACTCAAGTTTTAGTTCCTTCGAAGGGTCGAAATGAACGAGAACCTTGGCTGCTTTGAGGCTTTGCTTAGCAACCTTAAACGCAAGCTCTTGAGGCTGTTCCCTGTGCCAGCGCGCATTCTTTTCCAGCAGCTGATACAAAGGAAAAAATGTGGTCGACATGTTAGGCAGAAACCTCGCGTAGAACGTGATCATTCCCAAAAAACACCGCAGTTTGCTGACATTACGGGGGTTCCGCGCCTGCATGATAGCATCGAGGTTTTTCTCTGTCGGATGAAGCCCATTGCGATCAATGCGATGCCCGAGATAGGTAACTGCTGGGCTGCGCAGCTTGCACTTATCGTGTCTCAACTTTACGCCTCTCTCTCGAAACCGCTCCAAAACGTTTTTCAGTCTTTCACCACTGTCGCTTGATTTTTCAGAAACGAGCACGTCGTCCAGGTAAGCTTGTGCACCCACCAGACCAGCTAGAACCTCATCCATTTTTCTTTGGAATATCGCGGGTGCAGAGGCTATTCCGAAAGGCCGTCGGTTGTAGCAAAAAAGCCCTTTTGGTGTGTTAATGACGCAAATTTTCTTTGCCGACTCATCCAGTGCCACTTGATTGTATGCGTTCCGTAAATCCAGTGCGCTGAAACAATCCCCATCGTGTAGTTGCGCAAACATGTCTTCAATGATAGGCAAGGGATATTGTTCAGTGGCGCATGCGGGATTCACTGTGGCCTTGAAATCACCGCAGATTCTCACTGCGCCGTCTTTCTTAAGAACTACGACTATAGGTGACGCCCATTCCGAGTGTGCCATCGGTGATAACACGCCTAAGGACACTAACCGATCAAGATCAAGTGACACGCGGTCCCGTAGCGCATATGGAATGGGTCTGGACTTACAGAACTTAGGTATGGCGCCTTCCTTTAGGTGCAGACTGACCGGAGGGCCTGTGATGAGCCCCAGTTCATCGGAAAACACGTCGTTGAAGTCGTTGAATATACTATTCACACTGGACTTGCCCGTTTGTTCTGTGGGCTCAGAGTCTCCTGCAACGCGAACCACCGGAGCACCAGCGGCGTTCAGCAGCTGAACTAAATCTCGACCACAGAGGCTTGGTCCCGCACAGTCTAACACGGTCAGCGCACACTCCGCCGTCACTCCCTTATGAGAAACACTGAGCGCAAGCTCCCCAAGCACTGGCAGTCGTCCTGTGTAGCAGGATAATTTCACACTGGATGGTCTCAGTTTCGGCCATTGGTCGCGGTGCTTCTCGTACAGTTGACGTGGGATAACACAAACGGGCGACCCAGTATCAACTTCCATGGTAAGCTGCACACCACACCAAGAGAACGTTAGGCGAATTGGTGGCACCAGACAACTCTTCCGTTCCGAGGCCAAGGCCCAAATGTGCGCTGCTTTGTGTTCGTCGTCTGTCGAACCTTCCGTCCCCGTGAAAATGTTGGTTTGTGCCCTGCTTGCTGTTCCTTGCTCGTGAGGACCGCGGCTTCGGCATTTCCTCGCAAGGTGACCGCGTCCTCCACAGCGATAACAGCGAGCGTTAGACCAGGTGCAACCGCTCTCATTGTGCTTTGCACTACCGCACCTTGAGCATTCTTGACGTGTAGCCCTCCGTCTCTCGTCTTGCGGTGTTTTCTGCTGATACGCTTGCACTTTTAACACTGGTGTCAATCCAGATCCGTTCATGTTTTTCACGCCACTATTTGCAGCTTCAGCTGAAAGGACCATCGCTTCAGCGTCTTCTCATGTTAATTCCCGCTTCGCAAGTAGCTGCTTCTGTAGTGCACTTGACCGGACACCACACACAATGCGATCTCGTAGGATGCGATTTAATGCACTACCGAAATTGCAATTATCAGCTATTCGGCGAATGTCGACCAGGAATTCATTATTGGGCTCACCTTCCGCTTGACACCGACTGAAAAACCTGCAACTTTCTGTGATTTCGTGTCGCTTGGGGTCGTAGTGCTCACTCAACACTGCCACGACTTCTTCATAAGTCAGCGCATTCGGCTTGCGTGCAGCCACCTTCCCTGCCAGCACTTGTATCGTGTGCGTGCTTAAGGCAGCAACCAGCAATGCTCTCTTCTTAGTCGAGTCTTCAATGGCATTCGCTTCAAAGTATGCTTCGACTTTGATAAGGTATGGCGTCCACTTATCTTTGCTCTCTTCGAAGTCCGGAAGCTGGTGGTGAGCCATGATCGCCTTGGTTGCTCGATTTTTCGTAGTGTCAGGTTCAGGGTCGTCTTTCACTACATGGGTGGTGAACATCCTCGTCGCCACTGTAGCATAGCCATGGTGTGCGCATAGCAGCGCCGGACCAGCAATGTGTCAACGTAGTCAGCAGAATGCAAAGAACGTTTATTCAAAAGTGTATAACGTATGTATAGGCAGCGTAGTGTTAGCCAGATAACGATGCGCACATGGTAGTAGCAAAAGTCCGATGTGGTACAGGCGGCCAGCTGAGGCGTCAACAGGTGCGCGCGCACACACACACAAAAACCGCGAAGACACAACACTTTCACGTCATCCTTCAATGGAGCGCCGCCAGAGGCAGTGTTGCTTACACGTGAATACCACGTATAAGAATGCTCAAAGGGCCCGTAAACCACCCAGAGGTCGAAATTCACTTGTTCTAGGGAAATTGTGCACGAGTGTATGACGAAGACGGAGCCGTAAAAACTTTTCAAAATGGCGCAGTAATAGCAGAGTTAGACGCGTTCGAAAACCGTGACAACCATAACTTTCGCTCTCTCCTGCAATTCCCTCGACTGGTATCCTTTTTCACGCTGCTTTGCCCTCTCGCTGAGCGCCTTCCCAATCTTGCGCGGCAACGTCATCGCTGACGCGCTTCGCTGGCACGCCAACGTCATCTCTGGTACGCCAACCGTCTACTACGTCCGTTGCGTGCTTGTTGGCGAACCATGGCTGCCATTATCATGCCAGTATGTTGCGCATATGCCTTCATATGCGTTGAACATATGCCTTCAAAGGATTGCCAACGCAATGGTCCCACACGGGAACACTTCGTGAGCCGCACGTGTTACACGCACGTTGGCAACACGACGAACAAGCAGAAGCAGCGCGGACAGCTGCTTGCAGACTGACCGGAAGTCATAGGTTCTCGTTCGACAACTTATTTGGCATATTCCACTCAGCACGCCAGAGATGTGGCATGGTGCGTTACGCCAAAGCCACCTAGAAAATTCAAGGCCTCTGCACGGCGCCGTGACGTCACGCTAGTCGACGGGCCTACAACTCGGCTTGACCACGCGTCATACGACGGGCGCGGGGCATGGATGGTGCTTTGCGAGTGCACGCGCGCAAGTAATACTTTTAACCCAGTGCCATGCGTGTGTTATTTTAAACGTAACCCATTGCAACCAAGCCTTTTAATCTTTTTTATTGCGCAATTTTGCCACAGGGCATCAAACTAACTGAAAGATCAAAAAAAAAGAGAAAAAAGCCTTGTAATCATATTCGAAAGAGTACGACGGGCAGAGGCACAGCCAGTGCGTGTCGAAAAAATTGTGGCTTCGAAAAACTACAACTTTTCAGGAAGTAATACCAACCCTGAGTAGTCAATATTTCGTTTCCTTTCACTGCATGAAATGTATAACTGCCACATAATAAAATTCCGCCAGCTGATTCTTACTATGAAGGCCATCATAAAAAAAAGTGACATTCTTTAGACTCGTTGCCTACTTCCACCTATTGTGTGTGTGTCCTCAAAAGGTCTATGACAGCACTTGCCCTGCATGCTATTACACCGTTTCTGCATAACCGATGGGCAGTGTTCATCGTCACAGTACCCCCTTCTGGGAGCTAAATAGCAAAAAATAGTTTTGAAGGACGAGAATAAATTTCATGCACACAAACCAATTTGAGGCTCGAAAATAGAAAGAAATGTACATTTACTCAGTTCGTCTTCAATTTTTTAGATGCGGAGCATCTAATACTCGAGGCTTGTAGTGCGGCGCCGTCCGCAAGCTTCCTCCTCCTTCTTCCACCATCTGTGCATCCCTTCCTCCTCTACACACCGCGCGCGCTCCACTCCTCCACCATCTGTGCACCCTTCCTCCTCTACACACCGCGTGCGCTTCTCCTCTTCGCGAACATTCGCTAGCTGTATAATGTAGCGCGCATGCGCCGTCACGCTTCGAGAACATCGGCAGCTGACGCGCGCGCATGCGCCGTCGCGCTTCGAGAACATCGGCAGCTGACGCGCGCGCATGCGCCGTTGCGCTTCTCCCCCTTCTCGAACATTCGACAGCTGACAGCGCATGCGCCGTCGCGCTGTATAAATACTCTAGGTCGGTGCTCGCTCGCTCAGTTGCCGCTCGTCGGTTATTTTGTACGGCGCGTCGACGTCCGAGGTCGCAATTATCGACGTCCCTTCGACCAGCGCCGGCCAAAGTGTTGGCGGAACCGCAACCAAGTCGTCGTCCAACCCTTTCGCATACGTGTCGTACGTATCCACTCATTTAACACCACTCCTACAACCACGTAAACTAATTTAGCCAGCGACCCAAGTAAGTCGCTATTTAACACCCCATTTCACAACCACGTTAACCAATTTAGCCATCGACCCAAGTAAGTCGCACTTTAACACCCCGTTAACCAATTATATGCTCCGCATCCTCCTCAGTGTTCCCCCGAGGGAAGCTGCGGGCAATTTTTTTTCATGGTTCATTTATTGAAGACACTCCAACAAACAAAATGCTTCATTCATGATTTGAAAAACAAAGTCGTGCAAGTAAAACGGGGTACTAAAGCATACATACAGCTCAAACAAAACAAACAATATACACAAATACTAGATCACAAAAGAGTGGCATTTTCCAAGCATTCGATAATTTTTGTTTTCTTTCATTCTTCCCATAGAAAAGCATATCATTTTCTCTGCGGCACAAAATGTTCAGCAGTTTGTTCGCTGCAGTACTCACGAGAAGCTGCATCACCTCCACTGGTGTGTGACCAAAATCACACCTATCTAGGTCCTCCATCTCTTCGACGGCTGAAAGTACAAGGCCCATAAGTGTATCCTTCTGGCTAGAAAGACCAAAAAACTGTGTGGACTTTTCTGGAGCCCTGAGCTTATCCAAGATGATTTCTGTGAAAAGCACAGTATTCACAACAATGGCTCGTGGGAACTTCAGCCCACCTCTAGACATATTTGCGATTAGGGCATTCTTTGCACTATCAAAGTCTACATCAACAAGAACAAAGTTTTCCCGGCACGACGTGCCTGTCAGTTTCTTCAAAGCAGCGTGCGCGCAGTAGCCAGACACATAGGTTACCGCTTATAGCCTCGACGATTTTGCCTGAATGTCAGAATCTGACACGGACATGAAATTGGTGCTGCAATGACTGCACGTCTACTTTCGAAAGTCTTCGTTCTGCAAGCATGTCCAGCTGGTCCAACACAGGAAAATCGAGGAATTTTAGCAAACGCAGTTTTGTCTCTGACTTGTATATTTGTCTAATACACACATAGTAGTTGGCTCCAGACAACGCTGGTATTTACCCAACCAATCCTCCAGGTTGTCGGTTTGAAACTTTCTCAAGAGAACATAAGTGAAATGAAGTTCTTCCAAACAATATATGGCCAGTTCGTGCAAGGCGTGAGTAGCCTGGGTCAAAGCAGAATGTGTTTCACGCGTCTGGCAGCCATTATCATGCTTGAAGCTTGCCAAGTGGTCAAGCCAGTGAACTACAGTGCTCAGGTATTCGAGCTGAGGACAAGGGGATGATGTTATTGGACCTTGCAACTCATCTCATTGTCGCTGTCCTTTCCTTGGTGTCTTTACATTTACTGCGTTCCACCACGTTAAACTTGTGCCAATGTGAACGGCTGTTTCCTGTGCGTGCTGAATTGAAACGATGTTAAGTGCAGCAACAGTGGATGAGCTGAAAATCTTCAGGGCTAGCTTAACATTTTGGCGCTTCATGTTTGAAGGATTCAGTTCTTTTACGATAAGCGTTGGCGCTACCTTTAAAAGCTCATTTTTCTCAGCTTCATGCAGCTGACTCAACACTTTAGATGGTGCTGTGAGATTTTTCGGTTGAGCGTCAGTACATTTGGGGTCAGGGAAATACATGCACTTCCCAAAGTTGCGCTGGTTGAGCCAGCTGTTTCTAATGCACCTAAGCAAGTGAACAGGGTCTACTACAAAAAAACAAAGGTCGTGATGGAACAGCAGGATGCTGGTATACAATGCTGAGACTCGTGGGCTTGGCAACGAACGAGATAGCCTTTCGGTTTATGGAGTTGTTGTCTGATATCAGTGTATGATCTTAAAACCAGATGCCTCCAGATCAATAATGAGCTTCCGATGAAAGTTGTGCAGCACCCTAACATCAATCCGTGCAACAGGTAAGATGTGCACAACATCTTTGCTCAAAGAAAGCAGGCTCTGGATCTTGAAGACATGGGCTGTTTTCGCAGGGTTTGATAAATTAGCAACAGCAACTGACAAAGCCCGCCTTGTAATCAAAGTATGGTTAGAAATGCACTTCATCTATCATTAACGTTAAAGTCCATTCATGCGCTTTGTAGATGTTCACAACCCGCTACGCATAAGAAAGAAAGTTTGATTCCTGTTGCTTTGTTGCAGGACTTACATCATATGATGAACAGAGCCTTTTGATTGTGTCAGGGTGCAGCAAATTAAGTTTCATCGCACTTCTAAAGAACTTGTATGCGTAAGAAGAAATTGTGAACAAAAGGCTGGCAAAAACCAAGAAATCTGCGGGATATCGATTAGCGTTGTTTAAAACAACTTCAACTTGGCTTCTGGCAACTTTTAGCACCTCCAAATGCTATTCTTGCAATTCTCATGCAACTCGTTCATCCCTCACTTCGTCCAGTAACGTTGCTACCAACTGCAGAAGATTACGTATCTTCAGAGAAGGGTCAGTGCAAATACTCTTCTGAAGCTCTTCAAGCATTTGTAGCACTGCTTTCAAATCACCTAGGTCACAAAACATATCGAGAACAAGCACATCACCACACTTGTTCACGCGTGTTTCACAAAAAAACACCTCTTCACGAAAGTCCGACGACACAATCACCACCGAACGAACTGCAAGTGCCAAATGAAGTGCCAAAAGCAAGACAAAATCCTTTCCGTCTTTGTTGATGATAGTCCAAAAGTCGGAATTCCGAAAGCTTGGCAAAGCGCCGAGCCAGCCAGAGAAACCACTTATTTTGTTATGCCCTCCTCTTCAGCTTGAGTCTGCTCCGAAAGCAGTATTGCTTCTTGCGAAGCAGCGGCTTACAAGCGCATCCTTTTCTCCTCTGGGGCTTCTCGAAGTGGTGCTTGTGGCCAGGATATATGCGCGGGGGCACTTGGGAAACAAACTTGGAACTGCTGTTTGTTTCAGGTGAGTGGTTTTCAGAGGAACTTCGACAACGTTCCCAGTTTTGACATCTTATAGGCAGCTGTTTCGACATAGTCTGTTGGCAGGAAATGCTTTTCAAAGAGTTGAAATGAAATAAAAATCAAATGAGCATAAAACAGGACAAAAGCTGGCACTGAAACGCGAGCCGATATGTTCAACAGCCCTGTGTCGTAGCGAAAGAAATAAAAATCAGTACGTGCGTTACCGTGGTTCTAATTGTAAACAAAATTATGCACCGTCAGCAAATAAATTAAGCATCCAATACTTTTTATAAGGGAACACCGAGTAACAACAGGCAAGAGAAACGCTTACTACTGTGTATTTCTTTGAAATGATGTCCTTCCAGGGAACCACTCCGGTCGACAATGCCCGCATTGCCGGGTCAGTAGGAAATCTTTGCGCTCGGACACTTGGGCCACCGTCATAATTTTATTTGCAATTGGCCGCACAACAACAACCAGGCATTGTCGCATCGTTCGTTGCGTTCGAACGTATGAAGAACGACTCATCATAAAGCGTTGCAGCTACTGTTGCCATTAACTGAGACAAATTCAGTCAAACATTGGACGAACTGGGTTACGTATCTATGTTCCCATAAATATCACAATAATATTTCCAGTAATCTTGTCTATTCGTTTTGAATTGTGTTCCTAATTACAAATCAAATTGGCAGATCCGACGTACAGTGCGAATCGATGATATGCGAAGCACGAATGAGAAAGGTTGATATGTAACTTTACAATCAGCACAACGTTACGAGGTGGAGGTAAATAATACCCTGCATGACTTCCGTATCATGATTAGCAAGCTTGGATATTCCGTTTACCTTCGCCATCTATTCACGTCACGTGATACCAAATTTAGTATATGTGCAGCTAGCGAAACGGCCGCGAGCACGCCATGAGCGTGGTTCATTTTCATGTTCTTACATGACACGCGTGTCAGGATTATCATGTTTGCACCAATTATATATTTCGTCATTCATTGACGTCACGTAACACAAATTTCGTATATACGGAGCTAGCAAAACGGCCGCGAGCGCATCACAAAGGGCCAAAGATACGCCAATGTTGCGTTGACGCGCTCGCACGCTGGGCACAGCGACGCTACGTTAGCAAAACGTGAGCACTCTATACTCTGAAGCCAGGTGCGACCAGCGTCCGTCGGCGCGGCCCGACAGCAACCGGCGTGAAATGCGACGTGCCAATGCGTTACCCAGAGAACACTGCGTCTCCCTATTTTCGTGACAGAGGGACGGCGGACGCGCTGAAACGCGCATGCGTCAAAGCAACGCAGCGCGGCGCGTGCCTGCGAGTACATGGCACGACTGGAGCCTGGCGTCGCAGCCGTGATGCGACGAAATGAACGCCTTCGAGCACGCGCACCACGTCACGTCGAAATGTATTAGTTCCTTGAATGTGGCATGTATTCATCTTCTCACAAGACGTGCATCTCATGATTATCATGTTTGCCCTAGTCACATGCCTTGGTCATCCGTTGGCGTCATGTAATATCAAAGTTTTCATATGTGAAGGTAGCAAAACGGCCGTGAGCGCATCATTAGTGAGGCATGTAGTCATGTTGTTACATGACACGCATTTCGTAATTAACATATTGGGATGTGTCATTTACCTATGTCGTCCGTTCACGTTACGTAATACCAAGTTTGGTACATGTGAAGCTAGCGAAACGGCCGTGAGCTCATCATGAGCGTGGCATGTAGTCAAGTTGTTACATGACACGCATGTCATGATTTTCATGTTAGCTTTTGCCGCTTGTGTTCGTGATGCAATCATGTCCTATCATACATGTTTTGCAACATGCTATGTGAACGAAACCACCGCATGAGCTGCAGGAACATGAAATGTAAATCATGACATTCATGACAAACATATCATAATTTTCATGTTACGACTTTTCAAACATGTTGTTTATACGGTCATGTTATGCCATACCAAGTTTGGTATCGATACCATTATCGAAACGGCCAGGAGAGCTGAAAGTCGTAGGCGGCTAGATAAATAGATAGATACGCTCGAAGTCACCGAAGTTCGCTAACAAATGCTTCGCATTTAAAAATGATAAAGCCGAACGAGAATCGCCTTTTTGGTTCGACTCTGCAATATTTTTGTCAAGCCGTAGGCACCGTAATAGTCACGCTAGGCCAAGCCAAGCAAGCAAGGACCAGCTGATTTGCGGGGCGTACTGCGCGAGCAGGCGGGAGCCAGCCAGCGCCGGCTCGCCGTCTCTCCCCATCCGACACAACCGCCTCACTAGAGTGTACGAGAACTACCTCACTACCGTGACGTAGCAGCCTGAGAGAGAAGGGTGCATGGGGGCCTTCTCTCTTCAACGTGGCTTTGGTCACGCGGAGGCCCGAAATACCTAGATATGAGGAGGAATTGTTTCTTGAAATTTTTGGCGCGCTGGCGGCTCGTAGTGCTGCCCCGTTCAGAATCGTTGATCGCGTGACGGCATTCTTTACACGAAACGCGCGTATACTTTATATATATATATATATAAATATATATATATATATATATATATATATATATATATATATATATATATATATATATATATATATATATGACGCTATGATGAATGGGTGACGTGGCCCGGCTCATACTCCATGTTTATTCTACTGTGCACTTCTTCCTCCTCTGCCTCTACCAACCATCGCTTCATACGTCACACGATTCCCCCTCCCCCCGAAAGAATGCGCGAGTTACAATCAACAAAACAACAAAAAGTATTAAGTGAAGAATGTCAAAATGCGCGGTAGTTCGATTTCAAGAGGGAGTTTCTTAACACGCACAAAAGCTTCACAGTATAGGGCAGCAGTCCGGTCATATCTAGGGTAGCTCTGGTGGACGAGGCTGGCTGTTGTGCCCTGGATAGCATAACCCTGCCCTGCACATCTCCACTGATGATGACACGACTTGAGGTCTTGTGAAGAACGAACAAGGCTTGAAATCTGTGTAGCATTGGATTGACGGATGTCTTTGTCGTCGGATCCAGCGCCATCGTGACAATAGATGCTTTGCTTCTAGTCGGCGCGCGTGAGAACCGAGGATGATGGGACGATGTTTTTTTTCTCCGTTGTATACGCAGTAGCTTCGTGTCTCTTCCGTAACTTTCTGTGGCGTTCTCTCAGTTTGTTAAATCGCAGACACGGCCTTGAGAACTGGTGCAGAAAATTTTGTCGACGTTGCTTTCTGTGAAGATGGCTTAGGCATCGACTTCGTCTTTGCTTCTTTAATTGATGTTGTCTCTGATGACCTTTCAGCCACAAGTGTACTCGTGAGGAGGTTCCACTTGATCGTTGTTCTTGTTCGAGTAGCCGTTGCAGCTCTTGGATTTCGTGGAGTTGCCTTTGTTGAAATTGCTCGTCTTGTTGTGAAAGTTCGTCAGATGAGCCTCTTTCAGGAACATGAGTCTGCTTTTCTTTAGATGGTGATGTGATAGGTAGATTGTCGGTAGTCGACACTGTACTGCTAGGCTTGTCTTGCGATGAAAGCAGCGTGACAGGCTGATGAGAAAGCTCCCAAGATGGTTTTGAGTCATCCTTGATTGTAAATGCTTCTGTAAGTTGACAATGCGCCGGCGTTGGTGGATTCGAAATTCCTGCAGTGCTTTGACTCACATGTGTGCGTTCACTTGACGATGAGAGCACAATAGACATGGCTTCAGGTGGTTCTGATGGCGTGTGTTTTTCTTTTTCCAGCGTAGTTAGGCTGACCATGTCTGTCGAACGACCCTGGTCCGGAACGTCAGGGTATGGGCTGGTATTGCGAGGATTCACTAGCTCGTCACGTGTGAATTCCGTCGCACGCTCGAAACCGTCTGGGCCTTGTGTGTGACACGAAGCATCAAGGAATTTGGGTGGTTCAGTAAAATGTGAAGTGTTGTGGTGCAGTGGACACGTTGAAAATACCGATTTCATTGTTCTTGGGAAAGCCGGCTTTAGGTTTAGTCTTTTGCCGAAATGGTCTAAATTCCTTTCGGTATACGGAGGCTTTACCTTGTCTGTTGCGACGTGCAAGTTACCAGTCGGAGTTCGAATGCGTGACGTTTTTTCGGAAGAGCCATATGAAGGTACAATTGTGGTATATTTTCTCTGAGGTCTCGTTTGCAAAATAGGCTTACTGCGGGAAGACTTCGCGTAACTGTGATGGGTCAGTTGAAAAGCCTTCCGCTGATGTGGTATGAACAGGTCTTCACCGTATTCTTTGAAACGAATGATCATTTCTTCTTTGATCTTTTTCCAAGACTCGTCGTTGTCGAATATGTGAGTGAGGTAAAATTTAAATGCCTCACCGGTGACATAGTCGCTGAAGTTCGTAACCATCTCCCGTTCCGACCAAGATGCAGCGGTAGCGTGGAACTCGAACAGGTCGAACCAGTCTTGTACGGGTCCATCGTCCGCTGCTCCGGTGTACTTGGGGATGTCGAGGTCAGTCGATGGTTCTGTCATGGTGCTGGTCGATGCGTAATGCTAGGCGCTTGCACGGAAGTCCATGTATGCTCAGGGTGTCTTGTGGAGAACTGTGTCGACGATGAGACACTGATGAAGTGGCTGGGAGGTCTTCATCCTGTCGACTTGTGTGACGCTATGATGAATGGGTGACGTGGCCCGGCTCATACTCCATGTTTATTCTACTGTGCATTTCTTCCTCCTCTGCCTCTACCAACCGTCGCTTCATACGTCACATATATATATATTTCTTGAAAGTCTTCCTGGATTCCGGTCGAGTTATAAGTCACCAGAAGAAGCGAACGAGCAAACAAAAAACGATGCTTTATTGCCAACGTTACGGCCGGGGACCGGCCTTCGTCAGGGCATACGTGACCATGAAATGTGACCACGTATGCCCTGACCATGAAATGTGACCACGTAAACGTGACCACGTATGCCCTGACGAAGGCCGGTCCCCGGCCGTAACGTTGGCAATAAAGCATCGTTTTTCGTTTGCTCGTTCGCTTCTTCTGGTGACTTATATATATATATATATATATATATATATATATATATATATACATAGGCAGGCATGGTGGTTGAGTGCCCGTAGCGTTGCATATAGTCCAGTAGATCCTCCGTGAGCAGTCACAACGTGGTTTATTTCGACGTTTCGGCCTAGAGTCTGGCCTTCATCAGGATCCTGATGAAGGCCAGACTCTAGGCCGAAACGTCGAAATAAACCACGTTGTGACCGCTCACGGAGGATCTATATATATATATATATATATATATATATATATATCAAACCCACCCCGCATCCTGAACACTTCACAGCCTTTGTAACCACGTCGTTATGACACTAATTGTTCTTATAAATTGTTGCACTCAATAATTAGAAAACATGGCGTACGACGAACCCAGCCCAACAAAAAAGAAAACAACTAACCTCTACTACGAATATATATTGACGCGTGTCTACATGTGGACGACAATGATGATGGGGCATTTAGTGGGCACGAGGTAGTGGGCCTCTAGCTTCACTCGAGGCTGAAAAAGACGATCTTGTGACTGAGCTGTTGCGCGAACAAGGCTTGGCTCGCACGCTTGCTTGCTCTGGGGGTTTGGCTGAAATCTGAGTAGCCACTACTGAATTTCTTCTTGGATAGGCGTATCTAAAGCCTTAGCATTGATTAGCTAGTACCCTTCTGGCTAGTCAATCCAGACAGATGCCGCTTTCTTCGCCTGGACCAGGGACTTATCTCTGGTCTGCTTCTCTTTCACCGCAGGAGCTACCAGTGGACCAGTTCCTACGCAATGGCGTCGCTTCCGTTCCTGTGGCCCTAGTCCCAAGCAACGACGGAGTCATTAAGATGAAAAACCCTAAAGTGATCCAGTCGGAACTCAAAACAGCGACAACTCACTATCACACCATCACAGAGGTCCGGCAGTTTGGCAAGGGAGGCATTGTCTGCTTTTCTCCTGACCAGCTCTGTGTCAAAGACTTACTTAAATGCTCGATGTTCGCTACCAATCCGGTGAGCGCCTTCATTCCTCCTCACCTAGCATGCGTCAGAGGTATTGTCCGAGGCGTAGACATCAACATGACTCCAGCTGAGGTCCTAGAGATGTTCTCTGAGGCAGGTGCTATTGCAGTTTATAGATGCTCACGAGTTGCAGAACAGACAAAGATCCCTACTGAGTCTGTAATTGTCACATTTGCCGGGTCGATTCGCCCCACTGAAATCAAGGCGTGGCCTTTAATATTCAGAGTCGAACAACTGTCACCTCGTCCCCTCCAGTGTCAGAAATGTTGGCGCTATGGACACACGTTAAAAGGATGTAGGTCAGCTCCCAGATGCCGAAAATGTGGTGAGGCACATACTGCAAATGAATGCAATTGTACTGAAGAAAAGTGTTGTCTTTGTCATGAGCAGCACTGCGCAGATAACGCTAATTGCTCAGCCAAAGCGCGGGAGACTCAAATTATGGAAATTGTTGATCGCAGACGCTGTTCACGAAAAGACGCCATCGCTGAAATTCAGGCAAGAACCCAGGGATATGCTGGTGTTGCAGCCCGACATAATGCAACTTTAGAAGCTTCTCTTTCAGTGTCCATTGCAGACATGATTGAAAAAGCGATGGAGAAAGCTATAGATCGCCTGGCCACCACCCTTTGTGACTCCTTATCTCATATTGTAGCCACTCAGTTGACGCAAATATATGGGCCACCAAGAGATATGAAGGATACTTCCCAAGACAACGTAACTCTCCCACCAAGTGAAGCAGACGCAGGTTCATCTCCTTCAGGGGTACAGGCTGCAGGGCCCTCTCGTACAGACAACCAGAGGATAAGTGAAGACATACTAGAGGATGGTCAGGATTCTGATGATATGGACATGGACATCAAATCCCTAAAGCGCACTCGATCCCCTGTCTCCAAAAATACTGGCTCTTCAAAACATTCAAAAAACAAAAAATACCAGAAGGAGAACCTATCGAAGAGCGATTTTCTTAAAGACAGCATTTTAGATAAGGTAGTTGCCGAAACAATTCTGTCAAAATGATAGGTTCTATCAAAATTCTTCATTGGAACTGCCGATCTATTCATTCAGCTAGTACAGATTTATTGTATTTATCTTGTAAATTCAATCCAGACATTATTGCACTGCAAGAAACGTGGCTGTCAGCACATAATTCGTTTTACCTACCTAATTTCCGGTCTTTTCGCCTGGATCGCCCATCCAAAGGTGGAGGTTTAGCGTTCTTTGTCAATAATAAAATTAGTTCAAAGATCAAAACTTCGTACAAACGTATATCCCCCGAATGTGAAATTTTCGCTTTAGACATCACCTTGCCTGGATGCTCTCCCTTCTCTCTGGTAAATCTTTACTTTCCTCTGGGTGTACAAGACACGCGATGTTTAGACATGGCTGTTAATTCGTGGTGCACAGAAAAAATTATGGTTGGAGATTTTAATTCTCACCACACTAGTTGGGGTTTTAGGACTGATCAATGTGGACAACGCTTGTGGGACTGGTCTATAGACCATAATTTATCATGCCTCAACGCTAGAACTCCCACATTTATCCGAGACCGATCCCGCTCTGCCTTAGATTTGAGTTTTATAAGCTCGGGTATTTCTAGCGTATCTTGGACTACTCTAGACTGCGCCACCAACAGTGACCACTTACCAGTACTGTTTGAAATTTCTTGCCCCATTATTCCATCTTACTCCCAAGCTCGAACCTTTATCAATTATTCCAAATTTAAAAATGACCTAGAAGTTGCTTTGACTACTCCCACTGAAGACAACGATGAAAATAAAGCCATGAAATTAAGTGCGGTAATTAAAAGAACGTTCAAAAAAGCAGAATTTTCTATTGAGTCTGATACGAGAAAGCCTTGTAGCCAGTGGTGGAATTCTGAGTGCTCTCGTGATCATAGACGACGACAAGCGGCTTGGAAGCAGCTAATTCATAATCAGTCCCCCAAAAATTGGGCAGATTACAAGTTTATTGCTGCTACATTTAAGCGCACCGTGGCTAAAGCTAAAGAAGACTATGACAAAAAACATTTCGACTTTCTTTCCAAACCTAGAAATAAGAAAGCGTTATTCCGATATATGAGATCGCGCAAAATTCTGCCGTCTCTAGCTAACTCTGATTATGACAGGTTATCGACGGAAGAAATGACTAATTCGTTAGAGGCAATCGGAAGAGGTCTAGCTAACAGATTTTCGTCGACTTTGACAATCAACTGGCAAAAGTCCTCTATAAAGACTGACTACGAAAAAGTGACATTGTCCGAAATGTCAAGCGTAATTAGAAACTTACCCTCTTCGGCTCCTGGTCCTGACGGTATAACAGTTCCTATGATTAAAATTTTATTCCAGATATCACCCGGCGACGTCCTCAACCTTATAAACTATTCCTTAAGCAATGCCTGGATACCACATGACTGGAAAATAGCTAGAGTGATTCCCATATTAAAAAAACAAGGGTCAGGTTTTAACATTGACAACATCAGACCAATCTCTCTAACATCTCACCTGATCAAAATTATAGAGAGAGTTCTCAATAATAGAATAAAAGTTTGGATGGCTGACAAGCTAATATTGAAACCATTTCAAATAGGTTTTCGTAGCGAATGCTCAATTTGGTGTGCTCATGCCGACTTAGAGAGCCGAATACAGCTTGCCCGAAAAAGACGACAATACGCGGTACTAGTAACACTAGACATAGCTAAAGCTTATGATAGCGTTGAGCACTCAATTTTATTGAATTCGTTACACGAATGTGACTTTCCGCGATATATTGTTGATTGGGTAGCAGAGTTTCTAAAATCGAGAGAATTTTATTGTGCAAAGGATGGATGTCACTCATCTAAATTCAAACAGCAACGTGGAGTACCTCAAGGGGCGGTCCTATCTCCGCTGTTATTCAATGTGTTTATGAGCTCAATTCCCATTGAACGAGATATCACTGTCTACATTTATGCAGACGACATTGCATTTTTCGTTGCAGACAGTGACATTTATTCTTTGCATCAAAAATTGCAAAAGTACATGTATTCTCTTGAAATTTGGCTGCATTCAATTTCATTGTCTCTAAACATCAGTAAAAGTGCGCTCCTGGTGTTCCCTATAGCAGATTCTATTCAAATTTCAGTACTTTATAATCAGGAACCGATTCCACAAGTAGAGTCTATCAAATATTTGGGCATTATTTATAACGAGAAACTTAACTGGAGCCCTCACATAGACTATATCGTGGCAAAGGCACAACGAGCTTCAGGCTTATTGCGAAGGTTGAGCAACAGAAAATATGGGTTACGTAGACACACCTTATTAATGATATATAAAATGTACATGCGCCCAATACTAGAATTTGGGTGTATATTATTTTCGGGTGGCCCTACGTACAAAATTAAACCGTTAGTTCTATTAGAGCGAGAAGCGTTACGTTTGTGTTTGCGACTCCCCAGGTATGTCGCTATTAATGTACTATATCAGGAAGCTCGCATACCAACTATTCTTTGCCGATTCCGTATCTTAACAGTACAAACATACTTGAAATTTTACGGCTTATCAGCGAGACGGTCTGCATATGCCTTTATTAGTGACCCCGACGCCTTCTTCCTCGCTCACTGGCCACGCTTTCGTACTCCCCAGATTATTTTTGTACAAAAGAAACTTGAAAGCATAAAGGTGGATATCAGATCGGTAATTGGAACCAAAGCATTAAATCACAATATTACGATAGAATGTGATGAAATTTTTCCCCCACTATCTAAGTTTCAATCTTCGAGTTACTTAAATGACAGGTTAGAAGACTACATAGCTCATGCGGAAATAAAGAACATAATAGCCACAGACGCTTCTGTGAATAAAGAAAAGGCAGCAGTAGGAATCGTCTCAGATTACCTCGGTTGGTCATTCTCGGTAAGACTACCAGACTTCACTCCGGTTTTCGAAGCTGAGCTCTTGGCTATTATTTTAGCGCTACGAAAACTTCCTTCAAACGAAGAGAGTGCAATGATAATTACTGACTCTCTTTCGCTGTGTACTACTCTCACAGCTTCAGAACAATCAAGAGCTCTAGCGACATTACAAACATTAGTTCCCCCTCATGTGAAGTTCCTGAAGTTAGTCTGGGTCCCGGGACACTGTGGCATACGGTTGAATGAAATGGCCGATTCACTATCTCGAGCCACACTTGATGGCCCTGTGATCTCGGTACTACCAGAATCGGAACACATAGTGTCGATCAGATATAGAAAATTGGCTATTTATACGGATATTATGGAAAATATTACTAAATATACGGACTATCAGCACCTAACATATCCCTGGAAACCTCAGTGGAGTCAATCTAAAAAGTTAGAAGTTATTTTAACCAAATTTCGATGTCGTGTCCCTCCATTAAACTTTTACTTGCACAGAGCTGGTCTGGCGATATCCCCCCTGTGTCCATACTGTGAAGAAACGGAAACAATAGAGCATTACTTTATAACATGTAAAAACTATTCATTAATTAGGAAAAGACTTTTAATTGTTCCGTTTCACGCAGTAGGTTTAAATTTAACTGCAGATAATGTTCTAAGTTTCGGTGCCTTTAGCTTGGGACATTGCCACAGGAGCGTATTCGATGCTGTATGCAATTTCATTCGAGAATCAAAGCGCATGTCATAATAATGCCTGCTTAAATATATTTCTGACGACACTTGTCTAATTTTGAATGAAATTTGCATATTCATTTGATTGTGACCGGGTGAGATAAGCTCGATTGTCTGGTCTACTCAAAATTTCTGTCTTCCACTGTAGTATTACCTCACCTTTTCTCTTCTTGATTCAATCTTCAATTATTGGTTTAGTTTAATATTCCTTTTTAGTTAATTATTATTTTCTATTACATCATTAGTTTTTCATTAAGGATAAACCTTTTAATATATCTCATATAGGATACTTCTAGATTTCATGGCCAATCCCCCATAGTGGGTATGTGCCAGTGCGAAGGGGCAACAACAACAACAACAGCTGTTGAGGACACGCTGTTTTCGTCGTCCCAAGGTGTATCTGCGTTTTATTCGCGTTGTACCGCGACACTGGTGGAGGTGCTGGGTACGCAACCCTGTCTGATGCTCCACACGCCCACTGGGAGCCACTCATCGAGCCCAAACGCATTGTCACCTGTAGAAACACCGGTGCATCGCTCCAGCCGACGGTTGCGAGGCCTCGCGCCAGAGCTGACTCACTCACCGGAACCTGCTAGGCACCGCACAGCTCAATCAATGGCCAACGCAAGCTCGTAACAGGTGCCCCAAGGCAGCTTTCCGACGCACCCATCTCAGGTGACCCTGTTTCAACCCCTCGTTCCCGATCGCTTTAGTGGCGGTGCCCATGAAGACGTTCACGACTGGCTTGACCACTATGAGCGTGTTGCCAAGGTAAATCATTGGTCGGAACAGGAAAAGCTTTCACGCGCCTATTTCTACCTTGACGACGGTGCTCGTACTTGGTATGAGAATAGAGAAGGCAATCTGTCAGCTTGGCCCGACTTTCGAGAGAAGTTCGTCGATACCTTCGCCAATATCGATAGAAGGGACCGTGCGCAGCAGTTATTGGAGCTACGGGTTCAAAAACCCAACGAAACCGTTGCAATGTTTGCCGAGGACATGACTCGTCTCTTTCAAGGAGCTAACCCGCACATGACGGAAGATAAAAAGTTGAGTTACCTCATGCGCGGTGTCAAGGAGCAGCTTTTTGCCGGGCTACTGCGCAACCCTCCGACTACCGTGGTTGACTTCATTAAGGAGGCTACGGCTATCGAGCAGGCCCTTCATCAACGCTGCAGGCAATATGACCGCATGTCCTGCAATGTCCCAATCAATGCTATCGCCATGACGTCTGAGAGTCAGAGCTGCTTGCGAGACTTGATTAGGGAGATAGTTCGCGAGGAACTGCAGAAGTTGCGGAATCCTGTTGCTGAAAATCCCATCGCATCGATTGCTGAAGTCGTACGCGATGAAATCCACCAAGCGTTGTCTACGGCTAGTCTTGATGCTCAGCAGCGTCCTATGAGCTACGCTGCCGCTCTCCGACGTCCACCACCCGCTATGCCGACGCCGTACCACCAGGTGCCGATGGCCCCTTCGTATCCGCCGCAAGAGCAGACACTGCATCAACCACCTACGCTGCAGCCATACAACCAGCCATCCACAGCCACCCCATGGGCATCGACGCGTCCACCGACCCGGAAAACAGATGCATGGCGCACCGTGGACAGGCGTCCACTATGCTTTCACTGCGGAGGTGCAGGACATATTGCCCGTCATTGCTGGCATCGAGGTGATTCATTCCGTCCTCAACGACCTTGGTTTGACGGTCGACATGCCAA
The DNA here is from genome assembly GCF_013339725.1 of Rhipicephalus microplus. Taxonomy (NCBI): domain Eukaryota; kingdom Metazoa; phylum Arthropoda; class Arachnida; order Ixodida; family Ixodidae; genus Rhipicephalus; species Rhipicephalus microplus. The sequence continues at coordinate 110,092,290 of NC_051168.1, read as the reverse complement.
TGACGAATACACTCCGCGCCGTGACGACACCTCTTTCTATGGAGCCCGTTATCACTTTGAGAACGGCTCTACCACTGCAGAGAAGGCAATGCCTGCTCACCCTCCTGGTCCGAGACGTCAGTCCCGCTCTCCGTCCCCCGCGCGTTCGCCTTTGTCGCACCACCGCACCTATGCGAATCTTAATACAAGAAGGTCACCTAGCCCGCGCCGGGGAAACTGAGAGCGGCGACCTCCGGGGGGAAGGTTGCAGGCCATAAAGATAACGACAAGAAGCCCCCACAGCACGACGCCATACAGCCGATAAGCCGTGAAAACGATGAAATTGTGACTGCTGACCTTAGTGTTCTTCTCGACGGCCAGAAAGTGACAGCTTTAGTCGACACTGGTGCCGACTTCTCCATTATCAGCCAGGACCTCGCCGACAGCCTCAGAAAAGTGAAGACACCGTGGACGGGCCCTCATATAAGAACAGCAGGAGGCCAGTTATTGATGCCCTCGGGAAGATGTACCGCAAGAATTGACATCGGAGGTTCTCCTTTCACTGCGTCGTTCGTCGTTATCGCCGCATGTTGCAGAGACGTAATTCTCGGCATGGACTTTTTACGGGAATATGGTGCCGTCATCAACATACCAGAGAGCTTGATTACGTTTTGCAACAGTTCGGGCTTACCCGATTCCCCAGAGGCGCGACCAAACCAACTGCGTCTTACTGATGACGATGTGGTTCTCGCTCCGAGGTCATGCACGCTTGTTTCTGTGGCCGCCGCTGCTCAGTTTGACGCCGAAGGAGTTGCGGACAGAATTAGCTCGCTGCTCTTCACCCACGGTATTTCTGTCGCACGAGGTATCGTCAGAGTTGCTGCTGGACGCACGGACTTGCTGCTGACCAATTTTAGTGCTGAGCGCCGGCATCTTCCTAAAGGCACGGCTGTCGCTTACTTCGACGATGTCATAGACGCCGAAGGCTGCTTGGCGGTAGTCGACGAGTCGCTAAATCTTGATTCAGCGCCTGTTCTAGACGTTAGCATTACTTTGCCAAAAGACGACCGACGCAGACTCCTTGAGTTACTGGCCAAATTTCAAGACTGCTTTTCGACAACATCAAGAGTTGGCCGCACGCCTCTAACCAGGCATCGAACAATTACCGAGGAAACGGCGAGACCTATTCACCAGAACCCTTATCGCGTGGCTCCAAAAGAACGTGAAGCGATACAACAGCAGGTAGACAGAATGCTTGAAGATGACGTCATTCAGCCTTCACAGAGCCCCTGGGCGTCGCCTGTAGTCCTCGTTAAGAAAAAGGACGGCAGCCTGCGCTTCTGTGTGGATTACTGGAAGCTAAATCAGGTGACCAAGAGAGACGTATATCCACTACCGCGTATAGACGACTCTCTCGACAGACTTCGACATGCTCGATACTTCTCTTCAATGGACTTGCGGAGTGGATATTGGCAAATCGAGGTGGACCCGAGAGACCGCGAGAAGACCGCTTTTGTGACACCAGATGAGTTATATGAATTTAAGGTCTTGCCATTCGGTTTGTGCTCAGCCCCTGCTACCTTTCAAAGACTCATGGATACCGTGCTTTCTGGGTTGAAGTGGAAAACATGCTTAGTATATCTGGACGACGTCATAGTGTTTTCCGCGACGTTTGACGAGCACCTTGAAAGACTTGAGGTAGTCTTACGAGCCATACAGTCCGCGGGCCTGACGTTGAAGCCTGAGAAGTGCCACTTTTGCTACGAAGAGCTGCGATTTCTTGGTCATGTCGTCAGTCATGCTGGTATTCGTCCCGATCCTGAAAAAATCGCAGCCGTAGAACAGTTCCCTATGCCGACCGATAAAAAGGCTGTCAGACGCTTTCTCGGCCTCTGCGCGTATTATCGACGATTTATCGCGGACTTCGCACGCATAGCATCACCACTAACTCGCCTAACAAGAGAAGACGTCACCTTTGAGTGGAATAACGAAGAGGAAGCTGCTTTTAACGATCTTCGCCAGCGACTACAAACACCCCCAGTCCTTGCCCACTTCGACGAGAGAGCCCCTACGATGCTTCACACCGATGCTAGCAATGTTGGTCTGGGAGCTGTGCTTGTGCAGCAGCAAGATGGCGCAGAAAGGGTAATCGCTTACGCAAGCAGAACTTTAACACGTGCTGAGGCTAATTACTCCACGACTGAGAAGGAATGTCTCGCCGTGGTATGGGCGGTTACGAAATTTCGTCCGTATTTATATGGCCGCCCCTGGTGTTTTATTCGCGTTGTACCGTGACAATATATATATATATATATATATATATATATATATATATATATATATATATATATATATATGTGTGTGTGTGTGTGTGTGTGTGTGTGTGACGCTATGATGAACGGGTGACGTGGCCTGGCTCATACCCCCGTTTATTCTACTCTGACTTCTTCCTCCTCTGCTTCTACCGGCCATCGCTACCTTCTTACGTCACATGATTCCCCCTCCCCCGAAAGAAGGCATGAGTTACAACTTACAAACAAGAAAAAGTAAACAAGGAGTGACTTGGAAGTCACCAATGTCAAAATAAAGAGGTAGTCTCACAAATTTTTAAGTGCACGTGTTCTCTTCTTCGTCGCTAAGACTTGAGAGGAGAGTGTGGCAGTCCGGTGATATCAATAGAAGATCTTGCGGGCAAGGCTGATGGTTGCGTCCTGGATAACACAAGAATGCCCTGGACGTGGAGACTGACGAAATAGCTGGCATTACTGCGAAGAGTGGACGCTGTTTGAAAGCGTGGCAGTAGATCGGTCTTCGGCGTCGCCGTCTTTTCTGCGTGCGTGCTCGTCGTCGTAAACTAATGGGATGGTGTCTGAATCCTTGCATGGTGGAACTGGTGACTCTTGTCTTGTTCGGTGTTTCCTGAGGTTTCGGAGCTGTAATCTTAGGGGCAGTCTTAATCTTTTGTGCCAAATGCGTTTCTGGCGTTGATCCCTTATGCGAAGATGCCTAGCTTCTTGAATTTGTTTTAAGACGCTTGCTTTGCGTCGTCGTCCTTGTTGGTGTGTCCGTTGTAGTTCCTGGAGTTTGTGGAGTTGTCTTTGCTGAAATTGCTCGTCTTTTTGCGAAAGTTGGTCAGATAGGCATCTTTCAGGAACATTTGTATGCTTTTCTTTGCAGGATGATTTGATCAGTAAATAGTCGATACTTGTTAGGGTGTCGCGATTCGTGTCAGGCAATGGAGATAGTGTGCCAGAATCGACAAAAAAATCTGCTGAGGCTCTTGCAACGACATTCTTAATGGACGTTCCTGGCACAAGAAAGTGCTTGAAAGTTGATCCTTCCGAGCCTCCTGTGTTGATTGGGCTCTCAGGTGGCTGGGAACTCGACGGCAACACTGCGAGAGCATTGGTTTGGTAAGATTTTACTTGGGGCTGTTTCTCTGTGCCCGCACCTTGGAAAATAAGCTGTTCTGATGCATGAATGAGGACGGTTGGCCCTAGGCTTGGCTGAGTATATTCGGAGTTCCGCAGCTCTATCCCAACCGTAGTGGGCGAGTGAGGCGTGAGGTGCGCGTTATGAGCGATGAAAGAGCGAAGTGATGTAAAACAAGGATGCAGGCCAAGTCTGCGAGACGGGGAGTAAGCTGCTCCAATGCGTGGAGACTGATTTTCACTCTTTGAGTCATCTTGGTGTTGTTTGGTATTTTCCCCATGTGTCAGCTGGTCTACCATGAACAAGGCATCCTTATGACACGAATAGTGACCGTTAGGAGCCTTTGAAGAGCTGCGTCGTAGAAAATCAGGTGGTGGACCATGTATGCGAGACGAAGCATGAAAGGCATCAGTAGGGTGAGTGACGTTTCGTGTCGTATGTTGGTGCCACGACTTTGAAAATGCCAACTTTCGTGCACAAGAAAGCTTCGCTTGACGGTTGGGTTTTTCCCAATATACGTATGGCCTTCTGTAAGTAAACTCATGTGCCACTTCGTCTTGAGGCAGTTGCCGATTCGCGCTGGGCTGTCTGCGTCACATCCCCAGAGTATGTGAGCCAGAGTATGTGAGGACGGTCCGGTGTTACCGCCGCAAGTAGAACAGCGTGTGGGGTCTACGGACCCAGAAGACCAGCGAAGGGCCGTCCGGCAGCTCGAGGTCGCACTGGCGCTGCAAAGGCGAAAGGGGGACACCCTCAGTAACCCGAGCGGCGACGGGGCACGAAGGCCTTGAGGTCTAGGCCCGCGTGACATTAGGACTTCTAGTGTAACGTGAGATAGGGTGAACCCCACGCCCTGCGCGGCCGGAGGGAATCCCGCATGCTGGAACCCAATAAAGTTTATTCTCTCTCTCTCTCGCGCTGGGCTTTAGAATGGTTGACGACTGCTTAGGAAATTGACGATAGTGTGCGGTTGTCTCTAGATGGTTGGCAATGAGTAGGTCTTGGTCATAGTCATTGAAACGGGTAATCTTCTCATCTTTGATCTTTTGCCAAAACTCGTCGTTTTCAAAGATGTGCATGAGGTAAAACTTAAATGCCTCACAGGAGATGTAGTCAGTGAAGTTCGTGATCATCTCCCGTTCCGACCAGGATGCAGCGGTGGCGTGAACCTCGAATAGGTTGAACCAGTCCTGCACGGGTCCGTCGTCAACTGATCCGGTGTACTTGGGGATGTCGAGGTCAGCCGATGGTTCTGTCATGGTGCTGGTCGTTGTCCTTCTAGGCGATAATTCGGTAGTCAATGTATGGCCAGGGTGTCTTCTGTGGAACTGCATCGATGATGAGAGACTGATGAAGGGGCAGGCAGGTCTCCATCCTGTCGACTCGTGTGACGCTACGATGAACGAGTGACGTGGCCTGGCTCATAACCCCGTTTATTCTACTCTGACTTCTTCCTCCTCTGCTTCTACCAACTGTCGCTACCTTCTCACGTCCCATATATATATATATATATATATATATATATATATACATAAAGCTCGTCAGTGCAGGGAACTTCGACCACTATGACACAGCCAATGTCGTCCACCAGAAACACGTCTCGGAGACCTCCCATCCATGTATATATATATATATATATATATATATATATATATAAACATATATATATATATATATATATATATATATATATATATGTGTGTGTGTGTGTGTGTTATTTTATTCTGCACATTTTTTCCTCTTGCGTGTTATAGATGGAGGTCATAGTTTCTGATAAACATGATAGCTCGATACAGACCTGTATATACAGTGACAAAAACAAACACTTTCAAGACGGAGCAGGGTGATTGGTTCTCTATTTTGCCATTTGAAGTCAGCGTGGTAATACGGTTTGTCTTTTTGATAACATGGTGCTTGTAGATTACCCAAAATATATAATGTTTTTTGGCTTAGCACTATTTATTCATTCAGCGAATACTATATAAATAAAGGAAGGGGGATATCACATAGGCGCTTCATTTACTGCGTTGCAGCACGATTAAAGCCGGTATAATAGGATGAGGGTCTTCCTTTTGTACCTATTGAGTCCACTAAGCGAACGATTCTTCTATTCTTTTGATTTATGCCGTACAGGGACGCACTTGTGTTATCAGGAAAAGTTGTATTCAGCAAAATAGTACAAAATCAGTGCAACGCAAGTTTTGAAACAATGATACGCAGCACATTCGCAATATTGCGAGTGTAAGAGACATATACAACTGCTTTAGTGGCAATATAGTCGGTTATACTAAGCCATACCGCTTGTGTTTGCGTTTACACTTCAATTGATAGACGATATTGTAGTAACATGTATTGTACACAATGTTTCACAGCTGCTGTATTTTTCGCCATGACAGGTATCTTAAGTTCCGAAGAAAGCGAGGTAAAAAAGCACAAAAATTTTACGCCAACAAATTATGAGCTACCAAAAATAGACAATTTGACGCCAGCAAAAAATGAAACCGAAGTGAAAGTTCCGACGCCTTCAAGAAAGGAGGCCGTAAAAGTCAAGATTCCGGAAACAATAAGGAAGCAGCTTGAGAAAATCGAAATTCAGACACCGGATATCAGGAGGGTAAGTGTTTTTTCTTCCTCAATTTCCCTTAATTCCTTTGTACTTGCATACTTGCCTAAATAGTAATATTGAAATCAACATGCCTACACGTCTTTACTGATGACATATACTTTTTTTCAGTTGAATATTGTTGATTCTTTTGATATATACTGGTTTCAACGTGAGAGATGAATTCTTCAAACCCCACAACGAGATTACCGGATTATAGATAGATAACGGACTGCAATATTGGACGCAGACTAGTGGGCCTGTTGCCATTGGTACTGGTCGTGCATAATTTCTTCCATTGCACTACATTCTGGGATAAGCTTATAACCCATGTTATTCCGTGCAACCAATGTAACACTTGTTAATCTTGCACGAGCACGTCCGCTGCGTCTAAGGTATTTTGCATGCAGCGGTGTGCATATTGCACGCAGTAGTAAACGTGGATGTTACAGCAACTTACTGTAGCTTATCGTTTATTTCTACTTCTAGTGCTGAGCATACAAATAAATCTGATGAATAACATTTTTTTGCCTTTATCTTAAAAATTCTCCGGGAACTCAATACAACTTTTGAAGCTTTAAACGCAAAAAGGTGTTCAGCTTTATTTTCTAGTGAAACCCCTCATTAGAGTTCTGCCCTTCCGATCTTTCACAAGTTTATTATTTTCCGAGAAAACTTATCGAAATTGAAGATCACCATCCGGGTGGCACGCTCAATTTTTACTTAGACAGGGGCTGATCACTAATATAGCTGCTGTTTGTTGAAACTCATAATGTAGCTTTATGCAATATCTCATAGTGGGAAATGCCTATTTTAGAAGTAATCGCCCCAACGTGTTGCTTTAGGGATTATTTGACAAAGCAGCTTCAAGACAGCGTTCCTTCTTTGCTTTTTATTCAAACATCAATGAAGTGCATATTTAAGTAGTTTTTTGTGTTCTGAAAATCACATTAAATGGGAGAAATTTTTAATACATATACCGCCTGCAATTTGAATCTGCGTATGGTGTTCAGGAGGATAAAATCATTACTTTCAATCTGGAAGCTTTCGAATAGCATGCGTGGCATAACAAAAGTGTGAACAGTACAGAATGTTCTTAAAAAAGTGAGTGGAGGTCGCTGCCAGCTGTGCCCCAACTAGACCTTTGAAATGTTAGCAAAGAAAAGAAAAGCAGGAAGGAGAGCGCTCTATGTAAAACTAATAAAAATAGACTTTGTACCGCAGCGTGGCGTAGGAAATATTGCATTCCAACTTCAGTCTTGGACAAAACCATTTTGCACCGTTTTCAATGCGCGAATATGCATTGTGAAGGTTTTCGCACAACAGATGCCGTGCCAAGGAGAGGTAAAAGATCAGTTTTTTGCATTTATTACTTATTTCAAGTGCCACACAAAATTTTACATTGTTCGTTGTGTATATGACTCACACATTCGAGTTGAGAAGTTCTCCTTGTGTAAACCGTGAATACCTTAAACTACATTGCCGCACTTGCAGTTCAGGGCACTTGCAGAGCAGATTTGAAGGGTTTTTAAACGTTACAGTTAAGACGAAAGAAAGTCGACTATGGCTGTTAGATAATGTTTTCAAGCTTCGGTTGATAGAGTGGGTGGAGCGTCCGAAAAAAAAACAGGAGTGAATGCTTGGTTCAGAATATGGTAAAACAGAGGAGTTCAAGGTACAAGAAAACAGACACATGACTTTGGAAGTCTGACTGTGTAAGAAGTGTTTTACAGATAACTTATTTAGGAGGAAACATCGTAGTGCAATAAGAGAGTAATTACGCTCAATACCGAAAACAGGATCATATATATGCCCCGCCGCGGTGGTCTAGTGGCTAAGGTACTCGGCTGCTGATCCGCAGGTCGCGGGATCGAATCCCGGCTGCGGCGGCTGCATTTCCGATGGAGGCAGAAATGTTTTATGCCCGTGTGCTCAGATTTGGGTGCACGTTAAAGAACCCCAGGTGGTCAAAATTTCCGGAGCCCTCCACTACGGCGTCTCTCATAATCACATGGTGGTTTTGGGACGTTTAACCCCACATATCAGGGTCATATATTAGTAACGAACACCAGGGTACTGTGTAGTACATTGAAAAGACGTGAGAATTTTGAAGGCTTGTTCTTCATTGTTAGACAGAATAATGATAATAACTAACAGAGCTGACTGGCGGAACATTAGAGAGGCCTTTGTCCGCTGTGGACGTAGTCAGGCTGATGATGATGATACAAAGACATCACTGTCAAAGAAGGTGTAGAGGATAATAATATTACTAAATGTATTGTAAATCTGAAGAAAGGAAAAAAAGACGAAAAGATAACTTGCCTTGGGCAGGGACCTAGCCTGTGACTTTCGAATTCGAAGGTCGCCGGTTTCCTCCCTCTCTACAGCAGGCTTCGTTTTCGAACAGTCTATTTTCCTGGCATTTTAATAACAATAACTTAATAATAACAACCCCTACACTTTTCTTGCCAGTTTTGTTCGTTAGTTCACAATAATACTGCATTTAACAGACATATTATGAAGGTAGACAAGAAATATTAGTCGTATTCGTCAAAATGACGGGAGAAAACACGAATGTGCCCTGAAACCCGTGCCTAGAAGAAAAAAATGGGACGTAGCTGATAACATAAAAATAAATGGGGCAATACAGAGGCCATGACAGTGCATGGCAACCAAAAGGAAATTGCGTAATACTTCACAAGAGAACGGGTCAGCAGAACAAGTGGAAATGATAGCAACCGATTTAGATGAAATTGCTAGGTTCGCAGGGTTGACTTGAATCGAGAATAGATAACTTCGTGTGCAAGTGCGAGAGCAATCAAGACTGCCTTCAGGTTGCTTGCAGTAGATACAACACCAATCACACAAATGAATATAATGCCTTGGTCATCTTATACGCGAGGATACCAAGAAAAACTCAGCAAAATGCAGCTTGCCTAAATTTAAAGTTAACTTGTCTTTTCTAGTGTGGGCGTAGTTCGCAATTGTTGCACACTATGACGTTGCACACGAGACGGCGATATATCAAGTGGTTCGAAGCTCTGTTTCTTGATCTAGGTGCGTCTTTGAAATATGGCATTGTTTACCTGACACAGGAAGGCTTTTTTAGCATCACCAAGTCTTCAGCGATGCATCACCGCTCTAGCTCTTGGCTGCGTGTCACTTGAAGGAGCCTAATATATGTGCCTTTATAATAGACTACACGTAGATTAGATTGGAGTTAACTGTATTGTGATCACACAACATTCCTTGTTCATTGTTTCTCTTTCAGTTTGTTGGGTTGAGAGAACCCATATGGACATACTATGCAACCGGCACTACCCGTGTTGAATGCAAAGTGGACTTGAGGGAAAGCATGAGCAAGAAATCAATTCAGTTTAAAAGAGAGTACATCTACAAGGATCAAACGTGAGGCCTTGGTCACTTCGTGCACAAAGGAGTTTTCGCTTACAGTTTGCAATGATTTATTTTGTAGATTTTCTGATGACATCGAAGGAAGCTTTGTGAGAAGAGACACGGATAAAATGTATATACAGAAAGAACGTAAGTAAAATGTAAAATAGGTTTAAATCATGATTTTTTAAAACAATAAACCACGTATATGGCATACGAATGCCCGTGATTTTTTGTACTGACACCTGCATCCGAAATTTGTTCGACGAGAACTAGTTTCCCCACTCTGACCGCATCAATCCTTTTAAAGAAACGAGCTCAGTATTACTCGCCGAATGTTCCGAGTGGATATGATCGAAGAATGTAATTATGGCGAACACACGATTACTGTTGCCGAACAAAGTCTTTCACAGCATCTACCTAATAGTCCTCTATGGCCTTGGTGTCAGCGATAGTTCAACGGCCCTGTCTCAAAGGCTATGTGGTGCAGCGAAAATTCAGCTGCTGTGCCTCAAGGTCAAAATGCTCGCCACCTTTATCGGCCACACATCTCATGAATGCAGCAACTTTAACTAGTAATGTAATTGATTTCCCAAGACAGGCACAGTCGTTTGAATTTTTATGCGTCTTGTGCACCGTATGCCATGTTAGTATGTGCTTACACTGGTTGGGTCCACCTCACTTGGGTACACACTAGTTAGGTCCCTTTTTGTGAAGGCGCATGTACTGTGTAATCTCAGTGAACGTTCAAGAATACCAGATGGGCCTCAACTACAGCCCTCAACTACAGCCCTCAACTACAGCATCCATCATAATCATTTTGTAGTTTGCGACGTAATAACCAAAAGATTATTATTACACTGCTTGCCTGCTGTCCGGAAAGTTGGGGTGATGATTGCATTTCAGAGGAAGTCAATTGCTGGATATTTATGTCATCACACGTTAGAAAACATCAAGTGACCAAAATGACTTAATTCTTCTGCTACGGCTTGCATTGTAAATACATCTTCCTTATAACACGTAAGACACGACATCTTAAAAAACACAAAGCATTTCTCAGTTGAGAAAATAGACACAATGTTCATTTTATATATCTACTTAGTGGCCTACGTCTGTATCCTCTCATGGTAGTCTCCTTATGTTTCTAATTACCACAGTAAGCAAAGTGGGGGACAATTATATGACCCAGACTATTCACCAGGCAGGACAAGAATAGCGTGATTTTCCAGTTATGTAGGTCATGGAACCCTTTCCATCCTTGACCTGTGGCACATCTCTGCGAACATGGCATGTCATGTGCGCCACAAGTAATTCACACTCTATTCCAGGGGCATGATATAGAGAGCTACGAGATGTGCCAGTTGGTGCCCATTCATGTTCGCAAGGGCGCGTTGTTGTTAGAAACACAGGATACATAAGTACAGCACACAAGTCAACGAGCACAGACTCCGTACTGCTTTACTGACTCTGAACGAAAGTCAATTTCGCCGCACGCCAAAGAGGTGCCTAAGATACGTGCTCGCAAATCCTAGCGCTTAGCTGTTTTCAAGCTGAGTGAGTATAGTGAACATTTTAAAATATGAATGTTAAATTTTGTTCAGTTATTGTAATCTGCGTGGCTTTTAAAACAGTGAAATCTAGAATCGATGACATTAGTTATGACAACTTCTTAGTAACGTGCATATCAATGCTGGTAAAAATGTTGACGTGAACACACTATGCGTATTATTTCAGAGGCTCCTTTTCACCAGTTGGAGCAGTTGATATATGTAACAAGGAGGGCTAAATGTGCTATCATAATGGTCACCCTAATTAGCTCTCTTCTTCCAATACGTGAGTACCCACTTTCATTCAGCTACTTTCGTGATGACGACAAAACATTTAGGTCTACCTGCGTGCCTCACATATAGCTTTAATTCAATGGCATCAATGAGAAATATTTTCACATTAGATAAGCAAACTGAACTAAAGGTATTCTAGTATATGGCACAGCTTTAGGCTCGCATCTGTTAAACGAATGCTAGTGTTAACATTTCATAGACCATAGCGGTTCTTATTCAACATTGGTAGGTGTCATTTTTGTTACATTAACACCAGGCAATAATGCATTAAATATCAGATAACCTGATACCATTCACTCATTGTGTGTCAAATGACAGGCAGCCGAAAAGAGCAATTTTCTTGAAAATTTAGGAGTGGGGGTTACTATAAGTGACGCTACAAAGTAAACAAAAATACCGCTTATTATGTTTATCGTTACGCATTCTTCATTATATGAGCTTGGCATGAAACGTGCTTCTCACATACCCGATGTTGTGTTACCCCTTATAGTTAGGGTGACATAGCTATTTAGAGTAACACAACCTTTTTTTGTCCCCTGAACGTATTAAAAAGTTTGATTTCAAAAATAACAACACTGAAAATAGCCACAAGATTTTTACTACATAATAACACCTATTTTACAGCACAGTGACCATAATGATTTGAATGATCTTGTGTTTAAAGCGTGGTTTGTATTGACTGACCCAGGAAGCAGGTGGTGTTCCAAACATTTGACCGCCGCTGAGCAAACACCTGACATGATCACCAAAACATACTCACCCACAGATACGCGCACGAAAGAGCTTAGGTTAAATTGAAATCTTCTCTCCGGGAATACGAGGTGAAAGCGGGCAGGTGAGGGATACGTGTTTGTTTGAAGTAGACGCAAAGTGGTGACCTCTGCTCGGTCTAGCTTGGGGTGAGGTGGGGGAAAGATTCGGTGTCTGAGGCAAAAGTTCGCAACCAGATTATGGTAGGTAGTGAAGTTGTCCGTGGTGTTCATCTCGTCTCTAGTTAGCCCAGACGTCTCCACAACCTCCCACTGCCGGTGCGGCGGCACTCACCCGGCTACGCTTCCGCACATACTGTGGGATTGCCCGGCACAGTACAGACACACTAACGCCACGACCCTTTCGTCGAAGCTCCATGAGGCTCTGCGGAGCCCCGATTTTTACGACCAAACCTGGGTGACCCAGCACACCCGTGAGGCAGCGTTGAGGCAAGCCCTTAACGTCCCCTCATGGGAGGCTCAGGCCCGGCCACCTAAACCTGCTGGTTTCTTATAATAAAGTTTATTCCTCCTCTTCCTTCTCTCCGGCGCATATTTTCAAACTGGTGTTTCCCGGTCCCACAGCAAATCTCTTTTTCAATAGGCCACATACGAACAGTTTTGACAGGCTATGCAAAAATTAATTCATTCCTGTGCTAAGTACTGCGCTTGCTGTAGCCACATGATTGAACTATTTCGTATTGGTGGACTAAAAGCAAAGTGATCGACAACTTGTAAAATTGATTTCAAAGTTGAACGCTTCAGCAAAGTTTCTGTTCGGTAACGTTAAGCTTATTCTTCGCGTTTCAATGGTCACCCTAGGCTCCTATGATCAGGCCGCTCTACTGGCTGCCAAACGCTCTAATGAACAAGACGGCAGACCGATTTGGCCAGAAACCAGAAATCTGGGGAGTAATGTTGGCTTTATTAAAACTGAAGCCTATGTTAGTGGTGAGCTTTGTAGTATGCGAAACGAGGAGAAAAATGAATAAACAAACAAATAAACAAATAAATAAGTAAATAATAAATAAATAAATAAATAAAGAAATTTTGGCCCCACTTCTGCAAATACAAAAGGGCTCCAGATTTTCGAATTCTCTTGTCTATCTAATATTATTTCAGTCTGCTGCTAGCTTGCGTGTTAAATATAGGTCTACAGAAGTCTTGAAAAATTTTTTCGAGGAAAATTGAATATCGGATTTTTTCTTTTCTCTCTGCAGCCCCGGTACGCTGGTACGAAGTCCGCGTACGCGACTCGGCCATTCACAGGGGACCTAGTAAAAGGTGCATGAGAGAATTCAACATGCTGAACCTGGACTCACATCTCATCTATACTGACGATTGTCCGGCGAGACTAGGATTTATTAGAAGTAGACGCAGAAATTCATACTAGGAACACTTATCTCAATTTTTAGGTACCTTTTTCGTTGCACACTGATATAAATGTATTTTACGAGTGAAATAAATATTGAATGCTAACTAGTCATTCATTTTTAAGTAACAATGATGAACTCGTCATCAATGATATTATCAAAAAGGTGGACGTTGCGTTAAGGAAGGTCACGTGAATTTTTTTTTTCATTGAAGTGTTTCTTTTCTATTTGCGGGCAAATGTGAAATGTCCTAAAGTATTCCCGCCAGAGAAAAAGTCACATAGTCCGCTACTGCTGTGTCACAAATGTGTCCATTATACATGTCGGGGGTCTCAAGCTAACTTCAGATAAACGACCGCAGTCATGAATTTTACTACCCCAAAGCGCCGGGCCAGTGAATTAGAGGTAAACAGAGGGCACACATTCAACAAAATGTCATGTAATGATTGCCATCTGAAACTAAAAATAAAAGAGTGCGTAGTTTCCAGCCCAAAACGTTATTATTAACGATATGTGAGAATATAATATGAGAATCATTTATTGATGTCAAGACCAGGCGCAATGTCATGAAACAAATATGAGAAAAAGGCTGCCACATTCGGACCGCAAGCAAGACCTCGGTGGGCTGCATGCTGCCCGCGGGTTCTGTATTGGAGACCTCGGTATTCTAATAGAGTGCTTCACGCGAGGAAGGCAAAAGAAGACGGTTCGCTAACCATAGTGGGTGTGTCGTTTCCTTCTTGTACTTCCTATCCTTACTTTTCGTCTGCTTTTGACATTCTTCGTATAGAGAGAGACCCTGTATTAGAAAAGCAGGGTTATTTCTGGTGTCTAAATACCCCTGGCATATTACTCCGCATAGGTATGGTGAAGGGGAATAAAGTATTTCAGAAGAGAGATAACAAAATGTTGTTAACAGAATGTAAGCAAATACGTAATGTGCAAGACAAAGTGTTAATTTTTTTTTACAGTGAGAGTGTGAGGTGAGTTAATACATTCCTATGTGAACTTTTCTATTTATATATATATATACTGCTTTGCCCACACCCACATTTTCGTACATATTTAACATATTTTAAGACTGTTTGTCGTAGCCCCAGGGTTATGGGTGGTTTTCAGCTTACACACTCCCTTGACGACTTCTGGTTCCATCCTTCGATGTGCCTGAATAGCACAGGTGGGCAAGAAGAGCCTTAGAAAATTGTCCGCTGATTTCCTAAGCTTTCCATCCATCATTTGGCAAAGTATATTCTAATTATTGTTCTTTTGATCTACAAGAAAACTACAAGAGATTGCCTTGAACATTAGGCACGTCCTTTTTGTCTGACAAACAAATAAGAGGCTTTCCTTACCCTTGAAAAACATAAAACGTCCTTTCAGTTTTGACGTTACGAGCTGTTAAATGGGGTGACTGGAAGTTATTTTTTTTTGTTGGAGGGGGGGGGTAGCACGACGTTTCCAATTTTTAAACCATCTATAACTGTCGCATGCATCCTCCCATTTATTTAGACTCTTTTGGACAACATACGTGTATAGTAACATTGCGATACACGTAACTAATTGAATATATAAAATGCGAAGCATGTCTTAGCGAACTTGGGCGACTTTGAGCGTATCTATCTATCTATCTATCTATCTATCTATCTATCTATCTATCTATCTATCTATCTATCTATCTATCTATCTATCTATCTATCTATCTATCTATCTATCTAGCCGCTTACAACATTTAGCTCTCCTGGCCGTTTCGATAATGGTATCGATACCAAACTTAGTATGGCGTAACATGACTGTATGGAGAACATATTTAACAAGACATAACATGAAAATCATGATATGCATGTCGTGAATGTCATGATTTACATTTCATGGTCCTGCAGCTCTTGCGGTGACTTCGTTCACATGGCATGTTCCAAAACTGGTATGGTATGGCATGATTGCATGGCGAACACAAGTGACAGACGGTAACATGAAAATCATGACATGCGTGTCATTTGGCAACATGACTACATACCACGCTCATGATGCGCACGCAGCCATTTCGCTAGCGTCACATATAGGGTACGTCACATTAGAGTACGTCACAATATATTACGTGAATGGATGACGAAGATATGTAACTGGTGCAAACTTGATAATCCTGAGATGCGAGTCATGTAACAACATGACTACATGCCACAGTCAAGGCGCCAATACATTTCGACGTGACGCGGTGCTCGTGCTCGCCGGCGTTCATTTCGTTGCGTCACGACGGCGTAGCCACGCCAGCCACGGGTCCTGCGATATACTCGCAGGGGCGCGTCGCTCTGCTTTGCTTTGATGCATGCGCATTTGAGTGCGTCCGGTGCCCCTCCATCACGAAAAGAGGGAGTCGCAGTGTTGTCTGGGTAACGCACCAGCGCGAAACGCAGCATGCCGCATTTTAAGCCGGTTGCCGTCGGGCAGCGCCGACGGACGCTGGTCGCGCCGGTCGCACCGGGCGTCAGACTATAGAGTGCTCCCGTTTTGCTAACGTAGCCTCCCTGTGCCCAGCGTGCGCACACGTCAATGCTACATTGGAGTATATTGGGCCCTCCATGATGCACTCATGGCCGTTTTGCCAGCTCCACATATACTAAATTTGGTGTTACGTGATTTCAATCGATGACGAAATATGACTGGTTCAAACATAATAATGCTGACACGAGTGTCATGTAAGAACATGACCACATACTACTCTCATATTGTGCTCGCGGCCGTTTCGCTAGCTCTACATATACTAAATTTGGCATCACGTGACTGAAGACGAAGGTAAACGACACATCTAAACATCATGATAATCACAACAACATGATAATCACGACACAACATGATAATCATGACACGGAAGTCAAGTACACCCTCATTTACCTCCGCCTCGTAACGTTGTGCTTATTTTAAAGTGACATATCAACATTTCTCATTCGTGCTTCAAATATCATCGATTTCCACTGTATGTGCAATCTGCGAACTTTTTAAGGTTCTGAAAATCGCTTGTCTCATAATCTTAGATTCATACCTCTCTTGCGAAACGTTATCTTATTAGTGGAAATGAACTCAAAAGTTGAAATCATGTCAATACGTTTTGCATAAGGGGCTGTTTTCCAGATTCACCTGAAAAGTTTAAACCTGTTCCGACTTTTTAAATGTCCACACTGTCACGAATCGTTTTATTTCAGTGAAAGTGAAATGACTGAGGCCTGTGTTTTGTTCGATGTCAGTACACGTGAAAAAACACCAGATTTTCAGATGGCTCCACTACGACGTACCTCATGATCGTGTGGGGGCTCTGGAAGATCAAACAGTATATATATTACTATTAGAATGCCGCGAGCTAAGACAAGTTGTGGTGGCTCTTCTTGCAAAAGTATAATACCGAATTGTAACGCTGAACAAACAGCAGTGTTGAAACACACTGTAAGATTTTTGTGCTAGCCATCATCACAGACGAGTGCTGAAGACATAGTCGGCATGCTTTGTTCGCGAAGAGATCGAAGCGATGTGCGCAGCAGGTGGGCCTTTGTAAGCTAAAGCAGTAAACGCAGCGGCTGAGTGAGTAACTTTAGCAATCCGGTGGGAATAGGAAAAGTTGTAATTATTGCTTGTGTATGCTACACACTCAAAAATAATGGTGCAAATTTAGGCAGTTTCGTAAACAAAGGTGCAAGTACGAAAGAGGACTCATGAGCAGCACATTTGCTACTCTGGGAGAAATTAACGGGAGGTCATATAAATTAATTAAAAAAACACAGAATAGCAAGGCTTTTTTAGTCTTTTACTTTGCTTACACCGCTAATGTGGCTAAAGGAGAACTTCGGATACTTTAGCCGTAGAAGCATAGCACACAGCGAGAAGCTTATCTTGATAAAATAACTGATGAGCATTGCATTTCGAACCACACAAATGACTACGCTCACATGTGGTGGTCAACCTAGTATGAGAGATCAATAACCGATTAGCTATAGGAGAGAAGTGAGTTGGCCAAATTTCATGGTAAAGAATTTTTTCGTCGACTTTTCTATCCACAAAAGTCACCACAACCGCCACTGATACTGGTGGGGATGTACCCTATTACCACCACAGGCGTGTTTCGCTGCTAACATGCTTAGGAAAAAGCAAATGAATCTGTGGACTCGAGAATCGTGCGATGCGAATAAAATATTATACCGCAAGGCCTCGCCAGTGATTGAGAAATGTTCGAAAAAAAGATGCTATATCGGGTGAGAAATCGTCCTATCAGCCACGAAAGTCTTGCAGGAAAGAAGAAAATCATCATGGGCATCACAGTTGTTGAAGTATACAAAATGAACATGGTTAGAAAGGCATCAGACAAACGTCATCGATATCTTCAGTCACAGCGTCAACAAAATGAGGAGCTACGTCGGTGGGTACATTGCCTGATAGGCTGGTACTGGCTAATTTGGAAACACATAATGATCAGTGAGCTAGTAATTTGCAACTATGCTTGCTGCTGGTTCTATAACAAAGCTTACAATGGACTCTAAGATGGCTGCTTATTGGACATCCGCTGGTAGTGCGCTGCGTGTGCTTCATGTGCAGCGTAGACCTAGTGCACCACATGGTGTCGACTAGTTATGCAGGAACTTTTCAAACGTAGTAATCTGTCAACATGTTGTCTTGCGCATTACTGCATCACTTCTTCCATTCTTTTTTGTCTCCGTAGAAAGCCTTGTAATTGCTCAACAGCCTCCGGCCATTTTTGGCCCAATCGTGCTCACGAGACCGTCATGCAGAACAACGACCACTGCGCTACCGTGTATACTGTTGGTTTATAATGCAGGTGTTCTAATCAGCCATACGTTACCATACAATGTGTGCGTGAGGACTGCCATTTTTGGCGGGGTGGGGGGGGGGATGTGGCAACCTTCACTCCTCATGACGCTTCTACTGTGACTTTTTGCTCGATATTCCAAAACCTCGTATTCGACCTAATGGTTACACATAACTTGTTCTCCGTGTATGAATAAGTCGATCTTCATCTTTTATTTGTTAACAAGTTGATTAAAGAGGCCATTTGCAGGAGTTGGTCAATCTTTTCCTTAAGACAGCACGCATACAAAAAGACAAAAGGATAAGTGAAGAACCTGCGACTAGAGCACTGGTGAGTGCTACCCTTCAAGGTGTGTGCTACCTTAGAAGACGACCCGCAGCATCAAATTATATTCATAATACAACATATTGAAGTCATAAATACTTCTTGAATTATAAATCAACTCGTCTGCAGAACGCCAAAGCTTAAAAGATGACGTTTTTAACTACATTGAGCCTTCCTCCACCGCATGAGCAACTCGTCTTCTGCTGCGTGAAGCATTCGTAGTCGGCCCCAAGTAAAAGGAAATATAATGGTCTGTCGACTATTTGCGGAAGCCTGTGTTAATTATTTAGGCAAGTAAACTACCGACAAACCTTAAATGGAACAGAACACTGTATGATGTATGCAGGAGCGAGGCACTTTAAAATTTGAAATACCACATAATATATACAGGAAACGCGTGTCTCAGTTGCACTTTCGCACAGACCAGCATTGCTTCCAGTAGAAAACAAGGTGTTCATGTTTAGGGAGAGAGGCAGGACGCTGGGTTGGCCAGCCAGCGTGTTCGCATGGATATCGCGAAACACCGCTACCGCTTCTTTGGTTTTTCCCAAGCAAATTCTTTTTCCAGTGAATGCGAGGTAGCACACCTCAGCAAAAACGAGCTCAGCGAGTAGAAACTTGCGGCCGCCAAGACTCATAACACAGTGACATATACGAAAAATTTTTCAGGGGGCATTTTCCTACGAAGAAACATGCCGCCAGTACTATTGAGCAGCAAAATGAAAAATTTATTTTTTCAAAGGCGATAGTCTTTCTTGGGGACCTTCGACAAAAATTTTGGTCTGTCTGTCTGTCTGTCTGTCTGTCTGTCTGTCTGTCTGTCTGTCTGTTCATTTGTCTGTTTGTCTGCCCTAACGATACCTTAAATGCCACCAAACGGCCGACCCCATCCGCAGCGCCCACCAATATTGCTCAAGGTATATCGTTCATTGTTGTGCAATTGGCAATTTACAAAAAAGCAAATATTGCGCATATCTGAGAAGCCATAACAACATGTCTATGTTTTGTATGTCTGCCTTTATACTAGAAGAGGCACACAGAAGTAACTCTAAGGACTGTAGCGTTTAACGCGCTGCACTGACACTGCAACGCGATGCTCAAGAAGGTGTTTCCAATGCTTTGCTACAACGTCACGGTGGTAGCACCTGCCCGTCACTTTGCATTCTACACCTTATCACCTCCGTGACTGGCGCGCATCTCTTTCCGTGGTCGCGCATGCCTTCATTTTCGAAGATAACTGCCAGATGGCGCTCGTGTTTAACGTGCCTAGATGCGCTTGTTCACCTCCGTTACACGCTCGAGGCACTCTAACGCAGCGCCTTCAGAATACCATTCACTACTTTTCATGCGCAGAACATCAAATGAACGTTTTGTTGACTCTCTCCAGACGCAAGACTATCGTCTCTCGACGTCATTTACAGTGTAACGTGTAGATTTAGGCCAATTTTTTTTAAAAGAATGCTAATGAAAAAAACACACTTCATAATAACAAACCAGAAAGCGATCGGTCCTTCTTCGCCCGTCACCCATTATTACTCAGCTGGACTGCGCCTACCACAGGGCAAACACCTCTCCCATCTTTCACTGGCCCACCCGATTATTTGCTTGCTGCCACTGCATAATAACATTGTGTTAGCGTTTTTAGTACCTAAGCATGCTTTACATGCTATCCTAGCCAGTACCTCTGTAAACCTATATGTGATTACGAAACACGCCGGAAGGCTCCAAAAAAGTTTGACGACCTGCTGTTTTTTTAACATGCACTTATGATAGCACAGAATACGAGCCTGTAGCATTTCTCTCTTTTTTAAAGACGATAGTCTTTTTGGGGACCTTCGACGCAAAAATTTGGTTGGTCTATCTGTCTGTCTGGCTCTCTGTAGATTTGTCTGTCTGTCCACTCTTAACCGCATCGGGTACTTGAAACTGCCGACACCATCCGCAGCGCCCACCTATGTTGCTCAAGGTTCAGCGTTCATACTTGCGCAATTGTCGATTAAAAAGCAATTATTGCGCATGCCTGGGGCACCATAACAACACGTATATATGCTGCATCTGCACTTTTTAGTAGAAAAAGCATCCATAAGTAATTTTAAGGACCGTAGCGCTTATCACGCTGCGCTGACCATGCAACGCTTGCACGAAAAGAAGAGTGTTTCCAACGCATTGCTAAAACGAAACGGTGGTGGCCCCTAACCTTATCACCCCTGAGACGGGCGCGCACACCCGTCTCAGAGCCACGCGCTTTTTTTTTTCGAAGAAAACTGCCAGATGGCGCTCACGTCTCACGTGTGAGGTGACTTGATGAGCTCGTTCACCTCCGCTGCACGCTCGAGGCATTCTAACGCAGCGCCTCCAGAATACCATTCACCGATTTTCTTGCGCAGAACATCAAATAAATGTTTTCTTCACACTCTCCACACGCAAGACTATGGTCTTTCGACGACATTTGCAGATTGAATGCAGATACGGGGCCATTTTGTTTTTGAGAAGCGAGCGTGGCGGCCGACATCAAACCCGCGACCTTTGGGTAAGCAGCCAAGCCCCATAACCATTGCTCCAACGTGGCGTATTCCATGTCTGTCTTGTCCTGTTGTTCATGCTTTTTACTTTCATTTTCGTTGAACATGGTCCACCAACCAAGTCAAGTTGGCACTGTATTGCAGGTTCTGTTTTATTAGTGTTTATCCCACGTTACGCATACTCACTTCTACAGCCGCAGGCGTACTGTAGTTACAGCGCTTCGCTGCTGACATAAAGGTCGCCGATTCAATGACAGCCGCGGTCGTCACATTCCGGTGGACACGAAGGGCTAAAGACCTGTGTACTGTGTAACATCACTGCACGATAAATAATGCGATGATGGTTGATGTTTCCACAGTTCCCCTATACGACGAGGTCGCTTCGTGGTCTGTTGAGAACTTCAACTATACGAGTACTTCGTTCGCAACACCCATACACCTGACCTTTGAAAACACTTGCAATAACTAGGTATACTTTCAAGAGCGCCGAAAGGCTCAGTATTAGGACCGTTGTTGCTTTCTCAATTTTTTTTGCGAAATCGAGCAACAGGTAGCAGCACCGTCACTGCGTTAGTGTGGATCGGCTGTAGATAGCACACAATGTACTCGTAAATATATAGACGTCCACGTTCGATTGCGCGCGTCGTAGTTACTTTTTTAATCATTTTATTTTGATAGCAATTATGTGCACAATCTCCGGTGGACTTTGCCGCCGGAATCGGCATCGGCGTCGCCGTCACTCACCGTATATATATATATATATATATATATATATATATATATATTCTAATAATTCATTGGTCTTCTTCCTCATCTGTCAATAACCATCATCATTCTTCGCTTCTTTCCTCCACATCATCGGCGCCAACTTGTTGTTGCTTGAATAAAGCGTGAGCTGAACCGACTCCTCTGAGAACCCCCTGGCAAACAGTATGGAGCTCCCATCCTTCATTCGAGCCATAATTCGTGAGGAATTACAAGCCTACAGTGTACCTCCTTCTAACAGCGTTCCCGCTCAACCTGTCTCTAGCGATCTGCGTAGAATTATTAGGAAAGAAATGTCAGCATTTCAACGCACCCACCATGTTCCACCTTGACCCCAACCCGCTTCGTACACACATGTCGCTTCAATGCAACCCTCGCTGTCTCAAGTACCACCACCTGTGCCTGATCGCGACCATCCCTCCCCTCTAGTAGCCCGTCCACCGAACCCTGCCTACCATTCTCCCTGGCGAGCCCCGCGGCCTGTTTGATACTACTGTGGAATTCGAGGACACATTTCCCGGTTCTGTCAACATCGGCAGCAGGATGAACGTCCTGGTTATACCACTTCTGAACGTGACGACACATGTGCTCGAGGTTACTACCGTTATGGCGACAGTTCTTCCAACCACCGATCCCCATCTCCTGTGCACATTTCCAACACGACCAACAGTACACGTGCCTCCAGACCACGCTCCCCTTCGCCACTGCGACGCTCTGTTTCACCACTTCGGCCTGTCTCTCAACTGTCTGCCCAGTGATCGGAAAAATAAACAGTGCAGTTTTTGTAAGAATTCATTGGACTCAATTTTCCTCATCTGTCAATAGCCATCATCAGTCTTCGCTTCGTTTCTCTTCATCGTCGGCGCCATCTTGCTGTTGCCTAAAGAAAGCGTCAGCTGAACCGTTGTATTTCAATATACATAAACTTAAAAAAGAAAAATAATTGAGAAAAGGCTTCGGGACGCGGAATCTACGAGTCGTGAATGCGATTTGATTTGATTGATTTGTGGGGTTTAACGTCCCAAAACCACCATATGATTATGAGAGACGCCGTAGGGTAGGCTTCGGAAATTTTGACCACCTAAGGTTCTTTAACGTGCACCCAAATCTGAGCAAACAGGCCGGGATTTAAACCCGCGACCTGCGGGTCAGCAGCCGAAAACCTTAGCCACTACACAACCGCGGCGGGGTGAGTCGTTGATGCGAAGCGTTAACCACTGAGCCACGGAGAAGTACCACCTTCAGCGTTCAAAGGAAGCTATCGTGTTTTCGCATTACCAGAGAAATGGCTCAATGGGTGCACGGCGCCACATCGTCACGACGCGTGAACGCGCACTCTCATTTCCCACGCGTACTTCACCCCGCGGAGAGGAGAGGATCAACGCTCACTTGCACCAACTTATTTCACGGGGGGGGGGGGGGGGGAGGATCGTACAGCTTAGCTGGCTTTGGGCTTTCACTGGAACAAAGCTGTTGAAGTCACCGGGAGCACAAAGGTTAATGCAATTGTTGCGTATTCTCCTTTTGCGAAAACGGCGTGCTCTTCAGGCACATTGAAGTAAGAACTGAGCTGGTTATTCGCATTCATCTGTACCTGTCAGTAAGCTTCTCGCGTACTTTCTGCATGAGAAACGCGGGGCACGTTCAGATCTGCTTGCCATTCCGAGCCGGACCTTTCAATTTTTTGCTATTGCGTTATTTGCTTTCACTTTGTGGAGAAGCTGTGACTTTTTTTCTTTCTTGCGCTTATATACATTATTACGACGTGTATGTGCTGCACTGAGCAGGGGAATTATAAGTCTGAAATTAGGAAGATCTCTCCACAGCTTTATCGCCAGCTGCCTCGCCATCCGAGCCTTCTGTTCAATAAGCCCTCGTGCCCCTACTTCAGACATAACAATATATATATATATATATATACGGTCACGGACGGCGACACCCACGCTGAAAACGACGCCGACGCGCCGACGCCAGTGGAAAAGCTCTGCCGAGAGTACCCATGTAATTGGTATCGAAAGAAAAATTGTCGATTTTTTCTACCACTTACCTCCAACTATGAGGTTATATGCCACACGTGTATGAATAAATTAGTTTGACGTCTTACGTGACAGAATTCTTGAGTTCTTCATGCCCTTACCAGACGGTCATATTCTTGAAACTCGTTTACGCGCCCACACTCATTTTTCTTCCCTCCAAGTTGAGGAGGCGATGGCAACAGCAATCAGATTTACGAAGCCAGCCAGCCAGCCGGTCAGCCATCAAATCAGCCAGCCAGCTAGCCAGCCAGTAAGCTGGAAACACAGACAGACAGACAGACAGACAGACAGACAGACAGACAGACAGACAGACAGACAGACAGACAGACAGACAGACAGACAGACAGACAGACAGATAGATAGATAGATAGATAGATAGATAGATAGATAGATAGATAGATAGATAGATAGATAGATAGATAGATAGATAGATAGATAGATAGATAGATATATAGATAGATAGATAGATAGATAGATAGATAGATAGATAGATAGATAGATAGATAGATAGATAGATAGATAGATAGATAGATAGATAGATAGATACGCTCAAAACACCTTCAGTTCGCCAAAAAACGCTTCGCATTAAAAAATCAAACAATTCGCTTGAGGGCATTTGCACGCAGTATTGTATTTAACAAAAGGTGCTTCAATGGGTGGGAGAGTACAATTCTCGAATCGCGTCACACTGAGGCAAGGATATTCTGTATAGTTTAAGAAGCTGTACAATTGCTGCAATTTCTTTATTGATAATCCAATGCGCAGGTGCGCAACATGGAGAATAGCGCAACAATGAAGAAAGTAGAGGGCCAAGTGTTGAATTTTGAAGCCAGGTAGCTATGAAAGCTCGAGCAATGCATACGCTTTTGCTTTAGGCTTTTGGGAAACAGTCATGCCACAAAAGCACCTAGCTACTGCCCTTATAGTGACGGCTTTTCTGACGCTTCTTAAATGCGTACATGTTGAATACCCAGACACTGTTTTCAACACTCCTGATATTACAAAGGTAAGACACTTTGTGTATTCAGTAGACTTCTCCTGCGATTACACTAGCGCTACCATTTTCAGTAGAATAAATTAAAGCTAACTTATGTTTTTCATTATACGACCGCTTTGCCGATGTGCGTTGAAGACTTACCAGGCAATGCTTTCTTTGTTTGGGTATTTATGGCATTATCGTGATAAATGTGAAAATGAACACCCAGTCAGGACAAAATTTCTTGAGTGAAGTTTTGTCAGCAGCCTATTAGGCTGGAAGGAAGCTTCAGGTGGAAAGAATTGAGGAATATTCTTCAGTGATGTGGACAATGACCCAAAAACAACGAAGTGCGTGAAGATAAGTGCGTGCTTAGTGCGCAGATAGCGGTCTCACTGAGCGCAAACGCATCAGAACCACTGAAGTTTACGATTATGACAAGCAACGCACACTGACTTTTTTGCATTGAACATGGCATGTCACAGGAACCTGCGACAGTTATGGTTTTCAGCATGCAAATTGTTTCCGTGACACAACCAGTTAAACTAGCTCTTATCACCTCACGAAATTTACGTAGAAGCGTAGTCCTCCATCAATTCAAATAAAAAAAAGTAACCCTTGCCATAAATATGTTTCATGTTTATATCTTTCCGCTGACATCCGATTTTGAGCAGCAATAAGACCTGTTTTTATTCAAAATAGAATTTCTCAAGTTGTGATTGATTTTTGGCTGGTGTAGCCGGTATAAGCTCTACTTCACGTCAACAGAACTTGCAGAACGGACTGACCGCGCATTTAAAAAAGGGCTCGTCGTGTATGGAGAGAGAGAGACGTCAACGTTCGTGAGGCAGCATCTTGATATATGAAGCCTTGGAGATGGAGAGCACTAGACAGCATTAAATACACGGATATCGAAGGTTACGCTTGCATCTAATAGAACAAGCTTCAAGGCTTTTGTACGCATGAGCGTAGATGGTTTATATTCATGTATTCGTCCTGTTGTATATTTTATTGTGCGTTGAAGCCTTCCGGACAAGAAAACTATGCCTCATGTGTTTTGATCTTTTTGCGATCGTATATTTATCTAGTAGGGTGTTGAATTCCTGAGGATAATGTAAAATCAAGTTACAAATTTCAAATAATGCAGAATTTATGAAGAATACAGTCCGGTGATCGAGAGATCACCACCCAAAACACCAAGTGCGACACAAGCGTGCGAGCATCAAGAAAAATAAACTCTGAAAACATGAAACTTTAAAAGGAGGACAACTCAAAATATAAAAGTTTTTATCTCCATTTGCTTAAAATCTTTGTTGGTGGGCAAAATTTTTAAAATTAGCATTTTTATAAATGTTTCCCTATTTTCAATGCATGGCTAACTTGACTTTCCTGCTTTGTAATTTTATTAATACCTCCCTTGCCTGTTTTGTTATTTCGTTAATGCTTCTGCAGCTGCTAATATTGTCAGGTGTATCCGATATAATTATTCATAGAAAAGTGATCTTTCACTTTGCTTTGAATATTAGTTTGAACTTTTGTGGTTAGAGTTAACTGGAAGATTGAGGGTTGAAGAAATGAGAGATCACTGGCAAAAGAATGCGGCTAGTGCTTGCGGTATCCCCTATTTTCGACATTCCAACTGCTCCAGCCGCATTACATTTCTAATGTCTTATTTCTTGAATGAAGCCGTCACCTTCCCATGAATTTCATTATTTGATTGATATGTGGTGCCTAAAGGCCTACTGTGGCGATTTTTTTATCATGTCTGGATAATGATGATTTCATGCCCCTTAGACACTTAAGCGCCCAATAATTAAAATGCTGAAAAATTCGAAAATCATTTTTAATTACCGGAAAACCGCAGTACTGTGAACGAAACCCAACCGAGTGCGCTTCTACACATGACGCAAAGATTAGCCTGACGGTGCCGGAACCTGCCTGATTGCACATAATGGCCGCCAGATGGCGCTACTGTTCCGTCCGCAGTGATCGGTATGGCGCTACCGTGCAGTCCATGCAGTCCGCGGTGATCGGCTAAAACGCTTACGGTGTTATAGTGATTATAAGGCGAATCGTATGTGGTTCACAACGCAACGCCATTTGGCACCTATCGCAGCGCCCACCAATACAGAAAAAGAAATCGAACGCTCATTCAATGAAGTGCCGGCCAAACCCGCACATTCTATAACAGGCAAGCAGACGCTGCAGTGGCACATCAGTTCGCCCCTTCCACCAGGCAAAACTCAACGTCACACACACAATGTTGCCATTAATTCAGACAAGCGACGTGAGTGTTTCGAGGCAAGCTATAAAATTTATTTGAAAAAAAATCTGCGAAACTCTTAAGTCTGCAATTTGTCAGGCTTGAGAGTTTCAACGTGCAAATGAACATACCAAGTGTATTTCATTGAGATCCACTGACCTGGAAATTCGCCGGAGTTGGGCTTTAACGACCCGAAACCACCATATAATTTTGAGAGACACCGTAATAGAGGACTCCAGAAATTGGGACCACCTGAAGTTCTTTAACGTGCACCCCAATGTGAGCCCACGGGCATACAGCATTTTAACTCCCATCGAAAATGCATTCGATTCCGCGACCTGCCGGTCAGCAGCCGAGTACCTTTGTCACTAGACCACCGCGCAGGGGCTTCCCGTGAAGTTCCTTCTCAAATAACTGTTGTGGAAATATTAAAAGTTTTTCGGCGAATACAATTTAACGTCTATCGCCGAGATGAAGCAAGAGATGGAAGCCTTGGGAATTTCGAGAAGCTCGCTAAACATTTTGGCCTATCCTTACAAATAAGATGTAATCACTAGTTGTCGTATAGCTATGCCTTTGTTTCGATATCAGCGGTGTCAGAAATCGAAAAACACCTGATAATATTGGTATTCAAATAATAATTTAAAACATTTAGGGTAATCTAATTCACATATAAAAAAGTTTAACTTGATATTCACTGTGATACGAAGTTTCTGAAGCCGATCCGGCCGTGAGGCTTGTACAGAAACCGTGCTCAAGATGACACCACGAATCGAGAAAGTTCGATGTCAATAGTTTCAACAATCGCTCTCCACACAATACGAAATGAATCTTCTCGGTATTCTTGGTGTCTCCACCAACAGAAAACCAGGCGGACAAAATAGCTTGAAGTCGCAGGCGCTTCAGTACGGATACGGAATAACAAGCTGTCGTGTATGACCGAGAAGAGTTGTAGTTATTAATACGGGTAGGCGTGTTTTTTCGGGTTGCCTGTAAAACAGTTCTTTACCTTAGTAACCTCAGTTTAGATGCTGCCCGCTAGTGAGCTCTCAACCTGCCCCATTATATTCTCTTTTGAGGGAGGCGGACTACGACTTCGTGATTACTTGGCACATTCAATGCTCGAACGCTTAAATTGTTTTTCTGCATTGAACACTCTGGAAAATCACACAAAAAAGTGTGGCCTGTTTTTTCAGGGCTGAAGCTCCTTAATCCGTGGGTCGTGCGTCCGCGATGTATGTAGGAGTAGTAGTAGTAACAGTAGTAGTAATAGTAATAGTAGTAGTAGTAGTAGTAGTAGTAGTAGTAGTAGTAGTAGTAGTAGTAGTAGTAGTTGTTGTTGTTGTTGTTGTTGTTGTTGTTGTCGTTGTACTTGTTGTTGTCATCGTCGTCGTAATAATAGGTAGCCACATCCTCGGTTGAGGAGGAAACCCGGGCACGTTAATCATATATAAAAAGGTAGTTGCGCCTGCTGAAATAACACACAGAGACGAGCATCAGGGACTTAATACGCAACACAATTTGTCTTGAGTTTTATGCTTACTGAGAAAAAACTAGTAACAGAAGGACGCACTTCGAGCACTCTCTGACCACGCAGAAAAGATTGCCAGGTTAAACTCGCTGGGCGTAACCTCCTTGGTTAGGCGTAACCTTCTCGGTTTTAGCACAGATTGTGCAGCTTTAGCTGGACGACTCAGTGCTCTCCCATAGTTGAGTACGAAGTATTCGAAGTATTCGTTAAACATTTTTTTCTAAACAGGTTTAGCCAGATTGGGCCGCAGTGCCATGAACTAGCCGCGTTAAAAGGTGAGAACTAGACACGAAGCGCCCGCCGTAAGACAGTGCGCGCGTGCCGCTCCTCTAGGCCGGCCGTACCACCGAAGGAGGTTTAAAGGATACCACCTCTCGTATAGTCCTTCGAGTGCTCGCTGGGTGGCGGTACTTCTATATGACGAATATATAAGGAAAAGAAGCGAGATGACAGTATTTGGAGTGTTCACGGGATGAACGGACAGACAGATAGACAGATGGACGCACGGACAGATGAACAGACGCACAGATGGACAGACGGAGGCGCAGGCGGACTGATGGACGCTTCGGCCCACTCATTATTCCGCACTCAGTGCATATGCTGTGATTTTCTTGACACATCGCTGCGCTAGCTATCTTGGACTACCCCCTGAGGTACAAATAATAATATGCTATTAAAATATCAATTTTCTAGTGATTTATTGCAACATAAGCGACCACACAACTACCAAGATAACTGCAAAAGAGAGGATGTTGATTGTGCACATGTTGGTGTCACTGCTAGGTAAAACGTGTCGTGTTTTTTTAAGAAGAGCACCTCATTCGTTTTTCTTTATTTCGTCTTGGCATTGGCTGATGCGCTGTGGTTCATCTTGCATACCTAACTATACCATAAATGTTCACAATGTTAAAATAGTTATGAGGTGCTGGAAACTTCTATGAAATAAATCTACTAGCAAGTTGCCAGGTGGATGGATACTCCTCTGAGCAGCAATGCTTTACGATAGTCAAATATTTAGTTATTTACCATTCGACGCTTCTTCGCATAATGACAGCTTGATTGGCATAACAAAGCAAATTCGCACCGAAAATTAGTTGCAACGCGCTGTGCGAGTTGAAAGTCACAATAACACTTCAAATCAGTACCTCCAAAAAAATATCGGTGAATGAAACTCTTAGTTAGTGGCACTTTGTTAAACAGTTCAACGATTGCTGGTGCCACTGTTCTTTCTTGGGGTCAATTTAACCTCAGCCAGCTTGTTAAATTCATATTGAAGACGGCTCTATGCGCACCTACAAGTAAAACAGAACTTGATCACATGATTGCTATGGCTATTCGTGTCGGTCATAGCGAGTAAAACATCCTGATAAAGATTTGTTTAAACTAAAGTGATAATAATTAACAAGCAACACCCAAATATTTGGAATTAGTTTTTTTTATATCAGCCACGCTGTCATAAATGGTAGAGTGGTTGTCCAGACAATTTATTTCAACTGCTTCCCTCCCATGTTTGCTGTTCTGTAGGCAAAACGTGGCCAAAAATACATCTATATTTCTAGTTATTCCGAGCAAAGGAATATCAGAATTCGCTCGTGGCCTAATGCTGGTTCAGCAATAATAAAAATATTGCGTGTTTTTTGCGCTTCTCTTGCGCCTTCTGCTGCATTCTCAGTATTCCACCTGATGATAAAATTATAGAAAGAGTTTCTGGGCATGACATGTATATTGCATTGTGGCCAAATGTTATTGTGTTATGGGGCCATTTCTTAGGAATGACGTTCACGAGTGGTTCTGACGCCAAGTAAAATTTATGAAAGTGCGGTAAAGTTATTGTGCATTCAATGATATGTTCAAGCCCAACTTGGTGTAATAACATTCTTCATTCTTTTCCGGTTATTGACCTATATTTAAAATGGCTGTTGGATATTCAAAAATAAAAATTATAACATAATTTGTGGTTCACAGAGCACTGACCACTTTATGTTTTTTCAGCGACTCTTTATTTCATCACTGTGGTTACACATGTACATTTTGATAATAGTTAACGCAAAGTAACACAAAAGTCGCATTGTAGGATACCACACGTGCTCTAGCATTGAACAACCACAGCAAAAAAGTGTTGCATCCTGTCTCGTCGCCCCCTAAATAGTACCAAAATGTCTTTCCAACAAGGCTGAATTTTTTCCCTTGTGCATACAATTTTCGCAATGCAGGGAAAGGTGTTAAAGCTTCCTGCTCAAACTAAAAGTTATTCCTCTTGGAGTGAAAGCTGTTAAGAGGTCGACAACAGCCGATATTTCTTTCTATCTTTCCTTTTAGTTATCTCTTTGTAGTACTCTTTCTATTTTTTTTCTTTATTTCTTATTTTCTCCCGTTTTATGTATTGCTCTGGCTTCCACTTCTTCGCTCTTTATATACATTTGTTATTTTTGGCGTTATTACAAACCTACTGTTTTTTTTACTGATGATGATATGTCATCGTCACTGAGGGACTTGAAAAAGAGGTGGCAGGAACATTACGCCAAGCAGATGACAACGAGAGCACCCGACAGCGTATGACAATTCGGTCCCTTAAGATGCTCCATCCTTAAAAAATGCGACCGAACCGGGGTACTTCATGGGGCAATAAGGTACTCTAATATTCAGCCATGCCGGGGCTTCAAAATTCCTCGCAAACGCAGCTACACAGGTGTCATGTTGAGAAAAGAGTAATGTTAACAGATGTAATATAGTGTTGCAGAAAAGGAAGATCACACCAGCCGTTCTACAATGAAGTGTGCGTAACAAGAGAATAGTTAAAATGGTTCATAATGCACCCAAAGTTCGGTGTTTGGCTTTGGCGTTGAAGATGTGTACGAGTCCACAATGAACAGGAAGAAATTTTCACAAGGCACTGTATTAAGGAGGCACGCGCGTTTGATGACAGAATTCACAATCTCTTGTTTCTATCTTCCCCTAGATCAGCTTTGTTCGCTAAGGTCATCTGTCCTGCTGGTCCAGGATACATCCTGCTCGGAGCGGAAGATTAGCAGTGACCTTTTATGCCTCCAGGCAGAAAAAAAACAAGTTCCTAATGCTGTTGGCATTGCTAGGTATTTCCGGAGACGTCAGAACCAACACTGGCGATTTCAAAAGCGGTGGCGAAGAGTGTGAAGGTTTTATTTATTTATTTATATTGTAGTGCACCATCGGTGCGTATACCACTCTCGCCTTTGACACAGTTTCTTGTGATGGCCCGCTGAACTCGATGCGCGTTTACTTTAAATACTAAAACATTTTTGAATGAGGGGCCCGTGAAAGCCTCTCATGCATTGCAATGGTTTGAGTCATGATTCGTCATTATCAGCAGCAGCAATAATAAGCGGAAGACAAATGCTTTACAAACGTGTATTGGGTACCTAGGTTTTCCACAAAGTGAATTATAGTGGCATTGTGAGTACTTCTCTATTTCACAAAGCTGTGATAATATATATATCATAGGGGGTATTTCTCGAGAGCACACGCAGTAGTTGTTCCAACAGAATTTTCGACGGGCTTTATAAAATCCGCTTCTTTAGCTTACGCTTTGACTGTGCTGCGTTGTCTTCGTGCGCCTGGTGCAGGGCCGATCTAAATCGGTGCTAAAGCTTCGGGCGAATTGTGGTTGAGACCCTATTGTCAGCGGCACCAACATTCTGTGCTATGAACCACAAAGGGATCAAAGAAAAACTAGGTGAGCTCCGACTAATTACAAATAATGATAGACGAAGGAACGCAGTGGCTCGCCAACAGAGAGCACTCGATTAGATAGGTGTGTATGACAGAGCACTGCATATATCGATGATTCAGCAGCTGAGGAGAACAAGGTGCGCCAGCCGATAGAAACAGTTCTCTTGGAGAGACATGGTGCATGATCACAGTATTTTAATGGCCGTGAAATAGTCTTCATGATTATTGTTATGTGTAACAGACATCAACTCAACTCATGAAGCACCGAGTTCACTGACATGACCCAAGATAGCACAAGCATACCCTTTTTTTTCCTCTATAACCGGAGAGATTGCATCTTATGGTAGCTGTGGGACGTTCTACATTTGCGCGCAAAGTAGGAAAACAACTTTCTAAGCAGCTAACTTACAGTATTTGTTCATCAATACCAGCAATGTGGCATGCGCTGCTTTTTCCGGTCGACCCCTATAATCAGTTGCTAATAAAACTTCAATTTAACTCTACTGGTATCATACCTTATCACGTGGTGTCATGATATGCGCGGTAGGTTCATCTGGTGCGCGATGTTTGTGAGTTTGTGCTGTGCCGTACGCCGACGAAGATGACGATGAGACAAGGAAAAGGCGGAATCGTGTCGTCAAAGTCAAGCCAAGCCATGGAGAGAGAAGAGGAAGACGACGACGGGGCGTTCGAGAAGAAGGATCGGAACGAAACAGTGGCAGGCTGAAGCGCTCGTCGGGTCGTGGTCCCGAAGCCTACCTGTGCCTGTGGTCCGCACGAGCCTGGCTCCCTTCTACCGTGTGATCCAGCAGCCGGCGCCGGTCCGTTGTACTCGGATCCGGGCGTTTTCCAGACCTGGGCCTACTACTGGCTGTCCGGGACGTGCTTGCCACACATCGACTCTGCCTCACGCTCCGCTCCGACCATGCCTGAGGCATCGCTGATGTCGGCGTAAGACGCAACGCAACGCATCGACTCATCTGCCTTCGACGTCACACGGTGAAGTGTTTCAAACCTTGTGTAGTGCAGTGGGGGACTACGCTAAGCGTCAGACCTTGTCTTCGAGAACGTGTGTCGTGCTCGTACTTAAGGCAGTTCTTCGCTGTTGCCATGTAACACGCCAAGCTTCTTTATCGTTTTTTTCTTTTTTTCGTGGCATTAAATCCTTATAACTCAAGTTGCAAATGTCTTCGTCAGTCTCGACAACGATTATTTAAGTTGCCGTGATTGCCCGAACCTTATCCCTCACAATTGGCGTCCGCGCGACAGGACGAAGCCGTTTGCACTGGGTTGAAATCTATAGGGAAGATGAGTGAGCAAGAGCTTATAACGCTAGCGGAACGCATGGGGCTTCAAGGAGCCGAGCTAAAGACGTGGGTAGACGCGCGGTTAGAGCGGGCTCTTATATTGCTCCCAACCAGGGAAAACAAGCTTCTATACACTGGAAGGGGCCATTTCCGGTTACAGGAAAAAAGAATGACCACGACTATTGGTTGGACCTTGGGCACACCACGAAAATGTTTCACATAAACATGCTCAAGCGCTACGAAGAACGTCAACCAGAAGTCACTAGTCAGCTTCATCGTTCGTTGTAGTCGAGGAAGGAGAGTCGGATTCACCCTCCCTACATTTAAAGTAAATGAAGGGAAAGGTATTGAGTCGGTCACACTCGGAAGTAATTTAGACGAAGCACAACGCGATGATATGTGCAATCTCTTGGAGGAATTCCGAGACATATTTCCGA
Organism: Rhipicephalus microplus; assembly: GCF_013339725.1. Classification (NCBI taxonomy): domain Eukaryota; kingdom Metazoa; phylum Arthropoda; class Arachnida; order Ixodida; family Ixodidae; genus Rhipicephalus; species Rhipicephalus microplus. The sequence goes on along the minus strand of NC_051168.1, from coordinate 110,058,242 downwards.
AGTTCCTGGGAAGACGAACCTCCTAGAGTGCCGGCTAGAGCTTACTACAACAAAACCAATCAGCACGTCACAGTATCCGTTGCCGTTTGCAATGAAGGAAATAGTAGAGAAGGAGGTTCAAGATATGCTGAAGTTGGGAGTTATTGAACGATCCCATTCGCCGTATAACTCACCCTTGGTCCTGGTTAAGAAACCGGACAACAGCTTTCGCGCGTGCATTGACTTCCGTCACATTAATGAGGTTCTGGTGTCCGATTCTGAACCCATACCCAGAACTGACATTATGTTTGCTGAAGTCGGCACGAAGTCGGTTTTCTCAAAGTTAGATCTTACAAAGGGCTATTGGCAAGTACCCTTAGAGGAAAGTTCTCGTCCGAAAACAGCTTTTTCAACGCAATCTGGACACTACCATTTTCTCTATATGCCTTTTGGGATTAAGACAGCCTCGGCCATATTCACACGATTGATGAGGACATTACTGCACGGCATTCCAAACAGTGCATTACATAGACGATGTTCTAATTGCCACAGCTACGTGGGAGGAGCATCTAGTGACATTGAAACAGTTGTTTCAGAGGATCCGAGAAGCAGGCCTACGGATCAAACCTCAAAAATGTGAGATCGGAATGACTTCTGTCATCTTCCTTGGGCATCACCTCGGCGATGGTACAATCCGCCCAGTAGAAAGCACGATAGCGAAGATCGCTAAAGCCCCAAGACCGGAAACGAAGAAGCAACTTCGCTCTTTTCTCGGCTTGGCGGGATATTACCGAGACCTCATACCTCACTATGCCCAGAAAGCGAAACCACTGACTGAAATGACAGGAAAGATGGAAAAGAACAAGTTAGCGTGGAATACCGAAAGAGAAGAGGCATTTGAAACCCTCAAACAAGCTATAGCATCTACGCCAGTAGTCAAGGCTGTTGACATAAAGAAACCTTCGTATTACGTACAGATGCATCTGATAGGTGTATAGGCGCTGGCTTATGCAGGAACACGAGGGTCTTCTTCACCCGGTGTCATATGCCAGCCGCCAACTTATGCCCCGGAAGAGAGATACTCTGCAATTGAAAGAGAGTGTTTAGCGTTAGTTTGGGCGATCGCGAAATTTCATATCTTCCTTTATGGAACCTCCTTCGTCATTCAGACTGACCATCAACCGCTACGATACCTCTCTCAAGCCAAGCATTTGAACAGCCGGATCTTGCGCTGGAGTCTCGCATTGCAAGAGTACACCTTTCGCGTTGAGCATATCAAAGGATCAGAGAACGTAGGTGCTGATTATAGGAGCAGGCTACAGGTGTAGGTGCTAGCTATACCACATTAATGAATAATGTACCATATGCCTAGGGACTCTCACATACAGACTATTCTCTTGGTGCAACAGTTCTGTACATTTGTTTGTCGTAAGTCTTGTCTCCCGCGCACCTTGGACAGTTTTTTTTTAAAAAAAAGAAGAAAAAAAACTTTTGAAAGGGGGGACTTTTGTCATGATATGCGCGGTAGGTTCATCTGGTGCGCGATGTTTGTGAGTTTGTGCTGTGCCGTACGCCGACGAAGATGACGATGAGACAAGGAAAAGGCGGAATCGTGTCGTCAAAGTCAAGCCAAGCCATGGAGAGAGAAGAGGAAGACGACGACGGGGCGTTCGAGAAGAAGGATCGGAACGAAACAGTGGCAGGCTGAAGCGCTCGTCGGGTCGTGGTCCCGAAGCCTACCTGTGCCTGTGGTCCGCACGAGCCTGGCTCCCTTCTACCGTGTGATCCAGCAGCCGGCGCCGGTCCGTTGTACTCGGATCCGGGCGTTTTCCAGACCTGGGCCTACTACTGGCTGTCCGGGACGTGCTTGCCACACATCGACTCTGCCTCACGCTCCGCTCCGACCATGCCTGAGGCATCGCTGATGCGGCGTAAGACGCAACGCAACGCATCGACTCATCTGCCTTCGACGTCACACGGTGAAGTGTTTCAAACCTTGTGTAGTGCAGTGGGGGACTACGCTAAGCGTCAGACCTTGTCTTTCGAGAACGTGTGTCGTGCTCGTACTTAAGGCAGTTCTTCGCTGTTGCCATGTAACACGCCAAGCTTCTTTATCGTTTTTTTTCTTTTTTTCGTGGCATTAAAGCCTTATAACTCAAGTTGCAAATGTCTTCGTCAGTCTCGACAACGATTATTTAAGTTGCCGTGATTGCCCGAACCTTATCCCTCACACGTGGAAAGGTATTTTGCCACTGACTGTGATGCTGGCAATGATTAGTTTGATAAGTTTATTTCACTTATGGGTTCACCAACTTCACCTTAAAAAGTAAGCCACAACATATTGATTGATTGATTCATATGTGGGTTTAACGTCCCAAAACCACCATATGATTATGAGAGACGCCGTAGTGGAGGGCTCCGGATATTTAGACCACCTGGGGCTTTTTAACGTGCACTACAATCTGAGTACACAGGCATAAAACATTACCGCCTCCATCGGAAATGTAGCCGCCGCAGCCGGGATATGATCCCGCGATCTACAGGTCAGCGGCCGAGTACCTTAGCCACTAGACCACCGCCACAGGGCAAGACACAAACAATCACATGGGTAAATTTGGCGCACTCTCCAAGAAAATTCACTGGTAAATTTTCTGAAATATTACAGCGAAGAAAAAATCCGCCGCGTCCCCGAAGCAGTGGGAACCCGTGTAATGCGAAACAGCCAGAAAATGGGTGCATAGACCACCTCACTTATCCTTGAAGCAATAAAGTAATTAGGGCTAGGACATATATAGCTTACAATCTATCGCATGTTTGTCTTGCAAGCATGAGTACAGAGTTTGGCATATAGCATCGTATACTGTGACGTATATTGCGGTATGCACAATGCATAGCCAGCCATTTATGTTTGGCTGCCATTCATAGCTTGCCATGCCATGTTTGGCACTTATGCAGGTAATGCAAAGGCCGGAAGCATAGCGGAGCCGTGCAATCTGAATCATGCCAGACATGTCATGCATGTCAGAAAATCCTTGCGTGGGCGTCCCGCAACCACGTCACCTGATACCAGACATAGTGTAAAAGTGTTGTGACTAAATTATTGTCATAGCATGCAGATTCTGTCTTCAATGACATGCGTATCATGATTTTCAAGTTTACACCAATCTTCGTTCAAATGTCATTCCACACATAAACCTCGGCATATGAATATATATATATATATATATATTGTAACGCGGAGAAATAAGACAAAGAGACAACGCCTTTGCTGCAGGCCGGCTGTTCTTTATCTGCTTCCTCTTCGTCGTCTTCCGTCTCTCCCAGGTATGCGCCGAGCACGATCGCCGCTTTGTCATCATTACACTCGGCCACGCTGCAGCTGGTCTACTCCTGTAAGAAAAACACAAACCAATGTCACGTTTGCCGCCGTATGCAGTTCTTCATCCGCGACACATGCACCGCAAAGTTATTCCGTTTTCTCTTGTCTCTGCGCGTATCAGAAGCTGTGGATCGTACTCGCCAAGTGTTATCTCCCAAGCGCTCAGAAATAATGTAAGGGCCGTCGTACTTTGGGTGCAGTTTGTTTGAAGACGATGGCGCACCTCGCTGTAGCCACACCTCATCACCTACACTGTATTTCGGCGCGGGACGGTGGCGTCGGTCGTAGTATCGCTTTTGTGCCTGTTGAGCATGCACAATCCTCCTACGCGCCTCCACACGGATATCGCGACAAAGTCTCTGGCGTGCAGCGGAACGCCCTACTTTAACGGGAGTGTCCAAACCGAACGTAGCATTCAGTTGCGGGAGCTGACCATAGACAATCTCGTAGGGGCAAATTCCTGTGGAGCTGTGTGCCGCCGTGTTCACTGCGTACGCAGCTGCTTGGAGATGATCATCCCAGTCGGCCTCACCTCGTTTGTGATTCTTACAGTACGGTGCGAGTCTAGCCTGGATAGTCTGGTTCGACCTTTCGGTCAGTCCGTTCGCCTGCGGATGGTATGCCGACGCGAAGTGATGGTCCACTCCAGCTTGTTGTAGGTAAGTGCGGAGCTCGCGACTGCGAAAGGTGGTCGACCGGTCGGAGATCAACTTGTTAGGAAGACCGTGTCGCCATTCGAAGCGATCTTTCAGGAATCGGATGACATGGCTAGCAGCAAGCGAAGGCACGGCCGCGACCTCTACGAACTTGGACAAGTAGTCCACAGCGAGTATAATGTAACGATTGCCCGCTGTCGTCATTGGAAGAGGCCCGATGTGATCTATGCCCAACGTGTGGAAAATTGTCTCTGGAGGCTTGATCGGCGTAAGAAGTCCATGTCGAGCTCCAGGACGTCGTTTGTGTTGCTGACAAATCTCGCAACTGGCAACGTATGAACGCACGCTTTTATCCATTTTCGGCCACCAAAAACGTTCTTGTGCCTTGCGTAAGGTGGCTCTGTAGCCAACATGGCCTCCCTCGGGAGTGTCATGGATGGCGCGTAGTACGCTCGATCTTAAGGTGTCAGGAATGACCAGGAGATGACACTCGGTGCTTTTATCGGCCCAGTGACGCCGATACAGCGTTCCATTACGTAAGACAAACTTGGCATTGCGTCCCGCATCGCCAATGGAGTCTATAACGGATGCGAGTCTTCCATCGGCTTGCTGAGCCTTGGTCACGTCCTGTTGAGAAAACAGGATCCAGGTTTCTCGATTTCGTGTGGAGAACTCCTCGATCGGATTTCGCGATAAAGCGTCCGCAAGCTGATTTTGTGCTCCAGCACGGTGACGGATGTCGTACGTATAGTCTTGGAGCCGAACAATCCATCGGGCAAACTTGTGCTTGAGGTGCTGCTTCTGGAACATCCACGCAATCGCGGAGTTGTCTGTTACTACCGTGAAGTGTCGGCCAAACAAGTAGTGGCGGAACTTTTCATCCACACTCCATACTACAGCCAAACACTCCAGTTCATTCGAATGATAATGCCGTTCTGCGTCCGATAGTTTACGACTGGCGTAGCAGATGACGTGCCCACGCCCACTCGAGTCACGTTGAAGTAAAACCGCCCCAGGCCAATCTGACTCGCATCAGTATGGACTTCTGTCATCCAATCTTCATTAAAGTGGCAGAGCACCGGGCTATGTGTAAGCTGGTGTTTGAGGGTTTGGAAGGCGTTATCCTGCAAAGGACCCCACTGAAATTGGGCGTTTTTCTTCAGTAAGTCCGTGAGTGGAGCAGCAGTTGACGCAAAGCTCGGTACAAACTTGCGCAAGTATGACGCCATTCCTAGGAATACCTGGAGCTGTTTTATAGATGTTGGTGCAGGGTATTTGGCAACGGCGTCTATGCGTTCAGGCAAGGGTCGTACGCCATTATGAGATATCTGATAACCAAGATAAGATATTGTCGTCAACCCAAACTGGCACTTCTCGCGGTTAAGTCGAAAGCCGGTGTTGTATAGCCTCTGCAGAACCGTGTCGAGATTTTGTAGATGTTGTTTTTCTGTTTCCCCGATGACTAGAACGTCATCGAGGTACACGACGCAGGCACGGTCTATCAGTGTGCCTAACACTGTGTTCATGGCACGCTGAAAGGTGCTTGGAGCAGTTCGCAGACCGAACGGCATCCGATTAAACTCGTACAAGCCAGATGGTGTTCGGAAGGCCGTCTTAAACTTATCTTCTTCAGCCACGTTGATCTGCCAATACCCTGCTTTTAAATCTAGCGACGAAAAGAACCTCGCTTTTCGTACGGCGTCAATAGCGTCGTCAATGCGTGGCAGCGGGTACGAGTCTGGTATGGTGTGCTTGTTCAGCTCTCGGTAGTCAACACAGAATCGGAGATTGCCGTCCTTTTTACGGACTAGGACAACAGGTGCTGCCCACGGGCTAGAAGATGGCCTGATTATGCTTGCGGCAAGCATTTCTTGCACCTGCTGGTCAATTAATATCCGCTCTCGTTCGGCATATCTACGTAACGGTATGGACACCGGCGGATGATTGTCGGTAGTAATATGGTGCACTAGCACGCTAGTTCCGGGAAGCTGAGTAGTAGTATCAGCGAAGAGCGATGCGTGCCTCTCGAGTATTGCGGGAAGTGTAAGTGGCGTCGTCAGCTCACCTTGGGATTGCGCCGGAGGCACACTTGGAGCCACAGGATGGAGGTTGACGGTACTTCCTTCCACCGTGAGGCGCACTTCCCCGGAGAGCAGGTAGTCGGCCCCTAAAACCATGTCTGTGGGCAGGTCGTCGAAGACGGGCACCGAGGACAAAAACTTGCTGCCGGCCTCGGTGTTGAGTTGCAGGTTTAGGGCACCGACCGGTAGTACGTCGCCACCGAGACCCCGCAGTGGTGGCTCAGTCCAAGGCTGGAGAGGTTCGGAGGCGTGGCGGCGAAGCAACGCCGTACGTTGAGCTCCGGTATCAACGAGAGCTGTCAGTTCTCCGATGCCGTCGACGCGGACCTTGAGGGTTGGAAGTGGGCGTGATTGATATTGCATCGCTTGAGGTTGGCTTTGTGGGCAGCTTTTATACCCATGCCCGATGCGGCCACACGTATAGCATCCGCGTCTCGGTGAAGCTGGCTCCTTTGGGCCAACTGCAGCCGCCCGGCGATGAGACGTGTCCTGCAACTCCATTGCCTGGCGTACGAAAGTGGAGATGTGGACTGGGTGGTTGTAGGCGGACAAGACGGCTGCGTGCGTCGAGTCATGGATCCCGTCGATGATGTACTGCCTGGCTGCGGAGGAGGTCCACTGTATATCGCAAGCTTGTAAAAGGTCCAGCTTGTCGTAGATGTAAGTCGCGACGTCCTCGGTTGCACCTTGCCGGCGTGACCGCATGGTCATGAAACGGTCGTCGTAAGCGCTCGGAAGCGGCGCAAACGCGGACATCAGGGCCGCGCTCCATGTTTGCCATGTAGCGTATGTACTGCCTTGGAAACGATGCCACGCTTGGGCAGATCCTCGCAAACGTCCTTCAGCGACCGACTTCTTAATCGTGTCGCTCCACGAGTATTTAAGGGCAACCGAGTTTATCACGCTTACCCAGTTGGTAGGGTCATCCTTGAATCCATGAAAATATGGAATTTCGTTCTCGTTGAACGATCCAAAAGAGGCGCAGCCAAACCCGGATGTCTTGAGCTCTTGGGCGAACAGAGAGAAGCCTCGAGAAATGGCCTCGCTGCAGTCATGATGCGGTGCCGCCGTGGAGGCTTGGACGCCGTCCGTGATCGGTGGGGAGTTCGAGAGCACTCGTCCACTTCGAAGTGTAGTGGACGCAGGGATATCGGGGTCAGTAGTTCGCGACTGCGCCATTGTAACGCGGAGAAATAAGACAAAGAGACAACGCCTTTGCTGCAGGCCGGCTGTTCTTTATCTGCTTCCTCTTCGTCGTCTTCCGTCTCTCCCAGGTATGCGCCGAGCACGATCGCCGCTTTGTCATCATTACAATATATATACATATATATGGTGGAAAATTGGCAGCAGGGTGTCATGAGAATGGCAGGTACATGAAATGTATTGAATTTTTTTCCTGTAACTACTTGTGATTTGCATTTGTCATAAATATAATTTCTGTATAGTAGGCTGACATTCACTATGCTATCCTTCGTCCTTCTTTGGAGAAGCGTGGTATCCGCTAAACACTGGTTACAAATTATTTGCAAATTGTTTGTTGCATTAGTGACTGACGACGACGAAGAATTGCGGATAAAATGGGTATGCGCCACAGTTAGGTGATGAAGAAGAAGCTTTTGCATTGTGTTGGAGCACACTGCGCTGATAACCCAAACTGCTCAGCCAAGTCACGTGAAATCCGAATTCTTGAAATTGTAGACAGAAGGCGATGCTCCCGAGAAGATGCCATTGCTGAAATCCAAGCCAGAACTCAAGGGTATGCAGGAGCAGCTGCCCGCTATAACATAGCAATGGAAGCATCCTTTTCCCTATCAATTGCGGACATGATCGAGAAGGCTGTGGATAAGGTTATGCAACGCCTTGCTACCACCTATGTGAGTCGCTGTCGCACATTGTGAATAACCAAATCGCACAATTCTATGGAGCACAGATAGATATAAGTACGGCTGTAAAAAATGCTGAGTCTGCACACCAGACAGGTGAGGCAGAATCTGAGATAACTCCACCGGATGCACAGTCTGCAGAGCCCTCTGGAGAAGGCGTTCACAGGCAAAGCGAGGGTGCACAGGAAGCTTCTCAGGACACACAAGATATGGACATAGATCTCAAATGCCTAAAGCGTTCTAGATCCCCTGCATCGAAAAAACCTAGCTCGCCGAAACATGTAAAAAGCACGAAATACCAGAAAGACAACCTTTCAAAAACCGATTTTCTAAATAAAAGTATTTTAGATAGGGTGATTGCCGAAACCATTTTAATGAAATGATAGGGTCTCTTAAAATTATACATTGGAATTGCCGATCTCTTCATTGAGCCATAACAGATCTGTTATACCTGTCTTCCAAATTTGATCCGGTTATTATTGCATTACAAGAAACTTGGCTATCCACACATCATGTATATCATCTACCCAACTTCCAAACCTTTCGTCTAGACCGTCCATCGAAAGGTGGAGGTTTAGCTTTCTTTATAAACAATAAAATTAGTTTAAAAGTCAAAAACTCATACAATGTATGTCTTCTGAATGCGCAATTTTCGCGTTAGATATTACCTTGCCAGGATACTTGCCTTTCTCGCTAATAAACGTCTACTTTCCTGGAGGCGTTCAAGACACGAGATTGTTAGATATGGCTGCTAATTCAGGCTGTAAAGAAAAAATTATAGTTGGTGACTTCAACTCTCACCATACCTGCTGGGGTTTTAGAACAAACCAGTGTGGACAATGGTTGTGGGACTGGTCCGTAGGCAACAACCTATTGTGCCTTAACGCTAGAAGTCCCACATTTATTCGAGGTCATTCACGCTCCCCCTTAGATTTAAGCTTTGTAAGCTCGGCCATTGCTAGTACATCGTGGACAGCCCTTGATTGCGCCTCCAACAGTGACCACTTTCCAATAATGTTCGAGATCGCTTGCCCCGTCAAACCATCATGCTTCCATGCACGAACCAATATAAATTATGCAAATTTTCAACACGACCTAAAAACTGCTTTAGACGCTCCTTCTCAGAATGGAGATGACACTAAAGCTATGAAAATAAGCGCAGTAATCAAAAGGGCATACAAAAACGCTGAATTTGCTGTTAAATCGGCGAAGAGAATACCCTATAGCCCCTGGTGGAGTTCTAACTGCTCACGACATCACAGACGAAGACAGGCAGCTTGGAAGAAGCTAATACATAATCAGTCCCTAAGAACTGGTCAGATTATACATTTCTTGCCGCTGTATTTAAACACACGGTGGCCCAAGATAAAGAAGAATATGATAAAAGACATTTCGATTTTCTCTCGAAATTCAAAAATAAGAAAGCTTTATTTCAATATAAGCGATCTCGCAAAATCCTGCCGTCTTGATTAAATACTGATTATCAAAAACTATCATTGGAAGAAACGAAGAAGTCTTTAGAGTCAATTTGCGGAGGTCTAGAAATAGAATTTTCTTCAAATATGGCTTTCAACTGGCAAAAGTCTAGCATAAGCACTGACTTCGAAAACGTAACGCTGTCTGAAGCATCAAAGTCATTCGAGATCTACCATCGTCAGCTCCTGGTCCAGATGGAATCACAGCTCCTATGATTAAAATTTTATTCAAGCTATCCCCCGGCGACGTCCTCAATCTTATAAACTACTCTTTAAAGAATGCCTGGATACCGTATGACTGGAAAATAGCTAAGGTAATCCTAATAATAAAAAAGCAAGAATCAGGTTTTACCATAGAAAATATCACACCCATCTCGCTAACTTCGAACATAGTGAAACTCATAGAGAGGACTCTAAAGGGCCGAATAAACTCCTGGATGACGAATAAGGTCATATTAAAGTGAAATCAAATTGGTTTTCGTTGTGAATTCTCAATTTGGTGCGCCCATGCGGATTTAGAGAATCGAATACAGCTTGCTCGTAAAAGGAAACAGTACGCCGCATTAGTTACTCTCGACATAGCTAAAGCGTACGACAGTGTCGAGCACTCTATTCTACTGACCACCTTGCAGAGTATAAAGTTTCCTCCGTATAATGCTGAGTGGATAGCAGAATTACTAAAACAAAGGGAATTGTATTACGTGAAGGATGGCTGTTGTTGCAAAAATTCAAACAGAAACGTGTTGTTCCCAAGGGTCCGTCCTATCTCCAGCATTATTCAATATACTGATGAGCTCTATTCCAATTGTTCAGGATGTCAGTGTCTACATTTATGCAGATAATATCGCGTTCTTCGCTGCAGAGAGCGACATTTACTCACTACATCAAAAACTGCAAAGATATATTAATACACTAGAATTGGTTGCAATCCATTTCATTGTCATTGAACATCAGTAAAAGTGCGCTCTTGGTGTTTCCTATAGCAGATACAGTTTCAATTTCTGTATTGTATAATCGGGAACCTATTCCACAAGTTGATTCAGTCAAGTACTTAGGAATGATTTATAATGAAAAGCGAAATTGGAGCCCACTCATTGAATACATAACAGCAAAGACACAACGGGCGTTAGGTTTATTACGCAAGTTAAGCAACAGAAAATACGGGCTGTGCAGACACACGATGTTAATGATATATAAAATGTATGTGCGACCAATTGGAATTTGGGTGTGTATTATTCTCGGGGGCTGCTGGTTATAAAATAAACCGCTAGTAATGTTAGAGCGAGAAGACCTGCGATTATGCCTGGGACTTCCCAGGTTCGTGGCAAATAATGTATTGTATCAAGAAGCGCGATTGCCAACACTCCTCAGTCGATTCCGCATTCTAACGATTCAAACAATCTGAAAGTTCTACAGTTTACCGGCGCGAAGATCAGAGTACGCATTTATCAGCGACCCTGACTCTTTCTTTCTTGCACATTGGCCTCAATTTCATACCCCTCAGATAATTTTCGTTAAAAAAAACTGGATTGCATAAATGTAGACATTAGCAATGTAATTGAAACTAATTCCTCAACCATCAACAATAGATAGAGTACGATGAAATCTTCCCCCACAATCCAGGTTGCAATCTCTTAGATTTTTGACCATTACATTTAGCGATTACTTGGTACATGCAAAAAAAAATGTAATAGCTACAGATGCTTCTGTCAACAATGAAAAGGCAGGCGTAGGAATTGCGTCTGATTTCCTCGGCTGGTCTTTTCAGTAAGGCTTCCAGATTTCACTCCTATATTTGAAGCCGAGCTAGTAGCTATTATTTTAGCTCTTCGTAAATTCCTACGACCGAGACCAGTGCAAGCATCCTAACAGACTCACTTTCGGTGTGAGCAGCTCTGACAACCTCTGAACAATCTCGTGCCCTAGCAGCGTTCCACACACTAGCAACGCCGCATTTAAAACTCCTAATTAGTGTGGGTCCCAGGTCACTGCGGATTACAATTAAATGAATTGGCAGATGCTTTGGCACGAGCATCACTCGATGGACCAGTAATTTCAGTACTTCCTGAGTTGGAATACTTATCAGGGTTAGATATAGGAAATTCGCTATTTTTACAGATAGTTTAGAAAAATCATACAATGGACAGATTATCAGCACCTCAAATTTCCATGGAAAGCCCAGTGGAGTCCGTCAAAAAAACTTGAAATTAAAATCTCCAGATTTCGGTGCCGTGTCCCCCCATTAAATTTTTATTTACACAGGGCTGGTCTGACACCTTCCGCCCTTTGTTCGTTCTGCGAAGAATCAGAAACTATTAAACATTATTTTGGCTCATGCCGTAACTATGCATTAATTAGGAAACGACTTTTAAATATTCCATTGCGAAGCTAGGTTTAAATTTCACCACAGAAATGTTCTAAGTTTTGGTTCCTCTGTTTTGGAAAATTGCCACAGAGATGCATTTGATGCGGTGTGTAATTTTATTCAAGATTATAACGTTTTCCAACATTAAGCCCACGTTAACAGATACTAAAAAAAAACGGGTCGAAAAGTAATTTTCCATTCTGGATAAATCCGTGACATACCAAATTAACGGGTTTGGCAAAACCAGCTGTCTGGTCGGCTCCCAAAATCAAGTTGTATCTATTAGTGTCTACTTTGTGTTGATTCTTTATTCTCACTATCTAAATCTTTGGTTTCTTTATTTTTTTTAACACACTTCTTCACTATACAACTCCCCCCCCCCTTTTTTTTTGTTATAAGCAACATGCAGTTATCGTCCATAGACTATATGTTCTCTTGGCCAATCCGCCAGAGTGGGTACGAGCCATGGATTAGAGGACACAAACAAACAAACAAACAGTGTTGGAGCATTACGATTCCACTCCCAGATTATACCCCGGTATTCATTGCAAAATTATTGGCCATTGTTCTTGCCCTACTCAAATTACCCTCATTCAAATCATTAGCAGTTATCATTACAGATTCGTTATCAGTTTGTAATGCACTTTCTGCGGCAGTAAATTCAGAGCTGATGAATACGTTTCGGCATTTAGTACCACAAAACGTAAAAAAACTGCATTTGCTATGGGTACCAGGCCACCGCGGATTATATTTGAACTAAATGGCAGACTCTTTTGCAGTAGTATCCCTGGGTGGGCCCACCATCCCAGTTTTGCCAGATACGGCTTACGTAACAGCGCTAAGGTTTCGTAATGCTTGCCTGCAATGGGGAAAAGGTAATTTGGATAAATTCAAAGATTTCGAGCATTTGAGCTATTGCTGGAATAAACAGTGGTGTGTATCTCGCCAGTTAGAGGTAACTTATACCAGATTGCGCTGTGCTGTTCCCAAACTAAATTATTACCTTAACAATGCTTGGCTTAAGGCATCACCGCTATGCATTTGGTGCAACGAAATTGAAAAAGTGAACATTTCTTTTTATTCTGTCATCGTATTCTTATCAGAGAAAAATATCTTTAGTAGCCCCATTACAAAAGCTAGGAATACAAGTAAATCTACCAGTAATTTTATCACTTGGTGGAACTTCATTTGGTTACTGCCACAGGGATGTATGCTGCGCTGTGTTTGATTACATCAACGCAACTAAAAAATTACCGTGCTAGTGAACCCCTACATTATCAGATCTTTAGTCTATAATTCGTAGTTATGTCTTTCAAAAACAAAAGACGGTTTGACCACTTGCTCAGCAAACATTTTTGTTTTTGGTAGTATTATTTTAAGCTACTTTTTCAGATTGGCTTCATTTTCATTTTAGTTTCATTTAAGTATCCTGCCACCCGGTTCTTGGAACCATCCCACTTTGTGGGTAAGCGCCATTTATCAGAGGTCATCAGCATCAGCATCAGCATTAGACGACGTCTCGTTACGTGATTCGCATTGTGTGACGCCTAGTTGTTCCTTCGCTGTTCTAAAACGCTTAATTACTCATATTACGCGATTTTTGTCTGGACATCAAGCCTGGCTAAGGCAAGTTTGCACATAATTTTTAAGCACCATCGTGGCTTAGTTGTAGAATATCAGGCTTGCACGCAGTGGACCCGGGTTAGAATCTTACAATGTCACCTGATGTCGTTGGTGTGTCTTGGTTGTGTTTTTATTGATTCATGCGATCTTGCTTACGGACACCGGCGGTGGCGGACAACTACGCACCGCGCGTGACCCGCGTTGTGATCTTGTATCACAGTAAAGTATAGCCTGATAAAGGACGGGCATCAGCTTCCCTGTTTCTACAGTGACCAAGAAGTGGAACTGGCTGGACTTTTTTTCGTTACACCAAAAGCTATGATGAGGTCGCAACACGGGTCACGCATGGCACCTTAAATGCCTGCCGCTGCTGCCGGTGTCCGTAACTACATTCGCACAAAATAATAAAAAAATCAACTGAAAAGCACTAAAACGTTGTGGCATTTGAATCCGGGTCACGTGTGCCAGTTCAGTATTCTTCGCCCAGGCGACGGCGGTCAGTTGGGACTTCGTTTCAAATTTGTTTAGTCAGGCTTTGATGTAGGGAAAGAAAATCACAGATTGTGAGCAATAAGAGTTTTAGAACAACAGTATACGAATAACGAGAGTCGCATAATAAGAATGCTTAGCGAGTGGGTCGTCCAATGCTCAAACCCGCTACAAAGGCTTGTTCTTCACCATCTATTAACTGTGGCACATACCCACTTCAGGTATATTTCTTTCTTGGTGCCAATCACTGCTTGAAAAACAAAATTAGCAGAAAATGCGTTTCAAGTGTTTAGCGGATACCACGCTTCTCCGAAGGATGACGAAGGAACGCATAGTGAACGCCTGCCTATAACACAATGAATATAAGCGTAGTGGGTACGCTGCAAGTGTGCTTGCGGCAGGACGCAAAGACGATTGAAAAACACTCTTACAGCCCGCTCTTCTAGCTTTCGCTGTGACAGTGCTGCACGTTCAGTGCAGGGCTGGTGATTTTTTTTTAATTTTAGCGGCCGACATGTTGTACAGCTCCATTTCTTAGGTCCAATATATTATTGCGAAATATGAGGCAGCATATTGAATCTTGGAAGTGAATCGTGTGGCTCGAGTTACTAACGAATACCAGTGTATGTATTTAGTTTACACACAAGATGTGTTTTTATTAAAAAACTTCTGCGTTAAGTGTATTTAGGCAACAGTAATATCTTAAATAGGCCGTCTTCTTGATAGCGTCTGTACAGGCTGAACACAAGATTTGTGAACTTGCGAAACGTCTGGACGTCTGGAAATATTTAAAAGCGGCTGTGCCAGCCTTCAGGCACATCTGCTTTTCATTTTCGTAGGAAGCGCAACAATAAGCAACACAGATGATTCTTTACGAAATTAAGACGATAAAGTTTTGTAGCACCTAGTATGAGTTACGTGCATATTAAGCTACTTTCCATTGCAGAAACCGACACTACTGCCTCCAGGTTTATGCCGTTACGTCATCGGGTGCTTCAACATGGGGGACGTCCTGCACATTCAGGAATAGCTTAGCTGACTTCCTGTGTCACCAATTGGTGGCGTGATATATAGTTTACTAGGAGAAAAAATTTTTCTTTTCATCTTGCAAACACACCAGTTCATGTCCGACGAAAAATGTAACGGGATAACCATGTCGTACGAAGTATGGTAATATATTCTGTTTATCGTGAGTGTAACACAAACAATAGGCCGAGGTTTAACTCAGCTACTCCAGAATATACGTATCATGAGCTACGGACGGTTGGACGGACGGATGGATGAACAGACAGACAGACAGACAGACAGACAGACAGACAGACAGACAGACAGACAGACAGACAGACGGACAGACAGTCAGACAGACAGACAGACAGACAGACAGACAGACAGACGGCTGAACGAACAGACAGACAGATGGATGGATGGATGGATGGATGGATGGATGGATGGATGGATGGATGGATGGTGGATGGATGGATGGATGGATGGATGGATGGATGGATGGATGGATGATGGATGGATGGATGATGGATGGATATGGATGGATGGATGGATGGATGGGCGAACGGATGAATGGATAGATGGATGGACGGACGGACGGACGACAGACAGACAGACAGACAGACAGACAGACAGACAGACAGGCAGACAGACAGATGCACGAAAAGTCTAGTGAGAGACCTCACACGATTCAAGTGCCAGCCAATCATTGACACCACACTCCAGGAAACTACCGTTCTGCGGTGCCCACGTGGTGCGCCATTTGATGTCAATGCTTCTCAGGCATGCGCAGCATGGCTTGCAATAACCGAAAACTTCAATAACCCAAAACCCTGAAACCGAAACGCAAAAACTTTTTAACCTCCGCCAGTGTAGCCTACGCTACAAATTATTTTGGAATGTATCTTGATACAGAAACACAAGTACTCAAAAGTATCTCCGATTCAATCATAATACTTTTGTATCATGATACTGGCCAAGACTTCCTCGTAAACTCAGTTATTCAATGAAACCATAGGAGAAATTTATCTTTTTGGTTTTGCAGCATCCTTGCTACCACAATGATTGGATTGGATAAACTTTTATTTACCACAACGATGACACTGACATAATTTTTTTTTAGCTGATACGCACAAAAGAACCGATATGGACATTCTTCGAGACAGGAAGCAGTCGAGTTTCATGCAGGTGGACTAATGATCACTATGATGAGAAGAGCGGTGTTATTCAGAGATTGTACATCTATGGAGGAAAAAAGTAAGATATATAACCAGTCGACTGGCACCTGTGTAGTCGAGTACTAAACCATCCTTCTTTTTGCAGATATGTTGAAAATCATTGGGGACTTCTTGACAACGTCTACAAAGAGAGGATGCGCATTTGGCCTGATGGTACGTGATACTTATGGTCGTATATTATGCTAATTTCTTATTTGCTTCCTTGCGTTTTATCATGCCGTTTTCATAAATGAACTTGAGCTTATGAAGAAATTTTACCAGTTTTGATGGCGGCTATAACTGTTAGATTTAGTGTTTTATGCCTAAATGCCTATAAGTGCCTATTCTTAAAATCAGTGCCAGTATGATCACAGCTAAACTGAAATTACGCTTCCGGGTGCATCTCTACATGGTTATTCAGGTTAACGGCTAGCACTGGCATTTCGGCACCCTGACCCGCCATGACAGCTTGAGCACGAAGGGTGTTGCCTTGGTAAGACCACGTACGCTGGTACTTTTTACAGCCACGGCGGCCGCATTTTCTTGAGGTGAATTGCGTAAGACTGCCGTGTACAGCGAAAATTGGCACACCCCACGCACAGTGGAAATCTATAATGTGCGAAGCACGAATGAGGAGGGTTGATATACAACTTTAAAATCAGCACATCGTTACGACGCGGAGGTAAATTGTGCCATGCATGACTTCCTTGTCATGATTATCATGTTTGAGCGTGCCCTTTTACATTCGTCCTCTATTCACGTCACCTGATACCAAATTGGTATATTTGAAGCTAGGAAAATGGTCACAAGCGCATCGTGAATGACCCAATACACTCCGACGTAACGCTGACGCTAGTGCACGCTGGGCCCAGCGACGCTGCGCTAGCAAAACGCGAGTGCTATTCTAACGTCTGATGCCAGGCGCTCCTTGCGCGACCACCGTCGTCGGCGTGGCCCGGCGGCAACCATCGCGAATGCGACATGGTGCATTTCGCGCCGATGACGTTACCCATACAGCATTGCGTCTGCCCTCTTTGTGACGGAAGGACGCCGGTCGCTGCAAACGCCATTCTTAAAGTAACGCAGCGCAACGCGCGCCTAAAGCGAGGCAGATCGGCGCCTACGTGGAATCGCCGTCGTGACGCGACGAAACGAACGCGGCGCGCACGTGTGTTGGGGTCCCCGTCGAATGTATTGGTGCCTGCAGTGTGACCTGCAGTCTGTTCTTACTGCAGCATCTCATGAATACCAGTTTGCACCAGTCATACCTTCGTCATCCATTGACGTCACGTAATACCAAATCTGGCGTATGTGAGCTAGCGAAATGGCCGCGAGTGCATTATGGGCGTGGCACGGCCTGCAGTCATGTTCTAATATCAAACGCATCTCATGATGATCATGTTGCGACATTCACACACCTTCATCAAGCATTCACATCCCGTAATACCAAAGTTGGTATATGTTAAGCTAGCGAAACGACCACGAGTGCCCCATAAGCATAACATGTAGTAATGACTCATCACTTACATGACATGCATGTCTTGATTTCTCCGTTAGGGTCTGTCGCTTGCGTTCGCCATGGAGTCATGTCATACCACACCAGTTTTGCAACATGTCATGTGAACGAAACCACCGTGAGAGCAGCTAAACCTTGAAATGTAAATCATTACTTTCATGATATACATGTCATGATTTTCTTGTTATGGCTGGTCACTTACACTCGTCATACAGTCACGTTATGCCATACAAAGTTTAGTATTGATACAATTATGCAAACAGCCAGGAAGAGCTAAAAGTCGTACGCGGCAGAATAGATAGATAGATAGATCGATAGATAGATAGATAGATAGATAGATAGATAGATAGATAGATAGATAGATAGATAGATAGATAGATAGATAGATAGATAGATAGATACGCTCAAAGTCGCTGAAGTTCGCTCAGAAATGCTTCGCATTTAGAAGCTTGTTGATTCAAGCCTCCTTAATACGGAAAATTCGATAATTCTTGTGTGTTGTGTGCTTCTTGACAGTACATGAAGAAAATTGCGGTTTTTAAAGTGCTCGCATGTAAAGTAAGTGGAGAACTTACGCATTGATAATAGAAATCGGAAAATGTGAATCGTATAAAAAGCTCTTTTCTTGTTTTCTCGATACTTTCGATTATTCGGTATCGGTTAATTGCGAGCATGATTCCCAGTCCCGTGCAATCAAAAATAATGAGCTTTTGCTTTTGCTTGGCATTTCTGTACACCCAAAAGAAACCCAGGTCCTCAAAGATTTCAGAGCCACCTCCAGTATGCCAGTATGTCCCGTCTCATTATGATATCATTGTTTTGGGGCGTAAAACTACAGCAATTTTATAATATGTTCAAAATATGAGGCATTTCTGCCTTCTCATCTATTACCGGTGCGGCTATCTTCCTTGTGCTGGCTTTCTCTGCCAAGCCGAATTGAAACAGGCCCAGCAGTGCACTTATTCCGCAAAGCGGACATCGACACACAGTGCTACACAATAAAAATTTAACTATCTTCCCAAAGAGAATCCGGATGGGAGGCGAAGCAGCAGCGTTTTGTACGGGTGGCATTACGGGTTGAACGGCGCTAACGTGGGTGTTGCGGTGAACGCTGGAATATCTCGAGTGGCGGAAGGGGCATGTGTTGCAGGAGAACGGAGGAGGTGAACAGCAGGTGCCGCGGCGAGCGTACGGAAGGCGGGCAAGAGAGTGAAGTCAGCGCGTACTGCGAGGGGAGCATGAAGTAAACGCCCAGCTGCGGCGTGACCTACTTGACACCGCTCCAACACCTGCACAATAAAAGCCCATTGTGGCGCGTTCATATGGATGCACAGAGGAACAACATCACAAAGGCTAGTCAAAAAGATACTTCGCATATAAAACCCCAGACCTGTGCGAAAGCGCAGCACGGTCACAAGGAAAGCTGTCAGAATGTCTCTCTGGAGCCCGCTGTTAGCTTTTTTTTTGATGTTTCTAATACAAGTTACTATTGCAAGATACCTATCACGCCAGTAACCATAATTGGGAAGCCCCCACCATGACAATCTTCATTTTTTTCAAAAACAGCGGGATATCAGCTAAACATCTGCAAGGCATTTCAAGCGCTTGGTTGGTGCGATGGCCGTTAACGACAAAGAATTGTGGCTGAGTCCTTTGAATAATTTGGACGCTTTAAACTACCCGCAGTGGCGTAATTCACATTGTGTGAGGCTCAGTCGTCATTTCACTCCCATACCACGCTTAATTACACATCTTACCGGTACGTCTTGGTAACTAATGGAGGTAAGCTTGCATGGTACCATCTCGGTCCCAAATAATCACATATATTTTGACGTAGACAACCGTGCAGCAAGCCGCTGTGCGTTAATAAGCGTAAAAATGCGGTACCTGCTACCCACTTGTAAGTTATTATGAGCGATTTCTTAATGTGGCCGATCGTGATGAAGAAATACAGTTGAACCCTTTGTAATAAGCTGCAACTTTTAAACGACCCAATAGTTACGTAATTAGGAATGTGTGATGCCTTGTCATGTTCTCTGCCTCGTTGATGCCCCTTTTTGTATCACTCTTCTACTGCACTATATAACTCAAGTTAACGTCTCTGCTTCCGATACAGAGAGCGTATAATGGCTTTTTCCGAAAGAGTTCCAAGCACCGGCGTGGCACTGGGGTGGAATACTCAAGTGCCACCCTTAGAACGTAGGGCCAAGGTTGGTTTTATCCAAAATATCAGGGGTGAAGCTTCTGTTAGCCTTATCTTGTCACGCGTCAAGCGTACCAACAGTATCTCCGAAACAGTCTCCTGTCTTTTCTCGTCTCATTTCCCAGATGGAGTTACGCTGCCGCTACTCTCCAATGGGCTACTGCGCGCACTTTGTCTGAGTGCGTGGAGAATGAAAGCGTATCTTAGTGTCTGGATCGTCACCGCACGTGTCGGATTGTTGGTGAGGCATGAATGAAACGAAGCAGCGTGTGCCAAGGGCTTCGAAGTGCCACTACTCTCCGATTGGCTGCTGCGTGCATATTGCCTGAGTGCATTGGGAATGAGTGCCCCTCTCGGTCTCGGGATGATCGCCGTACGTGGGGGATAATTGGTGGGACATGGACGAAGCCGAGTGGTGAACGCGTTGAAGACGCTTACGCTCGGCTTCCTTAGCTCGCGTCTCTTCGGTGTTACCCGCGCGTCGTCTGCATTCTCTAATGCGATCGGACGCATGGGTGCACGTACGGATGTACGGACAGACGAATGGATGGGCGGATGGACGCTCGCACAGACGGACAGACGCACAGACAGAGCGGATGAACGAACGAGTGGAGAGATGAATGAACGTACGAATGGACAGACAGACAGTTATATAAACGGACGAATGCACAGACAGACAGACAGGCAGACAGACGGACAGACAGATAGGCAGACAGATGGACAGACACGCGGACGGACGCACGAATGGACGCTTGGATGAACGCACGGATCAACACACTGACGGTCGTACGAATGCTTTGCCCCACTCATCATTCACTGCGTGGATATGGTGTAATTGTTCTGTTCTATCTTCATGCGCTTTTAGAAGCTTGCTCCTTCTGCTCGAGCCTTTATCATCTATCTCGCCGTAGTAGCCACAATCCATCTGAAACACACGCCAGGGTCAGAACAGAAAGGGATGCGCGACTCTCTATTCTTGCATGAGAGAGCATGCTAGGTAAGTGACGATAGATGAAGATGTCGCGTTTAACATCCCAAAATAGAGACTGTAGCGGAGGGATTCAGAAATTTCGACCACCTGGGGTTCTTTAACGTGCACCCAAATCTAAGTACAGGCCTAAAGTACTTTCCCCTCCATAATATTGCCACCATTGATAAACGAGCCACGGTGGCTCATACGCGTTTTTGGGCGCGAAGAAGAAGAGAACATCTTCGTTGCTCTGGTTCAAGTGAACTCCTGGCTGCGGGTCTTGTTTTGTTCGTGACATTACTGGTGGAGACGCTGGGTACGTGTACTTCGGCTGTGTCGGCCATCGTGGAGACAGCTACATCTCCCAGAGCAAGAATCAGCCGCCGCCTGCGTGGGTTACCCCCTGAATTTGGTCCCTTGGCATCGACACCCAGAAAGATGGCAACTGCGATGACAAGCCAGGCGGTCCAAACCAGCGATGGCCATGATTCGCTTCTCGCCCATGTTCTCCACGTGCCACAGACACCAAAGCCGTTCCATGGAGACATCTTCGAGGATGTTGATGACTGGCTAGACCACTTTGAACGGGTTGCCATATCAACGAATGGGACGATGTTCGCAAGCTGCGCCGAGTTTATTTCTACTTGGAGGATTCTGCGAAGACGTGGTACGAGAACCACGAGGGCTCCTTTGCAACATGGCAAGAGTTCAGCCGACAGCTCGTGACGCCTATCGCAACACCGAAAGGAAGGAGAGGGCCGAACAAGCCATATCCAGCAGAAACCAACGGCCGAACGAACGTGTATCCATGTTTGTCGAGGACATGCTTCGACTCTTCAAGCGCGCGGACCCTGCCATGCCTGAGGAAAAGAAGGTGCGCCATTTATGCGCGGAGTAAAAGAACAGCTTTTCGCTGGGCTCGTGCGCAATCCACCGACGACAGTCGCCCAGTTCATCAGTGAGGCAGCTACGATGGAACGTACGCTGCAGCAGCGGTCGTCACAATACGAACGCCAGATCCCGGCCACCACATGCTCTATCGGCTCTGACAGCGAGAGACAGACCCTCGCAGACTTCATTCGAAGTATCGTTCGGGACGAATTGCGACAGCTGCAGGCAGTGGGATCCCATCCACCCGTGTCAGCCCTCGCGGATGTAATCAGACAAGAAGTCCGGCAGGCCGTCACACCCCTAGCCCCAATCGCACCGCCGATTCCCGAGGCCCCAGTCCTGACATACCGGCAACTAGGTCTCCGCGGCTTCCACCCTGATGCTCGATGCCCGCGCTACGGTGAGCGCCCCCGCGAAATTGAAGCCTATCTCACGGGCCAACGTACTCCTTCGACTATTCGGCACCACCAGTCGAGATCACCATCGCCTCGCCGGTCTACGTCACCCAGTTTGCCCTCATCGTCTTCCGCTCCTTTCAGGAGCCGGTCACCAAGTCCCCGCAGGGGAAACTAGGAACGGCGACTTCTGGGGGTGAAGTCGCGGCCCGGCGAACTGTAAAAGACCCTCCTTCGACGCAACGACCAGACGAGGGCGATTCCGGTTTTGCAGTGTTCTCCGACAGCAAAAAGATTGTTTCTGCCGAAATTGCCGTCTTCGTCGACAATCATGCTGTTAACGCCCTCGTCGATACCGGTGCCGACTATTCCGTAATGAGCGCAACACTGGCATCTGAACTGAGGAAGGTTATGACGCCTTGGCAAGGACCTCAGTTGCGCACGGCAGGTGGCCATCTGGTGACGCCTACTGGTATGTGCACGGCACGCATTCGAATACGTACGTCAACATTTGCGGGCTCTTTCCTCGTATTGCGCGTGTGCTCTCGGCCAGTCATTCTAGGAATGGACTTCCTTCGTGAATACGGCGCCGTCATCGACCTCCGTGAATTACTTGTGTCGTTCGAGGATCCTTTTTGCGCTGCAACTGACAGTATGCAATTCCGGAAAAGAGCGCTCCGTGTTACCGACGATTCTCTGACTCTCCCACCTCGAAGCAGCCTCTTTGTCAAAGTAGAATTGGGACAGGACTTGTCTGACGCGGTAATTGCAGAGGCCAATTTGTCTCTCCTTATTTCACAACAAATCTGTGTTGCCCGAGGAATCATTCAGCCTAGCAATAGGCATGCTCACCTGCTGGTCACGAACTTCAGCGACGAATATCGCCACCTAACGAGACACACTGCCATTGCATATTGTGAAGAACTTGCCGATGCCGATGGTCCATCTACGTTAGCTTCATTTTCATCGAATGGCCACCCTGACGAGGCCTTCGTGAGCACTCTCGACGTAAACGAGAGACTACCTTCGGCTCAACGAGAAAGCCTTTTGCGTATACTCGGCTCATTTCAAGACTGCTTTGCCACTACGTCAAGGTTAAACAGACACCACTTGCTCAACATCGTATCATCACGGAACCTACTGAGAGACCCATCCGACAACATGCCTATAGGGTGTCGCAAAAAGAGCAAGATGCTATACGTGACCAAGTCCAGCAGATGCTTCAGGACGACGTCATTCAGCCATCGACCAGTCCCTGGGCTTCGCCAGTTGTGCTAGTAAAGAAGAAGGATGGTACGTTGCGTTTTTGCGTTGATTACCGTAAACTGAACAAGGTCACCAAAAAGGACGTTTATCCTCTACCCCGGATAGATGACTCGTTGGACCGTATACGCAACGCTAAATATTTTTCCTCCATGGATTTGCGTAGCGGCTACTGGCAAATCGCAGTGGACGAGCGCGACCGCGAAAAGACGGCGTTTATTACTCCCGACGGTCTGTACGAGTTTAAAGTGTTGCCTTTCGGTCTATGCTCAGCGCCAGCTACTTTTCAAAGAATGATGGATACGGTTCTCACGGGGCTCAAATGGCAATCATGCCTTGTTTACCTTGATGACGTCGTGGTCTTTGCAGACACGTTTGAACAACACGTCCAACGCCTTTATGCAGTTCTTCAGGCAATTAGAACAGCGGGGTCTCTCAAACCCGACAAATGTCATTTTGGATATGAAGAACTGAAGTTCCTTGGTCACGTTGTGAGCCATGCTGGCATCCGCCCAGATCCCGAGAAAACCCGCGCCGTTGCCACCTTTCCCGTGCCCACAAATAAGCGCGACCTACGCCGATTTCTGGGGCTCTGTGCGTATTACAGGCGCTTTGTCAAAAACTTCTCGAAGATTGCTGAACCCCTCAACAAGCTTACAAAAGACGGTGTCTCGTTTGTTTGGGGTCCCGATCAGTGCCATGCGTTCGACACCCTCCGAAACCTCCTCCAGGCTCCGCCTGTACTAGGTCATTTTGACGAAAGCGCTGACACGGAATTACACACTGACGCCAGCAACGTTGGACTAGGAGCGGTATTAGTTCAGTGGCAAAATGGCATAGAGCGCGTGATCGCTTATGCGAGCAGAACGTTATCCCCAGCGGAGAAAAACTATTCTGCAACCGAAAAGGAATGCCTCGCTGTTGTCTGGGCCATAACAAAGTTCCGCCCATACTTGTATGGCCGCCCATTCAGGGTAGTTAGCGACCACCATTCCCTTTGTTGGCTCGCGAATCTCAAAGATCCCTCAGGTCGTCTAGCACGATGGAGCCTTCGGCTACAAGATTTCGATGTCACCATCGTCCACAAATCTGGGCGGAAACACACCGACGCCGACTGTCTCTCACGTGCACCGGTCGAAAATGCCAACACTGACCTTGAAGACGACGACACTTTTCTTTCTGCCGTATCAGCGACCAGCTTAGCGGAGCAACAGCGTCATGACTCGGAGCTCATCCCGCTCATTGACTACCTGGAAGGACGCAATTCCCACCTTCCCGAAGCTTTGCGCGCTCACTATCTTCCTTTTGTTTCCGTGATAGAGTGCTTTATAAAAAGAACTTTCATCCTACACAAGCTATGTATCTGCTTGTGCCAACTACGCTTCGTGGTGACATTTTACGTGCGTGTCACGATGAGCCATCATCCGGACACCTCGGCTATACGCGCACGCTGCAACGGATTCAACGCTCCTACTACTGGCCACGTCTCGCGAAGACTGTGAAGCACTACGTTCGCACATGTCGCGACTGTCAGCGACGTAAGATTCCACCTTTACGACCAGCGGGACTACTGCACCCAATTGGCCCACCAAAGGCGCCCTTTCATCAGATTGGCATGGACTTGCTGGGGTCATTCCCCACGTCTTCGTCTGGAAACCGGTGGATTGTCGTCGCTACAGACTACTTAACACGCTACTGTGAAACCAAGGCACTTCCAAAAGCCACCGCAGCAGATGTCGCCCAATTTTTTGTTAACAGCATCGTCTTACGTCACGGTGCTCCAGCTGTCGTCATAACTGATCGTGGGACAGCTTTCACCGCAGAGATGCTGCAGGAAGTCTTGCGATTAAGTGGCACGGAACATCGTAAAACAACGGCTTACCACCCGCAAACAAATGGGCTGACTGAACGACTCAATAAGACAATTGCAGACATGCTGTCAATGTATGTGGACATCGATCACAAGAACTGGGACACCATACTTCCCTACGTAACTTTTGCGTATAACACTGCTGTTCAAGAAAGTACCGGTTTCACGCCTTTTCGCTTAGTCCACGGTCGTGACGTCACGACGATGCTCGACGCCATGCTCCTGCCCGACAACTTAGGAATATACCACACGGATGCCGCCAAATTCGCGCAGTGCGCAGAAGAGGCCCGTCAACTTGCTCGTCACCGCATTCAACGTCACCAAACCGCAGACGCGCGCCGCTACAATCTTCGCCACCGTGAAGTTATTTTTAAGCCAGGTGATGAAGTCTGGGTGTGGACCCCTATCCGACAGCGTGGACGTTCCGAAAAGCTTCTTCGCCGCTACTTCGGCCCTTACAAGGTTGTGCGACGTCTCAGTGACGTCACTTACGAGGTTCTCCCACAAGGCAATTCGAGACGTTCCCGTTTCACCCCGCAAACTGAAGTCATTCACGTTTCACGTCTCAAACCATACTTTTCGCGCTGTGAATCGCCAGAGAGTGACTGACTTTATTAGTAACTTCGCGTCTTTCTTTTTGTTTCGTCTTTCCTTACATTTTTCCTATTTTTCTTATTTCTCTAACTTTTGTCCCCACAACCAACTACGTTATTCCGCCTTACGCCATTCATTTTGCTCGCATGCTAATTTTCATCTAATTTTCTTTTCTTTTTTTTTGCCTTCATGTACAGCATCGAGACGATGCTTCTTGGGAGAGGGGGTAATGCCACCATTGATAACGAGCCACTGTGGCTCATACGCGTTTTTGGGCGCGAAGAAGAAGAGAACATCTTCGTTGCTCTGGTTCAAGTGAACTCCTGGCTGCGGTCTTGTTTTGTTCGTGACAATATTAAGTATTATTTGTTGGGGTTTAAATCCCCTCTCAAGAACCAAGAACGTATTAAACAGGATCTGAAACATTGTGTTTTGTGGCTTTTGGCACCCACCGGCACTTTGTACTATTATGCATTGTTCCTTTGCCTAAATCACTGCACCTGATAGCACACGTTTTCGTGTGATGGTTGAGTGGATGTACGGAGCATTCACAGTTTATCAGAATTATCCTCCAGAGCAAGCTCCTTTATCATCAGTCACTCTTTGTTTTATTTGACCACTGCCACCGCCACGGACACCAGTGGCGGTCGCAGTAGTCAAATAAAAAATGAATGATGATAACAGCTTGCTTTAGAGGATAATTCAAGTATGGTGCCAAAATGGTGTTGCGTCCTCAGAAGAACTTTCGCATTAAAATGGTGAAATGGCAATCGCATGGCTATGTTCAAACTTTGGTGCGTTTGTGCGTTCATAAACAACGACCCTGGTTTTGCTTTTCTGCAGCAAAAACAGGTAACGCACGGTTTTGTCTAGAAATTGTTGGCATATGACGTAAAACTTTATTGTGCCCACATCTACAACGTTATAAACCTAAGACGTTCTGTGCCTCCCTATTTCATCATCTAAAACGTTGTTTCGTTTTCGGCCCCTGAAACACGCCATTTCATGGCCAAAAAATGCAGCATGTACTGATAATGTAAAGGAGCCATATTTTATTGTTTGATGGCTATGCAACAGCACACTGTTATGAATTGATAAGATAAGTGTTAGGTTCTTACAGCAGGACAGAAATATTGACTTGAACAGCATTTTGTCATTTTTACAAGACTGCAAATGAGTATATTTTGGCTTGGCCTATATATGGCTTATATAAAACACACAATTGAACAAGCATACTCAGTTTAACGTTTGCTCCCTGTCTATAGCTGCATCGTACGTTGTATAAAAACCTTTTCGCGCAAGAAGAAATTAGTTACAGTACAAACTAGTTCAAACCGACACCTTGTCAACTCTATCCCTCATAGTTTAAAGTTACGTAATGTTGCACTATGCTTACTATGCGTACAAATGCGTACTATGCTGATATGTTCCCGATAAAACTCATAAAGGCTGCAGTGTATTAAAAGATTTAATGAACTAAAAAGTGTGTATTTTTTATTTCAGGGCCTACTTTTAACCAAATTGAGCAGGTCTCCTTCATATCTCGCGACCACAGCTGCGCAGTGGTTATGACGACGTTGATTGGTACACATGTGATCATTGGTAGGTATCCTTTTTTGCATAATAATAAGCAAATCTGCCACTGAGTATTTACTTTCATTGTGCACTCGTGGCTTGTACCCATAAACAATTTTATTCTATGCTCACTCTGGAAAAAATATGAACGACGAAAATAGTGCCGCCATTTTTTTCTTGTCGTGAAGTGACAGCAGTCAACGGTTTTTATAGCATTGTTAATTACCATGGTTCCTGATAATTTGGCACTTCCTTATTAACATTATTTATTAGCACAATTCTTAATTAGCACAGTTTTTCATGAGCCCTTGCTGAACAAAGCATGACGTGTACCCTTGTCCAGGGCTGCATACGCATTGCTTAATGTCACCAAACTCTCGTTAACTGGGCCCCATTTTGAAGCAACCCGGCTCATTCAAACAAAATATGGGAAGCACCGAGCGCTAAACGCAGCAAAAGTGTGAAGAAGACCGAAGACGACTTTCGCAGACAACCGAAGCAAGGAGGCTTAGTCCGCATCACAGTCTTAATCAGTTATTGCCCGTAATGTTGGTCATTCGCAGATCCCGGACGGAGGAGGCTCATTTTGACTTGATGCGATGCGCACGCAGTATCACAAACCTCGAACGTCGCGGAAGCTGTCGAAGGCTTTTAGCCGCGCTCGGCACACAACTCGAATGCCGGGCTAACTGTTAGAGGTACGCTTGGTATACGACGTGGTGGCACGTTAAAGAACCCCAGGTGGTCAAAATTTCCGGAGCCTTCCCTACGGCGTCTGTCATAATCATATGGTGGCTTTGGGACGTTAAACCCCACATATCAATCAATTAATACGACGTGATCAGTAGGCTACATGAAACTTGTTTGCCAGCCATTTCACCGGCCAAAAAACTCACGTCACGTGCGCGTATACGTAATGAGGGTGCTTGGCGGTTCAAGCTTTGGGCTAATTATTTACGGCACTTTGTCAGTGTATTTTTATCGAGAACGAAGTCGCAAATTACGAGATGAGTAGCGCTCACACACTTGTTCTGCAAAATAACCTGAGGATTGACGTAGTCAAAAAATGAAGTAGTATTTACGCAGTGGTCATTTGTTGATAACTTTCATCATGATCTCTATAATTATATACTTGGTTAATGTTCCGATTCATTGTCGAAGTCCGACTATAAGTGCTTTTATACAGCATAATGCTTGTGAATATATAAAATTCTGGTCTTTGTACACAGTTCACGCAGCATGAAAGAGATCTCATCTATTAAATGACATTCTTGTAAAAGGCGAAAAAAAAACTTCATTTCACGCTGCCGCATAGATCGCAATATATTTGCTTCAGTCAACGCTAATGTCACTTTATTTGCTATGTGTATACCGTAGTTTCTCATTATTGCGATGTACATACTAAAAGCTGCTGCGTAACTTCATCTGTATTTTTTGTTTTTTTCCTAGCTCCCATTCGTTGGTACGAACTTCGAGTGCGAAATTCTTCCCTAGCCACGGGACCTCGCGAGGAGTGCGTGCGGGAATTCAAGAATGTACTGTACCGGAGACGCCTCGTTTATTCACCGGACTGCCAGAAAATACTTGCTTATGCTCCATTGGCTGATGCACCATGAAAATTAGTTATAAAGTTTGGTCGATAAATGCTAAAGTAGCCATGCTGATCTATTTCTATTTGCTATCTCGGTTGCCGCCTCAGGCAGCCACTGTTTATCACAATTGCGAATGTGCATCATAAAGACTGCAGAATCAGCACTTGCCAACGTATATACTAATTGATTGTCGCAGTTTCTTGTAATATCCCATTCATTTTCGCCAAAGCTTACCACTCAGCCATTCTTAAGACATCCTTGTTCAATACACCTGTTTTCACGTGACACAGGAACAGCCCGTTGCACACGAGTAGGTGTATGACAAGCCTTATCTCCAATCCACCATAATCGTTCTTCTGCCGACTAATCTACATCATGTAACCAAACAATTGTAACCGCTATTTATACAATAAGTCAATTGTGGCGACATTGCAGTGCGCAAGCTCCAAGGAGAAGTATCCACAACCCTGCAGAGATATGTGCCTTTGGACAGAGAAGAATCTACGCAAGTTCTCATCCAGCGGCACTTGTCGGAACGTCACGAGCGTACATAAAACGGATAACCGCAAAGGTTTAAATGCTGGTGGTTATACAACGCACTCTGCAAGTAGCTTAGAAAAGTCTAATTGAATCGCTAAAGACAACACTGACGACTGAAGCAAAATACCATCGTCTTGAGGTGTTCCTGAGACTACTTTGTCAACTGTTCTCTCTTACAATTTATCAGGGTGAATCGCAGGCTTTTATATGAGTAATAGAAGATTAAATAAGTAGTTAATGTTCAGCAAGACGATGCTAAAGAGATGAGAAAAATGCGTGGAATGAGTTATGATCAAATTTTGATATTCAAGGTTCGTCCTCCAACATAGACAAACGCATGTATCTATTTGTTTGTTTATTTTCATGTAATGGAGCCTTATACAGGGCTTTTGCAGGAGTGAGATGCATTTACATGAACAAAGTACACTGATTACAAGTTGGCATCAAAGCAAAACAACACTTTATTATAACACTGCGTCTATAAAATGCGGCAACGATGGTTCGCGAGTTGTACCGGGAAATTTGTTGTACCTTTCAGTAATTCTAGGAAAATAACTGTGCTTGAGAATGTGTCGGAGAGTAAATAAAGGCTTCAAGTGGAGGCGCTGGGAACGTAAAGTTGAAAAAAGTGCTAGGATATGAGATCTAATCACCAGAAGGTAGTCGACAAGGCGAGGGAAGAAATGTAGGCAAACATTTCAAGGAATTGGTATCTCGTCTGGTGGATATGAGAGGGAGTTTAAAGGAATCGATTCCTGATGAAGGTGGCAAGTCACGGTCATAGCAGTGGCAAATGAAGCAAAACGCATCATTTTGTGTAAAACAAGTTGGTTAACATAGCATGTCTAATACGGGCGGATCCCTGTGGAGCACCCGAAGTTAAATCGACAGTTCAGGACGAAGTGGTGTTGAATGGCACATAATAAGATATAGATTTACGAAAGCTATCTATCCTGTGGGTAATCTAGAGTTCTTTAAAATAGCATCAATTTACTTAGAAGCTTATTGTGTATAAAGGTGTCAAAAGCTTTGGAGAAGTCTGTAAATAACGCATCAGCCCAATTTCTAAAGTCAAGGTTGCTTGAAAGGTCATACGCGAATTCCACTAGTTTTGTTAGTGTGCTGAAACTACCACGAAGATCACGTTGAATGTTCGAGAGCAGGTTATTTGACTCACGCATTTCAGCATATGATTGTGAACGATATGTTAAATGAGTTTACTTGTATTAGAAGTAAGTGATATTGGTCTGTAGTGGGACAGGAATCGCTTGCTACTATGTATACTTATGCAGAGGCTTGACTTCGACAAGTTCCAACCACTATCAGACAGTGTTAAAAATATTCAATTTGGAAATATTATTGAGAAATGAGGATCGACAAATCTGGGTTCTATTCTGGCAAACATGAAGCCTGGGAAAAGTTACCACAAGTCTGTACAAAATTAATGAAAGTGCACTAGTACTGTACTTCACTTTGCTTAGAAGAAATGCAAACAGTGCCTTATCTGCAACCACAGAGACTTATGACAGCATTCAAAACTGTGCGTGCATTTATCTGTTCCTTCAGACTGATTTGAGTAGAAGAAACTATTAGATGGTTTTGAACTATGAATCATTGAATGCATTTTCAAGGTATGTTTCAATTCTGTTCAGTTTGTTTTGTATGTGCATAAATTTGGATTATAAATTCACCTGAGCATATTTCAAATATGAAGGTACCCACTTTAGCTATGTAGAAAACTTGCGAAAAATTTCTATACAATGCTCTGGTGCAATCCTATGATCGATATCTGTCGCAATTTCCTGGCACAATTCATTACGTTGTAGGGTATTTTGACTTTTGACATAATGCGGGAGTCGTCTACGCAGTGCTCGGCTGCAATGTCAAAACCAACATCTGTTGTATCAAGTTTCAGACGCATTTTGTAACTATTGAAGGATATATAAACTACGGGCGAAGTGTAAAAGCCTTCAGCAAAACACTCATTTGCGATCACAATATCACTTAGAGCAACTTTGCGCTCACTAACGCGTTCAAGCAGAGTTCATTTTTTTTCGCTAAAGATATAAACACTGGTATGATCTACTTGGTTTGATTCATGAAATCAGTGTGTCTCAATTTTGTATAGGCAGTTGTATGATAATATTGTTCTTTTTTTCTCAATTTTTACGCGGCTGCACTAAGGAGGTCGCAATATTTCTTTCTGTTGGCACAGATATTGTGAAGTTGCTGTCTAAATGATTTCATTTTGTATTTATGTACACCACTCCTGCGGTAGCGCAGCATTCCAAAATAAAAATAACAATAACGTAAAAACGGTTCTTCGCTATGCTCGGTTCTAATATTGTGAGTGATATTTGTTGCATCATGAAAATTCGGGTGTGGTTTGCTGTAATAGACAATACTTTGGCTGCATACAACGTTTAAAAGGCCTCCATACAGAGTTTAGTTGCAATTTTGTAAAAGATATCTGTCACTTCATGAAGAATTAGCGGTGGTTTGTGGATTTAGAGAATATTTCGACTACAAAAAACGTCCAAAAAACATTCAAAAGTCTTCCATACAGAATTACAGAGAATTCAGTTGCAGTCTGATGACCAATATCTGTCATGTCACGAAGAGTCAGGCACACTTAGCTGCGTTAGAGCGTATGTTCAGTACAGGCAATGTCCAAAAGCATTCTACGTAGCGCTTGGTTCTTTTCTTATGACCAATATCTCGCATCATTGAGAGACAGGTATAGTTTGTTGCATTAGAAGACATTCATAGTCTGATAACAAAAATCTGTCGCATCAAGAAGTTTCAGACGTGATTTTGTAGGTTAAGGAGTGATGTACTATGAAGTGTAAACATGTACTGAATGTAGCTTCGTAATCACGCTAATATTAATTACGGTAGTGTAGGTAAAAAAACCTGGTGATTTTAAAACCTTGATGCTACCTCACTTTTTGCACATCAGCTATTTAAGAAAGTTCTCTTGCTCCTAAAAGCATTTGCAACCGGAAGGACCAAACGTACCTCTCGAAAATTCACTTTCTGAACCGTTCCTAGCACTCACAACGTGCAGTCAAGGCAACATCATGCTCTAAACTAATGACATATTTGCACACTCCTACTACATTATTGCTGTATAGTAGGTTCTATTAAAATTGTTTGTTTAATATATCTTGATTTCTTTCTTGTAACATCCACTCTGCAAGAAATCAATAAGCAGGTATGTCTTGTGCGCTGCCTGGAAGTGTATAAAATATAAGAAAAGACTGTTTGATCGAAGCATTCTTTGGATGGTGCTTAACAGAGCTTGTTCACTTATGAGAAAACAAAGAAGTCTAGTTCTATTTGCAGCGCTGCATTTCACCTGTCAAGAAGGGCCACAAGCTAGTTTCCAGTAATGCTTGTTTATTGCTTCCGTGCCACCTCTCGTTTAGTCCTTCGAATGACCGCTGGATGGCGGTACTTGTATATGCTGAATATATCATGAAAAGATGGGAGATGGCGGTACTTGGAGTGTTCACTAGATGGACGGACGGACTGATGAACGGACGGGCAGATGGACAGACACATAGAAGGACAGATGAATGGACGAACGGACAGACAGACCCACGAGCGAAAGGATGGACGCACGGACGGACACATTCGGGTGTATTTCTATACAGTGCTCTGGTGCAATCCTATGATCGATATCGGTCGCAATTTCCTGGCACAATTCATTACGTTGTAGGGTATTTTGACTTTTGACATAATGCGGGAGTCGTCTACGCAGTGCTCGGCTGCAATGTCAAAACCAACATCTGTTGCATCAAGTTTCAGACGCATTTTGTAACTATTGAAGGATATATATGGACAGATGCATGGACGGATGACCGGACACACGGACGCACGGACGGGTGCACCAACGGCCGGACAGATGAACGCATGCAGGAAAGCGTGGATGGACTGACAAACGCTTCGCCCTACTCATCATCATACACTCCTTAAGTACGCTGTGATTTCTTTAGAAGTCTACCTCAGCGAATACTTAGTTTTCATTAGAAATACGCCGTCATGCTACATGTACGACCCTTACATTCGGAGGCAGCCGGTAGTACAGTAAACGAGCCTGACAATTATATTTGCATTGTGCTACTAAAAGATAATCAAAATTCAGATGACGAAAAAGGAGACGATGACTAACCAGGCACATTCAATACGATAGACATGGAGAGTCAATGTAGGTCGGCTAATCTGAGTCATTTTTCGGCAAAATTACTTCTCACGTACCTCATTTCAATGATATGACCAGGGAAATCAATTCTCTATTGTTTAATTGCACTTCGGTTTATCCCCTCATATACATCCGTACGCGATATAACAGTAAAATTATGACTTATTGTAGGAGAGCAATAGAATTCAATGACGGTAATTAGACCAGTTTTCGCCAATACGTTCTAGCATTCCTCAAGAAAGGAGGAATGCTAGAATGCCTTTATATTTTTCATATCGAGGTATTTAGAACTGGGACAAAACAGACCGTAATGAATAAAAAAAGTAGTACTTCCATAGATGAATTGATACCTGCTTACAATTACTGATCAGGAAAGAAAATGAAACAGTTGCCATGCTTTCCTTCGTAATTTGGACCAAAGTAAAGGCAGTGACAGGAAAATACTTTCCTTCGCTTCATCAGAAAATTGTGCGGCGATTGACTATCATGGCGCGATGTAGGTGCATAGACCTGTACCAATTTTCTTTTGTGCCTTTTGTTAAACCTAATTATAATGCTTTCCACTCTATCATTCATGTCATAGTATTCCTCTATGTTGCTAGTGATATTCGTGTGCATAAAAAACCGCACCCTTGTTCTTTTCTCCCAACTGATCCCCGGTAGCATAGGACGTTTTGGTTCTTCAGCACTGTATGCTGAGGTACATCCCATATACCACCCTCTAATTCTTCCAATATCGCAGCTAGACAAGTCTCCCTAGATGGCTTTCTAGCGTTGGACGTAACGAAATTCAGATTTGAATGCTGGCCAGTCCAGACCCTGAGATTCTTAGCACTTTCCACTGCGTCGCAGGTCTGACCGGGGTCTTGGACAGTTGCTTCGCAGCTGCTGGGAACTGAGGGCGTTCTGTGTTTGGGCAACTAACAACATTCAGCTTTTCATCTGTTCACGATAGTGGCCCCTTTCGCAACATCACTTCGTTGACCTGAAAAAACGAAGAGGCAGAACAACCTCAGTATTTTAGGAACTTATGGTCGCCCTTCGGCCTGGAAGAATTCATTATCGTTGTGAGTATTTCTTCATGGCTTCATGGCTTTATTTCACGACCTGTTACATATGCACTGGCATTCAGGAGTGTAGCTATATGTCGTGTTGCCATTGCGAGATATAGCATTGTACATCTCACCGCATTTCGCATCAGGTCCTGCTTCTAAGGATGAATTCCATATTCTAAGTTCATACCAATCAAAGCGACCTGCAAAAAAAAGTATCCAACACTGCATTAGTTACTGAGAAATCTTTTTATCAAACATTGACTGTTGTGATCCGCAAATTGAGTTCATTATTACGATAGAAATAACCTTGTACATTCAATATTATTCGTACGAAAATTCATACTACTCACTACAGTTACACATTTATCATACGTATTTTATTTACTTATCGCAATTATAACAGTCATCTCCTCGCTCGTCCTCTTTTTACTTCTCATAGCGGCAAGTTTAAGGAACTTCAAATTGTAGATATGCGTCATTTACATGTGCTCAGCAGTTTTAGTGACACTTTTGCATCTCTCCTTCTTGAAACCCATGCATGTCGTGGATGGTTACGAAAACAGGAAATACTGACGCTGGATTGGCTTGATGCTTGGCTAACAATACACAGGCACGGGAGATGCCCAAACTAAGAAATAAACGGATAACTACTAGTGGGGGCGCATCAGAGAATGAAGATAGCTGTTTTTATATTGTTTCCTTTTTTCAAAACAGTGGAAATCAATTGACGTTATTTGCGATGGCAAGTAGTAAAAAACGTGTTAATCAAAAATCATACATTCAAATTTTAGAAAGCATCAACATCTTTTGCTGCTGCAGCAGCAGCAGCAGCCTGACTAAGCCCAATGCCAGGCAAAGGCCCTTGATGCTACAATCGACCCGGTCCTGTGATTTATGCTGCCACGCCACACCTGCTAAAATTTTAATCTCAGCAGTCCATCTAAATTTCTGTCTGCGCCGCCATAGTGGCCTTGTGGCTGAGGTACTAGGCTGCTCACCCACAGGTCGCGGGATCGAATCCCGGCTGCGGCGGATGCTTTTATGACGGAGGCGGAAATGTTGTAGGTCCGTGTGCTGAGATGTGGGTGCACGCTAAAGAACCCCAGGTGGTTGAAGTTTCCTAAACCCTTCACTACGGCGTCTCTCATAATCATATGATGGTATTGAAATATTAAACCTCACATATCCATCAATCAACTTTCTGTCTACCCTTCATGTGTTTGCCTTCTCTGAGAATCTAGTCAGTTACTCTTAATAAACAGCAGTTATCCTGCCTAGGTACTACGTGCCAGGCCTCGTTCATTTCTTCTTCTTGATTTCAACTGCAACATTCTTAGCCCGGTTTGTTCCTTGACCTACTCTGATCTCGTCTTGCCTCTTAAGGTTACACCTATTATTTTCACTTTCATCGATCGCTGCGTCACTCTCAACTTAAGCTGAACCCTCTTTGTAGGCCTCCTTGTTTTTGGTCCACAGGCAAGTACCAGCAAGATGCAGCTGTTATATACGTTTCACTTCTGGGTTAGTGGCAGATTACCATTCGTGATTGGAGAATGCTTGCCAAATGTAATTAAACACATCCTAATTCTTCTAGTTATTTCACTCTCATGGCTCGGCTCCGCGGTTACTACCGGTCCTAAGTAGGCATATTCGTTTACAACTTCCAGCGTCTAGAGATAAGCTGTGCTTAACAAGGTCTTGTCCTCTCATATCTCTTCCTAAACAGCTAAATGTAGCAGCGTCGCGAGAGTACTCGTTTATATATAATTAACCTGTTTATCAGACAAAGAGCAAGAATGGGTGTATAGTAAAGCTCAGCAGAGTTGTGCATCACTATTCACCCTCTCTTTCAATCAAATGCATCTTGATTGTGTTCCCCATTTTACCTTATCAAGCCAATATCTACGTACAGTCATCTGCTCTGGAATCGATGCATACTTTAGATATTAGGCAAAACAGGAGTATTTGGCGTGTTTTTCTGCCCCACAACGAGAGTATACGGGCTCTTACGTCCTTCTAAAGGGGTATCAAGGGAGACCCTTCCTGGGAGCTAATAGAACGTTTCAATATTCTGCCCCTGACCTTTAATAAATACACATAAGCTGTTTTAGATGTTTTCTTTCTTTATATAAGAATGACCTCCGAGATTCGTAAACGACGCACCGTTGCTACAGCCATCCCATTGGCACGCAGAGAGAGTAATCGGAGAAAGAGGGATAACTACTACAGCCGCCACATCGCGCAGCGCGGCCCCCCAAGGCTGACTTCCTCCGACGTCGACACGCTTGAAGGGCGAAAGCTTGGCCATCGCAGCCTCTGTGCGACGCGTAATAGGAAATTACAAAACAAATGTGCCGACTAAATGCAAAATATTACTTACAGGCGCAACTGTTTAATTCTAACGCATACTTAGAACAGCTGGGAGAGGCACATTGCCACAAGAGCATTCGTTCATATACGTTTGCTACGCACTGATATTTTGCTCGTTCAGATTGTTAGTAGGAAAAAACACAAACAACAAATACACACAAGCGCTGGTTGGTCATTTTGCGCGTAGTACCATGGCTGTTCTTTTTAGGGGCGAAGCTCCTTATGGCGTGGTTTATGCGTCCCTCGTTGTAGTGCGTAACCACCAGTGGCACATACCCGAAAGAGCAGTCCTAACCGCTGGATGGCGGCACTTGCATATGATGAATACATGATGAAAAGACGTGAGATGGCTTTACTTGGAGTGTTCACTAGATAGACGAACGGATGGATGGATGGACGTACCAACATACAGATGGATGGACGGACTGATGGACGGACAAAACGACAGAAGGGGGGACGCACAGACGAATTGACAAACAGATGGAAGAACGGGCGTACGTACGAACGCAAGGACGGACGGAAGCATGGACGGTATGATGAATGCTTCACCCCACCAATCGTGATTCACTCCGCGGATATGCTGCGATTTTTTTTGTGTTTTTTTTTTGCTGGAAATCCTTGAAACCTCATCTCGAGTTTTCTTCCGTTCTTAACTCCCAAGCTTAGGCTTTGATTCGCTGCAGTTCTTACTTTTTTTAATCTCCATAGTCGTGCAGCGGCCATCTTTATTAGGCAATTATTGTACGCATGTTTGGAAAAAGAAGTTACATTTTCTCTTCATATGAAGATTAAACGGCTCTGACAGTTTTCTTTTCTATAGTTGGTATCTGGCATTTACCTTGCCAGTTCAACAACAACCCTGTCCCCCGCCTCTGGATAAATTCAAGCAACAAAAGAGCTATCAGCCCAGTAACAGTGCACGAGTAAATACACTTACTGTGATACTTCAAGTGGAACACCAGCTATTTCACCTTGCAGATGTATTTCGCGCGTTGTATGCTTGTAGTCATCTTCATCATCAGTAGCAGCAGCTTGTCTAACTCAATGCATGGCAAAGGTCTTTCTCGTGTTCATCCGATTAACCCGGTCTTAATTGTGCCTTCTGTGCCATGTAATACTTGAAAACATTTATTCTCATTGGCCAACCTAACGTTCTGACTTCCCTCGAGCCTTCGCCACCTCTGTGAATTAAGTCAGTAACCCTTAATGACCAGTGGTTATGTCGTCTACACACTACATGCCACTATCACTACCACATTTCTAACCTTTCTTTCTTCTTTCACCTCCTCGGCTATCTACAGTGCTAGGCGTTAACCACTGAGCCACGGAGGAGCACGTCCTTCAACGCTCAAACGGCAAGCTATTTATTTATACCACTTACCGCTGATGACGGGCATGTCGGTGAAATTCGGCATTATCAGCACGATGGTGCAATGGGCGCCCGTCACCACATCATCACGAAGTTGGCTGCACGCCTCTCATCTCCCACGCGTACTTTGCCCCGCAGAGAGGAGGTTGGTGGACGCTCAGCTCTTATTTCGTGGCAAGGAGGAGGGGAATATTGTACGTCTTTGCTGGCATTAGGCTTTACATAGAACGATTCTGTTGTAGTTACCAGGCGCACAAAGGTTACTACAATCATTGCAGTCTCCGTTTGCGAAAAGCGCCCGCTTTTCAGACATAGCGAAGTTACAACTGAGACGAATATTCGCGTACATATATACCTGTGGGTACGTTTTGTGTGTCATTCGTGCCTGAGAAAAGCGGGTCACTTTTCGTCTCATATACATTCGGCGCCTGACATTTCAGTTGGTTGCTATCGCGTTCATTGCTTCGCCTTGGCGGCAGAGCTGTGACTTTTTTCATCAAAGAAATGCCATGAGTGACTCTTAGGTTACTAAGATGCTTTCAATTACCTCTAATTTCTAAATTTTCCCAATCTGGCGCCCTCAAAATCTCCTGTAAACACGTGGTAAATAGCATTCATGATCAGTGGTTATTAGAGACCACGTCTCTCTGCTTTACACCCTTCTCTACTGCGATTCCATTGGCTGCTTTAGGGAGGACCTTTGTAATTTTGGGTCACCTGCAAATTTCTTCCAGTATGTTTATGAAGGTGCTGTCAAATGTCTCATTTCATAGTTCCCGCATAAATGCCGATGTTTCGGTCGAGCGAAATGACTTCTCGTAATTTATGAAGGCTATGAGATGAGGTTGGTTGTGTTCCATGCATTTGTTTATCTTCTGTTTGATACTGTGAATAGGGTCTACTGTTCAGTTGTCTGAACAAAATCTGCTTGCTTCTTACGTTGACTGAACTCTAAGTTAGTTCTAATTATATTGGCTAGTATTTTGGGACGAAGCTCCTTAGGGCGTGGGTCTGTCGCTACTTTGTATGTATGTATGTATGTATGTATGTATGCATGTATGTACGTATGTATGTATGTATGTGTGTGTATGTATGTATGTATGCATGTATGTATGTATGTATGTATGTATGTATGTATGTATGTATGTATGTATGTATGTATGTATGTATGTATGTGCCCCCGGTGTAGCGAGATGGAAGATGGCGGTACTTGGAGTGTTCGCTAGATGACAAACTTGCACACGGACGAACGGATGGATGGAGGCGCGAAAATACGAACGGGTGGACAGGCTTATGGACAGACTCATGGACTGACGTAAGGACAGATGGACAGACGCCTAGAAACGCACGAATGGTCGCGAGGACGGATGGAAGCAAGATTGAACGGACGGACGGAAGCACGTACGGGCTAACAGATGCTTCGCCCCACTCATTATCAATCACTCAGTGGACATGCTGTGATTTTTTCTGTAAATTAGTTGTAGACAATGAACTGTAAGCTGACCCACACGAAATGTTTAAATCTCTTGGTGTTCCTTTTGTTGTGGATAAGTATGATGCTAGAATACTTACAAGATTTTGGTGCCTTCACATCAAGAGACACTTTGTATACAAGGTAGCAAGATTTGTTACACAATTGCTCCAACATCTTTCCACAGGTCTCTTGTTACCTTATCGCCACCAGCGGCTCTGCATATTCGCAATCCATCTGGGGCCTTTTTTACTGCCCCTGTCGTTACTAGGGGAAATATGTTAGACTCTTCTGGGCTATTACTGCTACATATGAAGTAGTCCTGGATGTCTCGGCCGCTCAACAGATCTCTTCAGAATTCCTCGGCTACCTCAACTCTACTGTCATTTTGAGGGTGAAGCTCCTTAAAGCGGCACCCATCTGTCCCTCGTTGTAGTGGTTAACATGTCTTACGCTGCGACCTGCAAGGTGGTGCTGGTGGGAGATTTCTCCAATAGAAAAAATCGTATGTTGGAGTGTCACTGGAGAAACTCCCACCTAAAGCGAGCATTCACTCAGGTAAACGCACTCCGACAATCATCATGTTGATGCTGTTGTGGCCACAACACCGCTTGTTCCGAGCGCAGCTATGGAAAGCGTTTGAAAGCACGAGCTAACTCGGTGGCATGGTTTTAAGGATCCGCCTGCCATCGGCGCTTGCATTCCCGTTCTCAATATAGCTCACCTTCGAATGCTACCAAATTATTTGTATGATTCGTACCGGAATTCGGCCTTCCGGGACTGTTTTTGTGTCGTGACTTCAGCATGGGCCTAGCGAATGCAAGCTCTCTCAGTTTCGTCTGTCGGTTCTGTTATAAAATTGTTCGCTGTTCCGGAGGTCGTGAGATATCTGCCTTATCAGCGCAGAAGCTCGGTAGAAACTGATACGCGTGTGCACGGTACCATGGCTACGACGGCATGAACGACGTCATTCACAGAGCGGCCAATGGCACGTGGGCTTTGGTACAACGCTGAGTACGGTGTAACTGATTGCCAAGCCAATGGAGACCGCTCGTGACACTTATGCCAAATGATTTTTTTTCATTTCTCCTATAGCCATATACATCTGCCGCTGTAAAAGATACACTTCTTAACACTTACGGATAGACGTTGCGCATTGTTTCACTCTTTTACCGGGAAGATCTGGCTGAGTGGTTGCGGTACACCATTAAAAACATTCAGACAAATTCGCAACCTAGGCCCAGACCATCCCTAATGACTAGAGACGCTGTCTCCTTGCTGCCTCACAGGCTTACTGGATGGCCCACATTTGCTCACGAAACAGATTTTTTCTGTGCACGCCTTTGTGATGTGCCATGTCACCTACGTTGCAGCCATGCACAACTGGCAGAGGTTGGGGCGTGATAAGCTCAACACGTTAGTCAGAAAGGCCATCAAGAGCTCGGGCTTCCCATGTACACAAGCACGGATAGACTGTTCCATCTTGGCGTGCACAACATGCTGGAAGAAATTTCAGAGGCACAAGAGTGGCCACAATTTGCCAGGCTGTTCACCACGTGTTCCGGTAGAAACATCCTGCGGGAGCTGGGGATTCCACCAACGGAAATCGAGTCTTACTTCCGCAGCATTTTTCGTCAACAACAGGAACAAATCACCATTGTTCCCCTCCTGCGAAATGTCCACCCCGAGCATAACGAGTGTAGAAGACGGCACGGGCAATGGCTCTACTACAAAGGGTTCAATCATATGATGGGGACTGCTGCTTCGTCGATGCGACCTGATATCCGGAGGAGAAGACATATGCGGCAGTGAGCAGCAAAGCAGAATAAAGAAGGTGTTACCACCAACTCGACAACGGTCCGGACAACGGTGGCTGAAATAGCCGGGCAAGTGGCGATTGCATTGGCCTTACTAGATAACAGGAGGCCCCAATTTACAGTGACTCGAGATCAGCGGCCCGAGCATTTTCCAAGGGAACAATATCGTAACTAGCTTTGCGAATTCTTCGGAACAAAGAAATTGAGCAACACACACTCGTTTGGCGCCCCACTTATATGGGACGCATGAAAAGAGCCCCGCCCAATCTCAACAAGTCAGCCCACATAGCTGCGCGAAGACTGCCACCTAGCTTTCGGGGGCATGGTGCTGATGTCTTGGAGATTCGTGACCCTCTAATCTCGTATAATAAATTGACAAAACATTTTTACATGAAGCGGAGACAATACCCTCCACGACACAGAAAACTAAGCAGAACTCAGGCTCTGACACTTAGGCTTCCTCGGGTTGGGGCGTACCCTGATCCCGCGCTATTGAACAATATATATTCTGAAATACAGCTAACTAATACATGGTCCTACTGCCACAATATAGCTACCTTGGAACATATGCTCTGGCGGTGCCCCACGTTATGCTGTGGAGAAGTCATCACGCCATCCAAATGGAGGGTGTTAAAGCAAGCTCCGAACTTGAACAACAGCTATGGGCAGTCCACCGGGCCCGCGACGCAGCAGAGAGACTTGCTCTCCCTGTTCCGACGTGGGAGCGGCCCACGACGCGCTAAAGCACGTTCCGAAGGACCAAATAAAGTTCATTCATTCATTCATTCATTGAACTATTACTCATTCAAACGTACATCAAGAAAACTGTCA
This sequence comes from Rhipicephalus microplus, assembly GCF_013339725.1. NCBI lineage: Eukaryota > Metazoa > Arthropoda > Arachnida > Ixodida > Ixodidae > Rhipicephalus > Rhipicephalus microplus. The sequence goes on along the minus strand of NC_051168.1, from coordinate 110,015,567 downwards.
ATAACTTCGAAAAATATGTACAAAAGAAAAAGAACTACGGCATTTTTGCAAAGCTGGCAGAATTTTGTTCGATGACGCGTACGAGTCCAGTAGTATGGTCCTTGTTGACAGTACATGTCTAGTATCAAGCTCTGCCATTTCCAGCACATGTAATGTGTTGTGACGTAAACTTGAGATTCGTGATCAAGGCATTAAAAAAGCTTTGAATGTGCACAATGAAGTAAAAAAATAACAGCATATCCACGAAGTGAATCTTGATGAAGGAGCATGTGCCAGAGGGTAAGTCCGGTGAACCATCAGTCTTCCGTACATCTGCTCAGTGATCATCATATAAAGAAGTGACACGAGGTTGTTCTGGTGTGATTCTATATACACAACATCAAGACAATGTTTATTATTTACCTATCTATGCAATATATAAACAAATATACATAATGCTGCAATATATGTTTTGTTCAAGAGCTTATTTATGGATCACATTAGCGCAGGGAACCTTTTTTTTCTAATGGCTTGTGATCAGCAAATTATTAAGCCAAATGATTTTGAATTGCAGGATTAGTGAAGAGGCCAAACGAGTCCACGGTCAAACGAGTCCGAGAACGGGGCACAGCTCGGCGACAGCTACACACCGTCAAGAGAACACCAAAGACGAACCGATCGGCGAGAGCTACGCTGGCGTCAAAGACCGTGGATGATACAGCCGTTCAGCATGGAATCCAGCAAGCAAGTTTTCTCCATCTTGAAGCACGAAGGGGCCGTGCTTGTATTTTGTTTCGTGTTGCAGCATCGGCTTCTCTATTAACTACACGATGTCTCAATTGAACAGGTTAGATGCCACGGACAATAATGGTGACAATTACAGTGGAGAGCTTCACGACAGCTTTTTCTTTGTCGCTACTCTGGTTGAAGACTGAAAACTCGCCATATATTGCAGTTTGTAACCATTGGACATAGATACCAGCACCACCCGTCGGACACTCCGGTTTCTTGGTGCACATAAGCAAATCATAGCCGTTAAGGGTGAGTCTTGTGGAGTTGCACGTCTCCATGAAGCAGAGCACGCCCACCGCGGTGAGCGTGGGAGCGCGTGACGAGCCCGTTTAGCTTCAAATATCGGGAGCCCTTACTGATTGCTGGTAGTGGCTTTTGCTTTCTGTCAGGGCCGGCGTCTTTCTTATGTCTCGCGAGCTCTCACTGTAGAATGGCAGGGAGCCCTCGCTGCTGCTGCACTGCGAGCCCTTCTCACTGCTGCGTTAGGTTCTTCGGTGTTCATGCTAAATAGCGGTAGTGAAATACACTGAGTGAGTTGGGCAGGCCATCTAGTCAGCGCTCTTGAAATCGACGGTGGGCGTATATGTGCCTCTAGCGTCAGCAAAGCGGACTAGCGTACATGGCGGGACGAAAGAAAGAAAAACCCCCCGCAAAAGGATCAGGCTCCTAAAAAGTGTTTAGGCAGAGATATTTCGTAATTAGTGGCAGAGGGTGTGATCGTCTATGCCGAAAAATGTTGCTCGCCTCTGTGTCGTGTGCTAAACATAGCCCAGTGATGCCGCCAAAAAAGCTCCCCCAGTTGTCGCATACCATAAAATGGCCCAACCCGAGGAAGCCCCCTCCCTTTTTCTGGTAATTTGAAGTACGCGCCAACGACTGAGCATGCCCCCCCCCCCTTCCCTCTTTTCCCTGTGAGCGGACGCCGAAGAGAAACCTTCGAAAACAATCCCGGTAAAAAGTCCTGCGCTTCAGATACCAAGCTTAGGGTCGCTGTTTTGGTAGCAACGGTAACTCGATCATTCACTGGGTGTAACATACCTAATGAACCATGCCGGTTTCAAGATTGTTCGCTGCACCGTGCTGTTTTGTTGCGCCGATGTACCGACAAAAGACCACCGGTCTCTGCAGGCCGTGTGCGTGCACTTCACTTTTGCCTACGTCTCTAAGAGTGTTATGACGTGTTTAACCATGACTACGGAGATAAAATACAGCAAATAAACAACACACTGCATCAGAAATATCGATCGGCATTTTTGTAAGTTTAGCGACTTTCACGCGACCAGTTTGAGTTTTGGTCGAAGACAAACAAAGCCTTCCATATCTGGTCGGGGTGGGATAAGCTTCCACGTAAAAGGGGGGGAAGCCTGCTTTCTATTTTTTAGGGTACCAAGTGTGGCATGGTTCAAAATGACTGTTGTTTTTTCTTGCCTTATTCATCTTCTTTGGAGGTATTTCGGTCCGTGAAACTAACGCCTCAATGGAAGGAACATACAGCGGCCCCGTCAGGTGGGCCGTCCATTTTACCACATTTGCCCGTGAATTTACGTGAGTTATCTCGCTCAACCAGGTCTGTTTCGGGTAGGAAGCTACTCAAGTACGTAGGGTGGGCTGGAAGCCCTAATGCTATTTCTCAGTGGCTTGCACTACGCGCGAAGGCAGAAAATGGGCGGTAAATTAGGATAGAACTGTGAAGGATGTACGCAGAGAGGTTATTCTTTGAATGAGAAGATTGGAGTTGATCTGTTTGCATAGCGTATCAGCCTGGTGGGCAAGGGAAGCCCCCCCCCCCCCCTTTTGAAAGAAGTCACTCTTACTGCACGCTGGGAAAACCAACATGTATGGTGAAGTTTTTCGTCACAACAGTAATCGCTAATCTATGTTCTCACGGCAGAATGAAAATTTTACGTGGTAATGCTACAACAAGGTGGAACTTTGTCAACATTTCCTCTGTGATGATTTTCCTCATTAGCTCTTTGTGGTGCGGGTTGCCTATGTGACGCCTTCGCTTCTTGTGCTGTGGTATTGCAGAGCAGGCCAGCGCTGAACTGGGCCCTATATTATTACTCCACTTGTTCATGTTCTTATTCTGCTGTGACTTGTTGATGAAGTCACGGATGCGAACGAGCAAACCTTTTGAAGACCGGCCAAAGCATTTGCTGCTTCCGGGAAAACCTTTTTTTTTTCAAAAAAGATATATCGTCACCGCTGCTCTGTCAAAACTGTTGCGAGCCCATGAGTGTGACGAATCGCTTGGGACGCGGAAATCGAGCTAAGGGCGCCGTTACTCAGCCTGTTAACGTGTGAGTGAACTTCATGGTATCTGGGAAAGTGAGTCGTGTCAACTCTGTGTATGCAAATTCACATCAAAGTGCGAGCGCGTCGATGAAGTTTTCTCCAAATATGTATCTATATCTAAATATGTATATATATATATATATATATATATATATATATATATATATATATATATATATATATATATATATTGAAGGTACAAACTGTACCTTACCAACACCCGATCCTGGGCCAGCTGTTCTTATTTTGTCTTCTTCTTCCTCTACCTTCCCTTAGCTGCCAACGCGCCCGAGCCCCAGCGTCTTTCTTCGCCTAAGAAATATATACATATATATATATATATATATATATATATATATTGCCACGAACCATGCATTGGGTTTGTTTATTTGTGTTTTGTTTTTTTCGGCCTGGCTGCGCCGGCCTGTGCTATCACCGTTTTCACAGCGTTTCGAACAAACGCTATCGAACAACGCTTCACGCGTTGTTCGATAGAAACAACGCTTCAAGCGTTGTTTTTTAGAGGCGCTGTTCGAACGAACAGCGCTCTTAACAAACGCTATCACGGCGTTCTCGAACTCGCGCCAAGGATATAAATTCCCGCACAGCCGATGCCGCGTCATTCGATCGCCGACGCTCACTAGCGTGCCCGTCGTTTTGCTGGCCGCTGCTTCGCCACCTGTGTATTTTTTCAGTTGTTAGGGGAGCACAGGTTCGCCCCAATGAACTTGTTTTCCTCATAGACAACTGCGTCATCCTTTGCTACGTGACATCTGGTGGAGGTGCGGGGTACATGAACCCTAAGCCATTGCCAAGCCGACAAGCACGCCCAGCTCGTGTCAGCCGCCGACAGCAAGGCCTTCAGCCAGAGTTTGGACTGCTCCCGGATAAATAAAAGGAAAGGAGACGTAAAAACTACGATGATCAACGCAGGCATCATGACCAGCGCTACCAACCCTCCCGTCGTTCTGCAACAACCTCGTGAGCCCCCATCATTCCGAGGATCTCCTGGTGAAGACCCGGAACAGTGGCTGGAGAAGCTGGAGCGCATCCGCATCTTTAACAGGTGGGATGACGAAGAAACGTTTCGTCATGTCTTCTTCTATTTGGAGGATGCAGCTCAAACGTGGTTTGAGAACCATGAAAGCTCCCTAACCGACTGAACTCTCTTTAAGAGCGAATTCCTCAAAACATTCGCTACGGTTGTGCGGAAAGAACGAGCCGCTCTTTTGTTGGAGACGCGAATGCAGCACCCTAACTAAGGTGTTGTACTGTTCGCTGAGGAGATGAAGATGCTGTTCCGGAGAGCTGACCCCGAAATGGCAGAAGAGAAGAAGGTGCGCTTTTTGATGCGGGGAGTTAAACAAGAGCTCTTCGCTGGACTCATCCGCAACCCCCCTAAGACCGTCGCTGAGTTCGTCACCGAGCCTTCGATGATCGAGAGGACCTTGGATACGCGTTCGCGGCAATACGATAGACCACTCAACACCCTTTCGGTGAACCCGGTAAACGCCCCTGGATTGGCGACGGAAGACTTGCGGGAGACCATCCGCGCCGTCGTTCGCGAGGAACTGAGGAAATTGTTCCCAGCAACGCCGCAGCTCCAAAACGCCTCCCTCACTGACGTCGTCCGCGAGGAGGTTCAGCAAGCACTGGGGAATTCCACGCCGTCGGAAGCATCTTGCGAACCACAAGCGATGACCTACTCCGCTGCTGCTCGTCCACCCCGACCCGTCCCAACCTGTTATCAAGAGGCCCCGCCGTACCGCCGCCCAATGTCGTCCGCCCGACCCCCTGTAACCCGAAACCAGGCGCCCAGGAAGACCGAGGTGTGGCGAACGCCATATAATCGTCCGCTGTGCTACCACTGCGGAGAGGCCGACCACGTCTACCGCCGCTGCCCGTACAAGAGGCTGGGTTTGCGGGGGTTCTCCGTCGACGCACCCCGCCCGCGAGCCGGCCAGCGCCCATTTGAGATCGAAGAATACCTGTCGAACACCAGCCGTGGACCATCCCGTTTCAACCGTTCGCCGTCGCCCTACCCGTACCAATCCCCCAACCGTCGCAGCCATGCTGACTTCGCCCGTGGAAGGTCCCCCAGCCCACGAGGGGGAAACTAAAAGCACCAACTTCTGGAGGTGAAGTTGCACAACGGCGAGAAAATGAAAACCCTCCAATGACGCAAGACCGTGACTCACGACATGCCCTCATCCTGACGACCCGACGACACCCTGACGAGACCCCCGAAAACGACGACAGCTACGCTGCGCGACGCGTACCCAAAATGACGAAGCCTGCCGCTGAGAAGACGACGATGACGACGCATAGTGCCCGACCATCAACACGTGCAAGCCGCGATACGACGCCACGACCCACCCGAAATTCGAGGAAAGCGGCATCCGATGTCCAGTTTTCCATCGACGGCCTTGACGTAGTAGCCCTCATCGACACGGGAGCCGACTACTCGGTCATGAGCGGGTCATTTGCGTCCAAGCTAAAGAAAGTTACGACCAGATGGGACGGTCCGCACATACGCACAGCAGGAGGCCACCTCGTGACCCCAAGTGGAATGTGCCCATCGCGCGTCACCATAGACGGCACTACGTACCCTTCGGAGTTCGTCATTTTGCCTAACTGCTCCCGCGACGTAATTCTCGGAATGGACTTTTTGACGGACCATGGCGCAATAATTGATCTGCAGACCAGGTCGATAACGTTTTTTTTTCTGATTACCCCACTACGCCGCAGCCAAACCTCGGACACCGTGCTGCTGTAAGGATCGCTGACGATCACGTCACCCTGCCACCCCGCGCAAGCTTGATGATCACCGTCTATTGTGAAGGTGCTGCTCCTGACGTCGACGCTATCGTGGAGACTGACCAAAGGTTGCTTCTAGACCGCGGTGTGTCTGTCGCAAGAGGCATTGCGCGGTTTAAGCAACGCAGAACCCACGTTTTGGTCACCAATTTCACCGAAGAGTACCAGCATCTAAACAAGAGTGCTGCAATTGCGTTCCTCAAAGAAACGCAAGAAGCGAGTCAAGTGATCGCGGTCGCACCTTTGAACGCGCACGCGCAGATGCTTCCAGGCTGCCACATCCTTTCGACGTGAACCCGGCGCTGTCGCAAGAAAATCGGGACAGATTACTGGAGTTGCTCTGTCGCTACAGCGAGTGTTTTTCCTCGAACTCGAAGTTACTTCAGACACCTTTGGCGAAGCACCGGATAATAACCGAAGATGGAGCCTGGCCTACCAGAGAGTCACCATACCGCGTTTCTTCACACGAGCGCGAAGCCATCCGGACTCAAGTTGATGACATGCTCAGCGACGACATAATACAGCCATCAAAAACTCCATGGGCTGCGCCGGTTGTACTCGTGAAGAAAGAAAAAAGATGGCACTTTAAGAGTCTGCGTTGACTACTGGAGACTAAACAAAATCACCAAAAAGGACGTGTACCCCCTGCCACGAATCGACGATGCCCTCGACCACCTCTGCCACGCCAAGTAGTTCTCATCCATGGATCTGAAGACCGGCTACTGGCAAATTGAAGTGGACGAGAGAGACCGAGAGAAGACTGCATTTATAACCCCGGACGGTCTATACGAGTTCAAGGTGATGCCATTTGGGCTGTGCACGGCGCCCGCAACGTTTCACAGAGTCATGGACACTGTGCTAGCAGGCCTGAAGTGGCACGCTTGCCTCGTATACCTCGACGACGTTGTTGTATTCGCCCGGACTTTCGACGAACACCTCACAAGGTTGGAATCTGTACTCGAGGCCATTCGTACGTCGGGGTTAACGCTGAAGCCTGAGAAGTGCCGTTTGGCGTACGAGGAACTCAAGTTCTTGGGTCTCGTCGTGAACGCCGTGGGAGTCCTACCTGACCTGGCAAAAACATCAGCCATTGCGAACTTCCCAAGGCCGAAAGATAAAAAGGGTGTGCGAAGGTTTCTCGGACTGTGCGCATACTACCGGCGCTTCGTCGCAAGCTTCGTACGCATTGCAGAGCCACTCACGTGCCTGACGAAAGAAAGCACCCCTTTCAGCTGGGAAAACGACCAAGAAAAGGCATTCTGCGAGCTGCAACAACGCCCGCAAAACCCGCCCGTGCTCGCTCATTTCGACGAAAACGCCGAAACGGAAATGCACACGGACGCCAGTGATATCGGTTTGGGTGCCGTCCTCGTCCAAAAGCAAAGCGGTTACGAAAAGGTAATCGTCTATGCAAGCCGTGGTCTGTCGAAGGAGGAGAGAAACTACTTTGCCTCCGAGAAAGAGTGCCTGGCTATCATATGGGCCATTTCAAAATTTCGCCCATACGTCTATGGTAGACCGTTTAAGGTTGTGACAGACCATCATGCGCTGTGTTGGCTCGCCAATTTGAAGGACCCCTCTGGCGGTCTTGGGCGGTGGAGCTTGCGCCTGCAAGAGTTTGACGTTACAATATTCTACAAATCCGGCAGGAAACACTCCGACGCCGACTGCCTGTCCCGCGCCCCCGTCGACCCACCACCACAGGACTCCGATGAAGACAGCGCGTTCTTCGGAGTCATGACAGAGAGCGACCTAGCCGCCCAGCAGCGTGCCGACCCTGACCTCCGCGCCATGATCGACTACCTCGAAGGACGCAACGTAGCCGTTCCTAGGGCATTCAAGCGCAACTTCCCAGCATTCAGCCTCAAAAACTCCATCCTAGTGAAGAAGAATTTCAACCCCGGAACGAGAACGAATTATCTACTTGTCATCCCCGCAGACCTTCGTGACGAAATTTTGGAAGCGTGCCACGACGACCCGTCTTCCGGACATCTCGGAACAGCTCGCACGATTACAAACATCAAAGCGAAATACTTCTGGCCCCGCCTTACATCCGATGTCACCCACTACGTCCGGAGCTGCCGTGACTGCCAGCGACGAAAAACACCACCGACGAGACCAGCCGGACTTCTGCAGCCGATCGCCGTCCCAACGAGGCCCTTTCAACAGATCGGAATGGACCTTTTGGGCCCGTTCCCTACATCCCGATCCGCGAACAAATGGATTGTCGTAGCGACAGACTACATGACGCGCTACGCAGAGACCACCGCTCTTCTTAGGGGAACTGCACAAGAAGTTGCAAAGTTCTTTATTAACCAAGTTGTGCTGCGACATGGAGCCCCTGAGGTCCTAATCACGGACCGCGGAACGACCTTCACTGCGGAGCTCATGCAAGGAATCTTACGCTACAGCAACACAGATCACCGAAGAACGACGGCGTACCACCCCCAAACGAATGGACTAACGGAACGGCTCAATAAGACAATCCCGGATATGCTGTCTATGTACGTCGACGTTGAACATAAGACGTGGGACGAAGTCCTCCCGTACGTCACGATTGCGTACAACAAGACTATTCAAAAAACCACACAGATGACACCGTTCGAGCTCGTCTACGGAAGGCGGCCGGGTACGATGCTCGACGCCATGCTTCCGCACGTAGAAGACGACGACCTCAACGCCGACGTTCAAGGATACCTCCAACGTGCGGAGGAGGCCCGCCAGCTCGCTCGAGCTCGTATAACGGACCAGCAACTGGTGGATGCCGGACGCTACAATCTCCGACGCCGAGACGCCGAGTACCATCCTGGAGATCGTGTGTGGGTTTTGACTCCCATTCGACGACGTGGACTCAGTGAGAAACTTCTACGACGCTATTTCGGACCCTACCAGATTCTACGACGTGTTGGCGAACTAACGTACGAAGTGATCCCCGATGGGGACTCCCGTACATCACGACGACGCACGCGGCCCGAAGTCGTCCATGTGGTTCGCTTAAAACCTTTCTACGGACGATGACGAAGTTTTCATTTGTGTAGACTGTTCCTTATGTTAACATCGGGTTGATGCACTCTTAGAGGGGGGGTAATGCCGCAAACCATGCATTGGGTTTGTTTATTTGTGTTTTGTTTTTTAGGCCTGGCTGCGCCGGTCTGTGCTATCGCCGTTCCGTTTTCACAGCGTGTCGAACAAACGCTACCACAGCGTTTTGAACAAATGCTATCGAACAACGCTTCACGCGTTGTTCGATAGAAACAACGCTTCAAGCGTTGTTTGTTAGAGGCACTGTTCGAACGAACAGCGTTTCTAACAAACGCTATCATGGCGTTCTCGAACTCGCGCCGAGTTCAATTCCCGCAGAGCCGATGCCGCGTCATTCCATCGCCGACGCTCACTAGCGTGCCCGTCGTTTTGCTGGCCGCTGCTTCGCCGCCTGTGTATTTTTTCAATTGTTAGGGGAGCACAGGTTCGCCCCGATAAACTTGTTTTCCTCATAGACAACTGCGTCGTCCTTTGCTGCGTGACAATATATATATATATATATATATATATATATATATATATATATATATATATATATATATTCCCAAGGCGAAGAAAGATGCTGGGGCTCGGGCGCGTTGGCAGCTAAGAGAAGGTAGAGGAAGAAGACAATCCTCTGTCTCGCTCATCACGTTATGTGTGTGTGTGTGTGTGTGTATGTGTGTGTGTGTGTGTGTGTGTGTGTGTGTGTGTGTGTGTGTGTGTGTGTGTGTGTGTGTGTGTGTGTGTGTGTGTGTGTGTGTGTGTGTGTGTGTGTGTGTGTGTGTGTGTGTGTGTGTGTGTGTGTGTGTGTGTGTGTGTGTGTGTGTGTGTGTGAAATAGGCTTACACCCACCCCCTCGCGAACACGAAAGAGTTGGTACGCCACTGTCTGTTTACTTTTAGAACTACAAGCAGGAGGAAAAAGTATTTTGGCTGCCTGCAAGAAGAAACGCCACCTTAGACACACCTGTGTTTTACCCTCTATAAAAAAAGAACAGTTGACCTGGCGATATTCTTTTTCACTGCCCAAAAGAAGCAAAAGCGCCCCCACAAATGCTGCCGCTTCCACGCTGTGTCTATTGCGACAGGAACGAGAAAAACAGCATAGTTACTAGTATCGATGGCTGAACCTATGTAAATGGGCGCATATTTGTGTAAATGAAATTTATGAAGGTTGACTCGTAACGGTGCTTTCCGAAAGAATATTTATAGCAAATTCTGTGAGGCTTTGCATTTCTTCAGCTTACTGAGGAATGTAACGTAGTATGCATTGGCATGCTGGTGTATAATTTTAGGTTATCCTTTGACTGCTAACAAACTGCTTGAAGTACTGTGAGCAATTCTCGTGAGGTTGTTTATCCAAAAATGAGTTCCAAACTCGCAGTTCGAACCACGTTTCTGAAACTGAAAAGAAAAGAAAACAGAATCACTACTCCACTTGGCCGACTGAAACAAACGTGCTCAACACTCTGGCATTACTCTAAAAAGTAAATTAGTACAGCTTCCACCAATTCTCACAGGGCTGGTTACAGAAGAGTTTGTGCGCACTTAGCCAGTGCTGACATTGCATGGCATCTATGTCGCCTATTCATTTCCTATTTCTTTAATACTATAATATACATAGTTATGCTCACTCTTCTTTCTTTCTTTTGTTTAGTTCTACATTTCTGTTTATTATTTATTTTCTATTTTTGATATCGTAATCTTGAAGAACGTGGAAATCAACGAGCTCATGTTGAAACTCTTTTTTCTGGTTAACTAGCGCTCAGAAAAGTTAAAATTAGTTTATAAACAATATAAACTCTAGGCCGCAGGTGCTGTCACTATACGTTAATAATGAACTCAGCCAAAGAAGCGCTTCAGCCTTTCATACTGAGGCATCGAATACTCCAGCGTGATCATTTGAAATTTCCATCAAGTATTCCAGCCTGATCATAGTGGCTGAGTTGGTTATATTATAAATTATATTGTTAGCACTTGGCACGCGGTGTCCTTTCAATATTGTAAGTATTATTCAAGTTTCCCTGATGCTTTCGTACGATGCGCGCAAGGCGGCGTTTATACATGTAGCGTATCAATTACACAAAATATAAATTGAAGTGCATTTGCCCATGCAGCCTTCCGAAAAAAAAACATTAGCCCGATCCTTAGAACAAAAGATGGAAGAGAAAACGCACACACAAAGGCAGACCTATATTCGGGGTACGAAATTCTTCCCCGTGTTAGCTAGCGCGTAAAAACAGTTTAAAGTACAAGACTTCACCGCTTTGATGTCTTGTGTGATGCCACGTATGGTACGTGTGGGGCTATTTCTTTCTCCGTGGCCTAGGCGAACTAGTAGCTCTGATATAAGATGGTTTGCAAGTGGCCGCTTCTGTTACGTGAACCGATTGGAATCCTCATTTTTTATTACTCAGAGTGATTAGGTAATTTTTTTGGCCGAAATCTCCTAAAATAAACACTGAGTAATGTCACGCTGAGTGAAGCGAGCGATTGACCTGCATGCTCACCAGTGGAGTCTCATCTGCAACTCTCTGTCCCTTGGGTAGCAAAATGCTGTTCAAGGATCTAGTAATATTACATCTTACACCTCCGACTAACCATTTTAAAGCAGCACTTCGACGTGTTTGTCACGGGAAACTTAGAAGTTCATCGCACCAACAATCAAGCGCCGAGCGGAACTTTGTAATAAAATCTAATACAGAACATTCTGTCTTGCTTGTTACTTCTTATGAGCCACCCTTATGAAGGCAACATGACAATGACACAAGAAGCCACTATTTGCCACCGATGGGTTACCGATGGTTTCTTCACAACTCACGGAAGTCTTTTCGCACTATAAGCTAAACCCTGCTTATTCCTGGATCAACAGCAGTAAGCAAAAGACATGCTGTGGCTTTTGACCACAATACCGCATAAGCCACAACAAAGCTCTTACAGCCAACGTAGCTAACAAGTGTAGCAAAGCTTCCCCTTTCCTAACTGATAATGTCACTTATAAACAGGACTCTACAAAAACCCTAACTTAGTGAAGTCATAATCTATGACGTAGAGCAATTCCGCTCCCTCTTAGAAACGCAATTTACCACCTCCTAACCCGCGTAAAACCACGGCCTCGCCAATCACATTTACGATGGCAATAAATGTGATGTCCACTGTATGTTCCCAGTACTACCGAGATATTGTCCTGATTTACGTTGATACACAATCGTTCTCATAGAAACATTGCTCGCTGTTCTGCGTCCCATGCGAGGAAGAATCTTCCTTTACTAAGAGGCACGTTGCTTTTGGCCAGCACGACCACTACATCCACGTAGGTTCAACGTACGTTTGCGCCCAGTTGCAGGCATTTTCTTCCAAGTTCTTCAATATAATCTTATTTGGTGGGCTGGACTACTTCACAGAGAATTCTTGTTCTCGGCAGGCTGGTCACGCTCCCTTATTCGCCAAATGTTAACGCTGAGGTTTCGTACATTTTTGCAACAGAATGCTGTTCGCTTCTTTATGTGACGTGCGAGCAGCATTATCTGCAGAATCTATCATTGCCGCCTATACCACTATGCCCAGATAACCTCTAAAAGACGATGTCATGGCCTTTTTGTATTAAAAGGTGGTGAAGTTTCACGGTTTGGTAGGTCAACTGGTCATGGCATCCGCGTCGGAGAACTGATATCAGGCACTGTAACGCTGGTTTTGAGTCAGAAAACACAGCCCATTTACCTGGTCTTTCTTCTGAATTGATGTGTTCCAGTGCAATGCGCAGAACCTCGAGTTCTGTCGTCGTTGAAGTTGTCACATGTGAAGTCTTAAAACACCGAGTTACCCTTTGTGATGGTATAACCACTGCTCCACCTGAACTAGATGGCGTAGTAGAGCCATCCGTGTAAATGTGCACGTCGTTACTGTAGTCTTCTTCCTGTAGGAATAGATTCAGTTGTTTCAGGGCATGTGTCGGTAAGTCAGATTTTCTCCTCATTCCTGGAATCATTAACTGAACTCGCGGCCGGCTCAAGCTCCAAGGAGGAAGCAGTGGCTTTGATGCAGGTGCGTATGTCTCAGCAAATGATGAAAGATGCTTGTAGACAATTGTGCCATATGTCGTGCGGGACCTTTCAGCAACTAGGCTCGCCAGGTAGTGAGAAGGGGTCCTGGCATAATGCCTGAGGTGCATGTGCATTGTCTCGGTAATATTATGCGTATTTATCGAGTGATCTTGAACGATAGCAATGGTTTCAGCCGTTGAAGCACTGCGGGGTACTCCAAGGCATATCTTAAGTGCTTGGGCTTGAATGCTCTGAATTGCGTGCAGGTTGGTCTTGCCGGTGTTAGATATTGCAGGTAAGCTGTACCGTAAGAATCCGATAAACAGCACTCTGTACAGTTGTAGCATAGATGGTATGGACACTCCCAAATTCTTTCCTGCAAGGAATTTGAACATGTGACATGCTGCGATCTGCCGCTTCTTCACATAGTTCACGTGTGGAGTCCACGACAGGTTTCTATCTATTATGACTCCCAAGAACCTGTGGCTTCTGCAGAACGATATGTATCCTTCATTAATCGATATACTGTAAGCAGACATTGGTTTCCGCGTGAACGCTACCACTGCACATTTTCCGCAGGACACCTCGAGGCCTTGTTTACGAAGATAGCATGACGTCGTTGTAGCAGCCTTCTGAAGGCGGGCGCGAAGCTGAGGCCTTGTCACACCTGATGTCCAATTGCAGATGTCATCAGCATAGACAGAAAGTTCTACAGTGCCGTCGATTCATGCACCGAGAACTTTGCCGTCGATGCATGCACCGAGAACTGAAGCCAGGCTGCTCATGGAGAAGGCGATGGGCACATGGCCAGATAAAAATATCGCGGTCTCATACTGAATGCAAAACTCAAGCTTCTTCCGAGTTCACAATTACTTTTTCGTCATTACAGTCGCAGCACAAATTAATGTGACGATAGTTGTAGCGCGAAAACAGAACAATGACACAGAGACAAGAAGGACACGAAGGACACGAGCGTTTCTTGTCTCTGTGTGGTCGTTCTGTTCTCGCGCTATAACTATCATCATGGGATACCAGCTAGCCCAAGCTGCCACACTACGAACTATTAGTCAAGATTTGTTATTAAAGGTGTAAAAAAGTGCACAACTTTACTTGCCTGGACTTTGCATTCTTAATTCATTGTAAGGATCAGCGTGGGTTGCAAGATTTCTATTGATCGAGTACAAGGCTTGAGCCATTTCGTTCATTCTGGTTGAACACACACACAAAAAAACGTAGTCAATCATTCATCCCAATGCAGTTAGATGTCAGGAATAAGTAAATATGCTTACATCACGTCACCGGATAAAGAATATCTTGTAATGTCTGCATAAAGCTCATTTACGTTCTTGATGACATCCACAGTACATGTAACATCGCTGCGTCTAGTACTGTTATATACCCATATTTTTTCAGTGGTGTTAAGGAACTGAAATCAAATGTTTGTAATTACAACGTGTACACTCTGTCGCTCCTGCAAAACATGCATCTACGTGCACTTGGTGCATTATAGTTATCAATGCAATAAAAACTGTCATTACTGAGAGCAGCGCAGTAAAGAGTGGTATTCTACGAACTACTTCTTTATGGGATAAATTGAGGAATAACACCATTCAATCAAGGATAGGCGAAACTGTTACGGTAACTCATTATGTTGTCGAAGGAAAGGCAAAATAAGCAGCATTTTTTTGTAAAGTGTTCCATGGCATTGAACTCGGCTAAACAAAGTACGGCTCGCTTGCCACGTGAGTAGTTTTTTAAGAGTTCCGACCGGAGCACAGCACGGCACTGAGTCTGCCCAGAAATGCGTCGGTTAGCTTATATTTTTAGTATTATCTGAACCAGCCTGAATAGCAAGGAATTGTTGTGGTGGTGTTAGGACACTATCGTGAAAACATTTACATTTTACAACATATTTCAAAATCCTCAGGCCTCATTAGTAAGAAGCCACCAGGAGAAAAAAAAGGGGGGGAGGGGGCTTTTTTATCTGCCGGCATTCATCCAAAACGACAGTCGGAGCCTTTTTGCAGCTGCATATTTCTGTAAATCCCCTCCATCACCGCTTCACCTTGTTGGAATAGAAAAAAAGGGGGCGGGACGATTGCCGCTGGGAGCACTCTTCACAAGAGCCGATGCGCCATTCTCTGCGAAGTGTTTTAACGCGACGATAGCAGAGTGAATCTGCAGTTTAACGCTCATGGGGCAACAAAAACCGCCCGTGAAATAACAATCACCAGATTTAACTTCGGTCCGCATCAGTCCATGGGGGAGTTTTTTCGTAGCAGACATTAAGGGGCTGTTTGGATTGTCCCTTTTCGGCATAAATTTCGCGCACACCTCCGGTGTTCGCCGACAAATCTTAGCGTTTCAACATCTGGTTGCGTGAACAACGGGGAAGAGGCTGTTGCAACGTAATAGGTGCTGAAATCGCAGTGTCCTCCCCGGCGCTTTGCCTTTGATGCTAGATTTTGAAAAGGTAGTCTTCGGACATGGGAATTATCCATGTTCCTATTAGCCCGTATATCCCAAGAGATACCACACGTATAACGTCTCCTAGGTGCAATAAACGACAGGCCCAATAGGTTCTGCTTGGTTGCGTCGGAATTCGTGGCGCCAAACGGTCCACTGTTGGATCTCACCAAACGTAATATAACAATGTACAATGAGTGCTTCTAAAATTCTTCTGACGTCCATGTATACTGATGTTATATTCCATGTATACTCTAAAGACGGCATGTTGTACCACACGAATAAAAACTGTAATATTCACATGATCCTTCACAGTTCTTTTTTATTATTGGAGGGATGTTGTGAGCCTTGGTCAATTAAAATTACCTTTTTTGGCATCATTTAAAGCATTATCTTCCTACTTTTTTACCTATTCAATAAATAGTTTGGTTATAGAAATTGCAGCGCCTTGCAAAAGTCTACGTCCTTTATTTACTAAGTGTCTGCCTTGATCATACCATACTGAATTTATGTGTAACCGTGCGCTCAAAAGAACCGGATACCTGTAGCGGAAATAACTGCTTCGCCCAAGCTAATGGCTCCTCACTTATAAAGCTTTAGTTTGCCCCATGCTTGAGTATGGCTTTGACATAAGAAACTTTCATCAAATATGGATCTGACGCAAAAATTGAATCTTTCTAGACATGAAGCTACACGCCTTATATATAGCCGTTACGACTAGTATTTTGACCTAATTTATTTCATCATGGTTTTCTAGCTGATTAGTCTATCTTGTCGTCATGTTCAATATTCAACGTTTCTTTAGACTCTCATGCACTGTCCACGATTCACTTACCAAGCAGCTACATCTCTCCTCCTACACCAATATCCACCAAGTATCATTATGAGATAAACGCATCATTTTAAAGTCACCCCACCCATACATATAAATACAGTTTTTGTACATGGTATTGAAGTATGGGGTGTTTCACGAGCTCACGTTATATCTGTAGCACTTGATGATTTAATTTATGTTACGAAGGATTTATCTTCATGGTTTGGGTCGTATTGACATTTGCGTTATGTCCCATTGTGCCGAAAACTGCCTTGAAAGCTTTAGCATGTAAATAAAATGAAAATATAGAAAGCGTACTGCTGGCGATGTCGAATTTCAGAAGCATATTTAGGGTTTATGTGAGCTTCGCATTATGGTACAAGGCCCCTTTTTGCTTTTTTATAAAGGCGCACAACTAAGCAATGTTCATCGAAATTTCAACTAAGAAGTGATCTTGGTGATTTAAACTCAGAGGAAGCATACGTAAGTGCACTGATGACTCGACTCGCTGAGACCTACTATCGGATTTCAGGACTTTAACATATAATTCATGGACAATCACATTTCTTGGAGCCTCCTCCGCTCCACCACGTTAGTGAAGGGATTCACCCTTTTCAAATCAGGCCACTACGAACAACTCAGGCGTGCCGTCGCCACCACCACGCTAATTAACGCCCTCAATCGGTCATGCCAACACAAGGTGCTGTCGAGCTTAAATGAACAAGCAACTAGACTGCGTGACGCTGGTAACCATGAGGATTTACTGCTTTGCCTGGCTCACAATCGCTCTCACATTCATGGAGTGACCAACAGCCACGAATGCACTGAAAGCCATTCCAGCAAGAGTGTGTTACCGTACATTTTTGCTATATCACACAATATAAAAATATGACAAGAAATTTGAAGTCGAAGTAGTTTTCAGCGTCCCAATAAGCTCGGTAGACCTTATAAATACGTCAACAGGGTGGGGTCCAACAGCTAGCTTACTTGTACAACAAAAAACAAAAAAAACCGTTTGTAAAAAGCACAGTCACTGTCGCCTATGAAGTTACACTCCATGGAATGCAAAACTTTATTCTTTCACGCGAATACACTTTTGCATTCAATTCCTGCAAGAGGACGTAGATAGGAAAAACGTGTCATTGTCTTAGTCAGCGCACCTAGGCTAAGGCTATAATTAAGGCAATAATTGAGGCAATAATTGTTAAGGCAATAATTGAAGTGAAGCAAGACGTTGCTAAGTACCATGAGAAAAGTGCGTGGTCTTCCAACATGAACCGGTGAATTTATTTCTTTCTTATTTTTAAATACACTGCAGCCTTATACGGGGCTATTGCAAGAGTGGAGTAAATATACATAAACAAAATATACTGATGACAGGTTGTCATCATAGCAAAAAAGCAAAGAAGCAACGATTATTTATAACAGTGCGTCTACGAAATTCGACAAAGATGATTTGCGAACACTACCGAGTATTTCGTTCCACCTTTTTGTAAATCGACAAAAATGACTAGTCTTGACAATGTTCGTGTGCGTAAAGAAAGGGTTTAGATTGTGACGCTGTGGTAACGTCGTTAAAAGAGTATTAGCATACGAGATGTAATCATCTGAATAGAGTAGAAAAGACCAGTCGAAAAATGAGTGCAATTATCTCAAGGAATTGGTATTCCGCCTGGTGCATAGGACAAGGAGTCTCACGGAATTTATTGTTGATGAATGCAAAACTTACGATCAAAGCAACGGCAAATGAAACTAACCGTCTTCCTTTGTGCACATTCAATTTGTCGACATCGCATGTTTTATACGGGTTTTAGAAAACGCCAGGCCTTTGAAGACGGCGAAGCACAGTCACAGCAAAAGCTAGAAGAGTGGCCTTTCATAGCATTTTCTAAGCACTCATTGGGTAACTGCTACAAGCACACTACAGCATTAATATTAAAAGTTTTGGTGTATTAGGCCAGCATTCGCTATACTGTTTTTCGTCATTCTTCTAAAGAGCGTAATGTCCGCTAAACTATTGCGAAGAATTTTCTGCCAATTGTCTATGCAGAGGCTAACGACCATGAGTCACTATGCCGGAAGTGGGTATGTGCCACAGTCAATAGCTGAACAAAATTAAAATTTTGTAATGAGTTGAAGCATTGACCGACCCACTTGTTACACTATTCGCATTGTGAGACGACTGCTTGTTTTTTCGCTGTTACAAAACTCTTTATAAGTCGTAATAACGCGATTGCTTTCTGGACATGAAGCCTGCCTAAGGCAAGTTTGCCAACAAGTCCCAAGTACCGGCGTGTCCCAGTGGTAGAATAGTGGGATCGCACCCAGTGGACCCAAAATCGAGACCCACTGTATCATTGGTACTAATTTTTTTTTATTTCGCGTGATTTGGTTAGGGACACCGGCGGCGGCGCTGGACAACTATGGCACTGCACGAGACCCAAGTTGTGATCTCGCAACAACTTTCGCTGTAAAACATCAAAGATATTTTAGTATAGGGCGTGATACAACCGTACCGTAGTGCATTTTGGAGGTTTAGATGACGTACGACGAGAAAAAACTAACCTTTCAGTGCTTTGGATGTGATGTAATCAATATGATGTGACCATTGCATGTTGTTTGTTGAGATAACGCCAAGGTATTTGTAAGCTTGTGCCCAGGAAGTTATTGTGTTCTCAGAAGTGTACACACGTGGCGACGGAGATCGGCTGCACCACTCTCCACCACTACAGTTTTTCTGAAAGTAAATGTGCATCTGCTCATGTCTGCATCATGTCTAAAAGCTAATGAAGGAATTCTGAAGTGAGGTAGGATATTTAGGAGAAGAAATAACTTGTTATAAAACGCAGTCAGGGGCATAAAATGCACCTTTGACTTGATATTGTTCGGAAGGTCATTTTTAATAATTGAAAATAACAAAGGTCCTAGAACAGATTCCTGCGGAACACCCTGAGTTACATCTACGTATCAGGCAGACGTGAAGTTGAGAGACCCATATTGAGACCGAAATTTATGAAAGCTAGGTATCCTGTTGGTTATTTGAGGGCTGTTTAAAATAGCGTCAATTTCATTTAGCAACTTAGTGTGTATAATGGGGATGAAATCCTTGGGAATTTTATAAATAACCCATGAACCCGATTGCCAATGCCAGGGTTGCTGGAAATGTCATGCGCGAATCAGACTAGTTGTGTTAGTGTGGTGAGAGCCCGGCGAAAACCATGTTGAATGTTCGAAAGTAGGTTATTCGACTCAAGGTATCTCATTATGTGATTGTTATATATGCTCAAGCAGTTCACTGAAATTCGAAGTAAGTGATATTGGTCTGTAGTTTGACAGGAGCTAGTTGCTTGCCACTAAACTTTTGCAAAAGGCAAGGCAGTGGTTAGTTTCAAAGACTTGAGGACAGCGCTTGAAAATACATATTTTAGAAAATTGATCGATAAATGAGGATTGACAAACTAGGTTAGCTATTAAGGCGAGCATAAAGCCTTAGAAAGGTCGTCAGGTCTGTACAAATTCAATTATTATGCAATAGCAGTGCACTGCATGTTGCTTAGAAGAAATGCCAACCGTGCCTCATCTGAAACCTCGAAAACCTATGGGACCATTCAGAACTGTGCGCCTATTTATCTGTTCCTCTAGACTGATTTCAGCTGAAGAAATTCTGAGACGCTTTCAAACTATAAAACTCTTTGTTTATTTGCAATGACTGTTTCATTGCGTTTCAGTTTGTTTTGTATATGCATTGACATGGACTATGCATGCAATTGAGCATATTTGAGATATGAAGATATTCAGCTTCGCTATGCTTGAGAACTGGCCAAAGATTTCTATAGTGCTCTGGCGCAATCCTGTGACTGATATCTGTCACATCATAAATTTTTGGGCGCACTTTTTTACGTTACAGAGTATTTTGTAACGAAAGCTTTCTACACAGTGCTTGGCAGCAATGTCAAAAGCAGTATGTGTCGCATCAAGTTTCAGACGCATTTAATAAAGTTTATAAAGAACATGTAAACTACGAGCAAAGTGCAAAATCCTTCAGAACAGCACTAATCTGCCATCAAAATCTCACTTAGAGTCACTTTGTGCTCACTAACGTGTACAAATGAAATGTTTTTTTTTTTTTGTTTGCTAAAGTTATCAAATACTGGAATGATCTACTTGGTTTGGTTTGTGAAATCAGTGTGTCTGACTTTGGGCACTTTTCTGATAATAATGTTCTATTTTTTTCATTTTTTACCCGGCTGCACTCAGAAGGTAGCGATATTTGTTTGTCTTGGCGCACGTATTGTGATAATAGTGTTTATATACTTTCATTTTGTACTCTTGCACACCACTCCTGCAGTAGCCCCACATTGGGCTGTGTTATTCGGAAATAGACAAAAATAACGTGCGAAAGCGTTCCTCGCTATGATCTGTACCAATCTTATGACCTATATATGTTGCATCATGCGGCGTAGGGTCTGGTTTGTTGTATTAGAGAATATTTTGGCTGAAGACAACGTTCAGAAGTCTTCCATACAGGGTTCAGTTGCAATCTTATCACCGACATCTGTGACTTCATGAGGTTCGGGGTGCAGCTTCCCGCTTTAGAAAATATTTCAGCCACATATAACGTCCAAACGTCTTCCATAAGGATTCAGTTGCAGTCTTCTGGAGAATATCTTAGTTCCATTAGGGTGTATTTTGACTATAGACAATGCCCAAAACGATTATACACAGTGCTGAGTTCTTATCTTATGACAAATATCTTGCATCATTGAAGGCCATGCATAGTTTGTTGCACAACAGGATATTTCTGCCGCAGACAGCTTCCGAAAACCTTCTATAGAGAGCGCAATTGCAGTCTTATGACGTAAATCTATCATATAACAAAGCTTCAGGCGTGATTTACTCATTTATTGAGCGCTGTAAAATACGAAGTGACAACATGCACTAGTTGTGTAAGCATAATCCCGATAAAGTTAATCAATAATAGTGTCATCTATAGGCAGATTCGGAACGGCCGACAAACTTTGTGCCGGAGGACTCTACTCTGGCTAAGGGCAACATGACGGAATCTACCAAGCAAAGACACATGCTTCCTCTGGAGAGAATGGTATAGGCACTGCACACTGACCAGAGGGAGTGTATCTCACGACGTGAGATACACTCCCTCTGGTCAGTGTATCTCCGTGGAGATACACTGACCAGAGGGAGATACACTGACTCAGCAGCTCCGTGGAGTGTGTCTCACGACGGAGCTGCTCCAGATCAGCTGATTGAACATATAAGGAGCACTCACAGTCTGCTAATGAAATAGACTTGCTCCCCATGGAGCTGAGGAAAGTATTCCCGGAAGCGCTTCTAATCCGCCTGTGAATGTCACTGTTAGATAGTGTAGGTTTTGGAACATTGGACTGTGCATGCTGATGTTTCTTCAGCTTCCACAGTGCTGAAGGAAACTTCTGAAACAGCTGGTGACATTCATTGGCAGATTCAAAGAACTTTCGGTAATACTTTTTTCTGCACCACACGGAGCAAGTCTGTTCTATTGGCCGATTGAGAGTGCTCCTTATAGGTTCCATTGGCAGATCTGGAGCAGCTCTGTCACGAGATCCACTCCACGGAGCAGAGGTCTGGCTATAGCATTCGTGGGGAGCGGACGTGCTGTTCCGAGCTCCTGTGTTTGTGCGAGACGTGCCGCGGCGTCTTGTGCAACACTCCCCGTTTCTTCGCCTGCATCATGTGCATTTTTTGACTGTGAGACTTTTCGCCTAAGTGCTAGTGGTACCTTTACACTCAGCAAGTGGCCGTGTCCTCACCGAAGCCAAGCATGTCGCAGTGAGTTCATCTTTCGTCCATCCATGCGTGGGACTCCGACGCTCTGAGGCGGCCCCTACGCGGCTGCTGCCACTGCGGCATGGTTCCGCGTCCCTTACTATGGGCCCGAAACCAGCATCAGTGTGAAGAGCTCTCAGCCAACTCACGACACTGTGTTGATTGAGCATTCAATCACCGTAACGCCGTCTTCCAATGAGCAAGGTTCGTTTTCAGTGACAGAGAACGCCGCTAGGCGTTGCGCGGCAGTAACGACACCCGAGACGTACACCGTGGGGCCGACATCTGATCCAGCTTTCTTCAGTTCTCCTTCCGTACAAGAAAATGGCATTTTGACTGGGAAAGAATGAAGGAAGATGCTGCTTCGAACTGTCCTGCTGACCACACCGATGACGACAATGCAGGTGGCCGTTGGAAGACCATCATAAAGAAACGACATGCCCACAAAATGAAAACCCACAACAAAACCCAACCAAGCGAGAGCATCTCAGGCGTCTCTGAGTGCAATGAACGCTAGTAGAGTGGGAACCAGCATCTGCCTCGACTTCCTATCTACGATGAAAAGATTAATCTACGCCCCCATGAAGAGCTTTGCCTGGATAGTGGACATGCCCTGAACTTGCCGCCGCTCCCTAGAGCGCTGCTGGTTTGACTACCAAAGACCATGAGGACATCATATTTCGACAGCGACCACTGCAAAACCTAGCGATCATCAGCACGCCCCAGTCCCATGTAGCCGACGCGTTATACAGGGTGCGGGAGCTGAGACTCGGTGAGCGTGTTTATGCCATCACAACATACTTTGCGGCTCCGGACAACTCTCGCAAGGGTATTGTTTCTGGCATCGTGCCCGGTACGTCGTCTTCCACGCTAGTAGATGAACTTGTGGCTCCTGTAACCAAACACTTCAAGCACACATGATGGGTAAGACCAAAATTGTGTTGGTCACTTTCGAAGGATTGAAGGTCCCTCGCTACGCCGCTTTTACGGGGCCGAACTGCGTTGTTACCCCCATCGCCCCCGACACGTGATTTGCAAGATTCGCCTCAAGCTGAGCCATCGGGATGACCATCGCCCTACACCGGACGTTGTTATATGCCCGACGTGCGGCACCGACAAACCCATTCAGTCGCATGCGTGCACTCTCCACTGCAGATCCTGTGACGGACCTCACCCTACGACAAATCTAAACTGCCCTCGGCGTGAGAAGCAAGTACTCAACAAGGCTTAGGTGTAGAAAGCCCTCGAAAATGAACTGTGTGAACTCCAACCCTCCAGTGACTACGCCGCATCAAGCAAGACAGCCGAGACCCGTCATTAATGCACTCCGACGAAAACAGAAGAGTCGCGCTCCAAGATCCGGTCCAAATCACGTCGCAAGTCAAAGACTTGCTCTAAGTCCCCAACCCGCTTCAAGTCCTGGGCCTGCTCCCAATCCCAGACCCGTTCTCAATCCTGGACTCGCCTTAAGTCCCGCTCCTGCTCCTGCGCGGAATCACGGCGTCCATCGGAGACGCGCGCTCCTTCCCCATCTACACGAGAACCCTACAAGAAGGCTTCGTAGAGAAAACCTGTTCGCAAAGAGGTACACGCTCTCTGCAAGCAGCAGCGGGCCCGGGAATGGAACCTACCCAAGGTGGCTCGTCGGGAGGTAAGTCTGGTAGAGGGTCCCCCACAGCTTGCTCCGTCCCGCCAATCACTCCCCACCACGTCCCCTTAGATCTCTAAATCGTCGACCCCTGATCCCCTCGCGGAAATAGCACGGCTACGTCGAGACATGGAAGCGCGTTGCGAATGCCTGCAAAAGCAAATGGATGCGCTGGTAGCCGAAATGGGCGCCGGTATGCAGGTTGTACTCGACAGAATATAACGCCGCATGGAAATATTTCAAATTGAGATGATGGGCCGCATCCAGTCATGTATCGAATGCACTCTCGCACGTACCACACTGCCAACTACCAAGACTAATTTGATCAAATCTCTCACCCGTCAACATCTAATGCGTGTGCACGGCGCTCACACACGTCCTTCAGTTTCCTACCGCGATGGAGATGGCGTCAAATCGCAGGTCAAAGGAACACGCTTGTGGAATGATATTCGTAACATGAGATACACTTTACTAACTGACGCAGAGTGCCCCACTCGTATTGGAAACAGTATATTACGTGACACCTGCCCTGACCTCACCTTTGTACGCAATGCGGGCCCGGTGGTAGCGCATGGCCCTCTGGAGGAGCACCTTGGCAGTGACCACTATATTGTGGCGACTGTTCTATCATTTACTGGTGCCCGGAGGACCGAGCCGCGTTTACGCATTAGAGACTGGGTCAAATTCAGGGAACGTCGCAGGAACCCGCCTGAGGGGCAAGGTTACGTACGATGGCCCGACTCTCTTACTCAAGAGATAAAGGCCCCCACGCGCACATTATGTACTACCACGGAAACAGCAGACATTTACCCACAATTGCTTCATCTTTAGGACGTGCGGAGAGTACTGACACAGCGATGAAAACGCCATAGCCTGAATCGTTAACTGAGAAAAAGATTAGATCAAATTACGCGGGAATCTCAAGAATACGCAGCGACCCTCACAAAAATAACTGACGAGGATTCTGCAAAAGGCTTTCAGGAACATTACGCACCGCAAAAACAAGGCCCTCACAGACCCCACACCAACGAAAACAAAAACAATTAAACAGTTACATATCCTAATACACGGGTATCGGAACGACCCCTCGAGACTTCTCAGTGACCTCAAAAAAGATTTCATTCCGACGGGCCCAACACCACATTATCCTGACTATCCACATTTAGGCGAGACAAATGAATTGTGGGATGCAAATATCGCGGTTGAGGAAGTGCAGATAGTGGTATTTAGTCTTGTGGGGGTGCTGACACCCCCCTCCTGTAAAGTTGGCTGCGCCGCGTGGCGCACGTCTCTCGCCCCAAGGCTTTATTTCGGTGGTGACCACCGCCGGGCGATAGATGGCGTTGTGTTTGCTATGAGTACCACTGTTGGTAGAGTGGTAGCGCCGGCGGTGGCCCCTGGCGGAAGGTGGGCCTTGGTGGTGGGCGAGCGTTGAGCGAGTCTCTTCTGCGCGTGGCGGCTGCCGCGAACGGTTGTCTGTATCGTGGGTCCCCGGTGCTCGGCACCGTGGGCTTCGCGCCGGGGTACCACGTGGAAAGTCAGGCGTTGGCGATGCCGCCTTGGGTATGTGTTAGTGTGTGTTTATCATGTTATTGTGCGTTTAGTGTGTCATTGCGTTATGTTGTTTGTATGGTAGCGTGTTAATCAAAATTGATGTATCATTCGGCGGACGATATCGTCGTCTAAATTAGTTAACAAATCTATGTATGTTGAGTGCTTTGTACCGACCGCGTCAACTGTGTCCGTTCACTCTAAGAGCGTGGCGAGGCGCTCGTTCGCCTCGCCGAGACCCCACAGACTACATCGTAACACGGCACCGGGAGCAGACCACATTCGGTTCACCACACTCCGCAACCTAAGCGTTGCGGATATCACCAATCTCACCAGTATATTCAGTGAATACTGGCGCCAAGGTACACTTCTCCAAGCGTGGCGACACGCCGATATTTCGTTGATTCCCAACCCGGGCAAACCAGTTCAGGGTCAAACCCTACGTCCCATATTCCTAACCTCCAGCACATTGGCAAGCTCATGGAGCGCATACTCTTCCGACTTCTGCAGCCTTTCTTAGAACAGCAATCCTTCATCGCGCATTCTCAATTCGGATACTGAGTTCATCTATCGGCCGAAGATGTACTGTTACAGCTACGGGAGGCCGCCTTAGGGACTCCATCTCGCGCCCAAACGAGAGCACTCATTGCTTTAGATTAGAAGGGGGCCTTCGATCATGTTGAACACGACCTCATCCTTCGCAAATCAGCCGAGTTGCATTGTGGAACTCGAATGTATACCTACATGCGCTCATTTCTTCGGGATCGTAAGGCCACCGTGGGAATGGGACCGCATCAGTCTGGTACAATCCACCTTACAGAAGGTGGGACAACTCACGGCTCCGTTCTTTCCCCCACATTATTTATTATCACACTGGCAGGGCTTCCCAGCTTGCTCGACAAGATCCCCGATGTCACCCATGTTATTTATGCGGATGACATCACCATCTGGTCGACACGGGGTTTTGATGAAGCCATTCAAGACCGAATGCAAAAAGCAGTGGATATTGTCGTTGAGTACGCTAAAAGAAGAGGTTTGCAATGTGCTCCTCAAAAATCAGAGCTCATCGTTATTCGCTCCCGAAGCAGTAGCCTTCCTCCCCCAATTATTGCGCACGTGGATTGCATACCCATATCCCATGTCCTTAGTGCCGGCATCCTTGGACTACAAGTTCACGCGGATGGCAAAGCTAAAACTACATCGTTGGCCTTTTAAATCGACAAGTTGACCAAATACTGTTTTCATGATCTAGCGGGTGTCAAATATGTGCTCATGGCTTAAAGAAGAAGACCTGGTGTGCTTGGTGAAGGCCTGCGTGATCAGCCGGCTGACATATCCCTTGTCTTCCAGCGCCTGACCCAATTGCAACAACTACGCACAGACGCCATGAACCGCAAAGCGACAAAGCTGGCCCATGGCGTCCCGAACCACACTTCTGCACGTCTTCTTCTTGAGTTGGGGACACACAACACACTAAGCGAGCTGCTCGAGGCAGATTGGGTCAGTCAGCGCGAATGACTCCTACTCACCCCTACTGGACGCAATCTCCTCTCAAGCCTCGGATATCCCATTCCACCACTTGAGATTGAAACCCGCCCCACGCCCTAATCGCCTGCGATACGTAAAATACTAACTGTTCGTCCCTTACCACATAACATGCACCACCAGCATGACAAGGCACCCCCAGCATGATATGTTTAAAATAAAGAAATCGTTCTTTGGTGGTTTCACAAAACAAAAAAGGGGCAAAATCACAATTCACGTCTTTTGCAATTTTAACAGAACTTTCGCTACCAGTTTCTTCGCTCATCTTTTACCTGAATAAGGGTGCACACACAGACATGGACATTAGAACGAGAAAATGCATGCAACAAAAGCACCTTTGTTGTGCGCCTTTTCTTGTTCTATTGTACGTGTCTGTGTGCACCCTTATTCAGTTAAAAATGAACCAGTACCAACTAGACCAACTATCCGTGCTACTGCAGTCTCTTCGCTATCTGCCATAACTTTGGGTACTATCACTCAAAGCGAAGAACCCCGGTGTGATCCGGACTTCGTGAATTTTTATTCTTGTGCCGCCGTAAGTAAAGAATGGGCTTCATGCGACACCGTGCTTGTCAACGTGTCTGAGTCAAACGCGATTGTTTCCTTCGACGTTGCATTTCAACGAAATAAAAGCACGTGGTGCACATTGTGTTTACCAGTAGGGGTTATTGCATACGTAGCCGTTACGTTTAGGTGAAGGCGATGTACGTGGCTAAAGTGATGATGACTAAAAGCTATATGTGATTTTTTAAAATTTGAAGCATTTCTTAGCATGTTTCGGAGACTTTGAGCATATATATCTATCGATCTATCTAGCGTCTTATGTTGTGGTGCTCTCGCGGTCAGCCCCTTAACTTCGCGTGAACGAAAATTGGCATGGGAGGGTAAGATTGTTTTACAAATGTGATGCGCTAGTCAGGACAAGAATAATGCCCCAATCCCGTTGCTACGTCGTCAAACATTTCCCGCCAGACAGTGGCACATACCAACGGATGGGTATGTGCCGCTGTTATACGGGTATGTGCCACAGGTGATTGACATAGTATCCACCCATGAACGATGAGAACACACATAAGCAGTTCTAACTCGCAAGCGTTAAGAAATACGCGACATCGGTAGCATTGACCCGGCGAATGCAGAGAATAAATCTCAAGGTCCCAACTTTTTCATGCCGCTTTTTTCTATGTTTCTGATAAGATCACTGGCGCTTGCTTCCTAGTCGACACAGGAGCCCAGGTTAGCGTCATCCCGCCCTCGTGTGCAGAACGCCGTCGCAACGAACAGACCTGCCCACTCCAAGCGATCAACAATTCCGCCATTCACACATACGGCCAACGCTCTCTTACACTTGACCTTGGACTACGCCATACGTTCCGCTGGATTTTCATCCTCGCTGACGTCTCGCAAGCTCTTCTTGGAGCTGACTTCCTCAGTTTTTTCAACCTTGCCGTGGACATGCATGCTCACCGTCTCATCGATTTCAACACCCACCTCTCCATCAACGCTGTACTCTGTACTTCCTCGCCAACGGGACTGTGAGCTCTCACACCTGCTTCGCAGTATGCAAAAATACTCGACGACTTTCCCAGCATTACGAAGCCGTACACCAGAGAGTCACCGGTGAAGCATTCCATCACTCACCACATTGTGACCACTGGACCTCCCGTTTTTACACGACCACGTCGACTATCTGTAGCACGCCTCGCCATCGCCCGCCGTGAGTTTGAGCACATGCTTGAACTCGGCATTGTGCGGCCTTCCTTCAGCAACTGGGCGTCGCCACTCCTTATGGCACCGAAGAAAGATCCTGGCGACTAGATACCATGTGGGGATCACCGCGCTCTGAATGCCCACACCTTACCAGACCGCTATCCACTTTCTCACATACAAGATTTCACATCAAACTTGGCTGGGTGCACAACCTTCTCTAAGATTGACTTAGTGAAGGCTTACCATGAGATTCCTGTAGAACCCGCTGACATTCCGAAGACGGCCATGACCACCCCATTCGGTCTGTTTGAATATGTGAGGATGCTTTTTGGATTGCGCAACTCTGTACAGACCTTTCAGCGCACTATCAACGAGGTCACGCGAGGTCTCGATTTCGTATTTGCCTACCTTGATGACCTTCTTGTAGCAAGCTCATCTGGCCCTGAGCATGAAGCCCACCTGCGCACCCTGTTCCACCGCCTGGATGATTACGGCCTCGTAAATAATCCCAATAAGTGCCTCTTCGGCGTCGCTACAATAGAGTTCTTAGGCCACCTTGTCACTCCAAAGGGTATCCAACCACTCACCAGCAAAGTGAAGGCTATTCAAGACTTTCAACCCCCGACTTCGTTGAAGAGACTTCAAGAGCTTCTGGGCCTACTAAACTTCCATCGCCGCTATCTTCCAAAGTGCGCCACATTTTTAAAGCCCTTGACCGAACTATTGGCTAAAAAGAAAGACCCAACTACGCCACTTGAGTGGCCCAAGGACGCTGCATCTGCCTTCGGCACTGCCAAGAAAGCTCTGCCAGACGCTACCATGCTCATACATCCCGTCCCTGATGCCCCGATTCATCTCATCGCCGATGCATCAAGCGTGGCAGTTGGCGCCGTTCTCGAGCAGCGCGTATCTGGTTGGCAGCCCCTTGGGTTATTCTCTTAAAAACTGAAGCCACCAGAGGCAAAATACAGTACATTTGCCCGAGAAGTCCTCGCGGTATACCTCGCCATCAAACATTTTCGTCATTTTTTGGAGGGCCGGGACTTTTACGTCGTTACAGACCACAAGCCCTTGACGTTTGCCTTCCATCGCAATCACAGTAACTATACTGCACGGGAGATCCGTCAACTATGCTTTATTTCCGAGTTCACTGTGGATCTCAGACACGTACATGGGCCGCAAAATGCTGCTGCTGATGCACTATCCCGCATCGATGCCTTGTCGACCCAGCCACCACTAGACATGGAAGAGCTAGCAGCTGCCCAAAGCAACGATCCTGAGCTGCATCGTCTTCGCTCTTCATCCACGTCTCTATCGTTCACGGAGTACCCGCTTCCATTTTCTACATCATTTATAACGTGCGAAACGTTTGCTGGTGTCCCTCGGCCCTTCGTGCCTTCAGCTTTTCGTCGTGCAATTTTTGATCAATCGCACAGCATGAGCCATCCTGGTATTCGTGCGACCCAGAAGCTAGTCACATCTCGTTTCCTTTGGCCAAGCTTCAATGCTGATGTCCGACGCTAGGCGCGAACCTGCCTTCAGAGCCAGCGCGTTAAAGTTCACCGTCACACTGTCACAGCAACATCCCCGTTTCGGCCTCCAGACGCAAGGTTTTCTCAAGTCCATCTCGACATCGTCGGTCCTCTTCCGTCATCGCAAGGAGCCTGTTACCTGCTGACATGTGTGGATCGCTTCACCAGATGGCCAGAAGCGTTTCCTATTTCCGACGTTACAGCACCAACAGTTGCCAAGGCTTTCACAAACGGCTGGGTGTCGCGCTTTGGATGCCCTTCTGTCGTCACCACTGATCACGGTCATCAGTTTCAATCGGCCGTTATCACCGCACTTGCCAATATCCTGGGCATTCGACACATCCACACAACTGCCTACCATCCTTCCGCCAACGGCATGGTCGAACGGCTTCATCGACAATTGAAAGCTGCCCTCACTGCTCGCCAGCCAAAGGAACGTTGGCTCGACCACCTCCCCTTCGTACTTCTGGGCATCCGATCAGCATTGAAAGTTAATCTCGGCTGCTCATCAGCCGAACTAGTCTATGGCGTTTCCCTGCGTCTTCCAGGAGAATTATTGGAGCCATCATCGCCACCTTCCACTCACGATGCCTTCACGTACATTCGAGAGCTGCGCACCACGTTTCGGGACATTGCTCCTGTGATTCCTGCTGACCGACACCCCCGTCTGTCTTCGTCAGTCAGGATCTGCATGACTGCAGTCACGTCTTCGTTCGGCGGGACCAAATACGGCCACCACTAACACCAGCCTTTGATGGCCCATTCCGCGTACTCCATCGTACACCTAAGACGTTCACGCTAGACATCAATGGCCGTGAAAACGTCATGGCTGCTGATTGACTGAAACCTGCGTATATCGCCGCTCTCACGGCCACGGGGTTTATATCTAAAGTCTGGATGTCAACATCCAAGCACGTCCACTGCGCGACTCCTCTGGTGATTCCTACGGCTCTCGCTCTACGGTGAGAGCCCTGTAACGCCGCAATGCACCGCTCCTAAAGGAAGAAGTTAGCATTTGGGCCGCGCGGCGGGTGCAGCGTGATAATGAAAAAATCAGTTCGAAAACTGAACGCGGTCAGGGCTGGATCTTTCCCGTGTTAGCTCCGCCAGTCCTATTTCACCGAGCACCGGCGTTGCTGACCACGGCGCCTCCGAGTTTGGTAGACAAACTGCCGAAAATTTGGAAGGAAATGACCCACCTGAATGAAGTGGGTATCCACTTGTGCCACTTGGTGTTGAGAATCGCACGCTGCCGGTTTTGTTCAGATAAGATAATTTGGGCATCGGCACACCAAAAATTGGCGGAGCCGATGCGCTGCACGTTCGCTCACGCACGGACGGACGGACGGATGGACGGATGGATGGATGGATGGATGGATGGATGGATGGATGGATGGATGGATGGATGGATGGATGGATGGATGGATGGATGGACGAACGGACGGATGGACGGATGGACGGAAGGACGGACGGACAGATGGATGTATGAATGGATGGGTGGATGGATGGATGGATGGATGGATGGATGGATGGATGGATGGATGGATGGATGGATGGATGGACGGACGGATGGATGGATGGATATGACTATACCCTTTAGATCGGGCGGTGGCTAGTGCCACCAAGCCATAGTACTTAGTGAACCAAAAACTAGATTTTCTTTCTTTAAATAGTGAGGTTGAGGACTCGTACTTTGCAGGGTAGGGTTTAATTTTCACTCGTGCCTTGACTTTAGCCACCAATCAGATAACCTCCTTCTAGTTATTCCTACCCGCTTAATGTCTTGTTTGCCCTCCCTGTCTCTAAACCCTAGTGCTTTGAAGAGCTCTGCGCCATCATCCTAAACTATAGTGTGAATCCCTTTACAGAACATTATCAAGTGTTCGGCAGTTTCTTCTTTCTCTCCACACGCATTGCATATCGTGTCTACCCCTTCGTATTTGGCCCGATATGTCTAGGTTCGCAATACTCCCGTCCTGGCCTCAAACAGTAGAGAACTACCCAAGTAATAGCATAGATACTTTTGGCAATTTCCTGCTTAAAAGTTAGATAGATCTCTAGTGTGGAATTCTTAATCATGCCGATTCTCCACATGTCGGTCTCAGCTTCCTTCACCTTCTTTTTAACCGATAATTCTTTTTGGTTTGGCCCCTGCTGTTTTCTAAGTATTTACCAGTCAAATTTCTGGATCGCTTCCTTCATTTTCTATCGACATTCTTCATGTACAAGTAGCTGAAAACCTTCCTTCCCCAACGCTCCTCCCCCATTTCTCTCAATCACCTCTCAAATTTTATCTCGCTGCTAGCTTCCCTGCCCTGAAATGACGTCCATTCCAAATCACTTTGTACTCCCTGATTTGTTGTATTCCCGTGAGCTCCTAAGGAAAGCCTACCTATTCCACGTTGCTTAATTTCTAATCTTGCTTGAACTTCTGATCTCATGCACAAGACTGCATTGCCGAACGTCAGACCAGGAACCATGACCCCTTTTCATATTCCCCTCACAACATCATACCTATTGTAATTCCACAGTGCCCTGTTTTTCATTACCGCTGCATTCCTGTTACCTTTAGTGGTCACGTATGATTCGTATTCCCTTAGGTACTCGGCCCCATTGCTTATCCATACGCCCAGATATTTGTATGTATTTGTTATCTCTAGCATGACCTCCTGTATTCTAAGCTGACTACCTTCATTGTCATTAAAAACTTATGACTGCTGATTTTTCCTTACTGAATCTGGAATCTGACCTATCTCCCTCATTACCGCGGATGTCCACCGATCTCTGCAAATTTTCCTTGTTGTTGGCCATTAGCACTATATCATCTGCGTACATCAATGCTGGTAGTT
Organism: Rhipicephalus microplus; assembly: GCF_013339725.1. Taxonomy (NCBI): domain Eukaryota; kingdom Metazoa; phylum Arthropoda; class Arachnida; order Ixodida; family Ixodidae; genus Rhipicephalus; species Rhipicephalus microplus. Next base: position 109,982,680 of record NC_051168.1, on the reverse strand, counting down.
CCTGTTCAATGAGTTTTCCTTGTTTGACGAAAGAGAGGTTGAATCCCAGTCCACCTTTCTCTAATTTGTCCTCTAATCCTTGTAGGTACATCATGAATAATAAGGGTGACAAAGGACACCCCTGCCTAAACCCCCGATTTACCTCTGCAAACTTGGATACCTGTTTTTCCCACTTTATAACTACCTTGTTACCTTTATAGATATCTTTTAAAAGATTAGTGACTACATCTTCCACGCCTAGTGTGTCCAGTATTCTCCACAATTCTTCTTCAATCACGCTATCGTACACTCTCTTGATATCCAAAAATGCTAGCCACAGGGTTCTGTGTTCCTTTTCGGCTATTTCGATGCACTGCGTCAGTGAGAACAGATTGTCTTCCAACCTCATGTGTTTCCGAAACCCATTCTGCATTTCCCCCTGCACCCCCTCATCCTCTATCCATGCCTGCAGTCTTTCTTTTATAATCTGCATAGCCAGCCTGTAGATCACTAATGTCACTGTTATAGGACGGTAGTTGTTTATGTCAGCTTTGTCCCCCTTTCCTTTATAGATCATGCTCATCATGCTAAGTTTCCATCCATCGGGAACTTCTCCATCGATTATTATTTCGTTCACTGCCTCTCTCAAAGCCTACTTAGACTTCGGACCTATTGTCTTTATCAGCATAGTTGGAATGTCCTCTGGGCCTGTTGACGTACTACTATGAACGTTTTTCTCAACCCTTTTTCACTGTCCTTGTGAAAATGGAACCATTGCACCACTTGATTCATCCTTGTCTATTGTGGTGCATAAAGCACTTCTTTGTTGAAACGTTTCTGTCACCCTTGTTCTTATATTGCTACGGGGCGCCACAAATGAATATTCTAGAAAATAGGACAATGTTTAGCGCGTGCTCGTGCAGACCGGGCTCCATATTGTATGCCTGCCTGTTTACCAAAAGTAAAGGCACTTTTCAGACCCCTTCTCCCCGTAACAATATATTTAATTGCTTCGTCCCCTTCTAGCCTAGCACCTTTAGCTGTAGATATAAAGCTCTGCTATAGGCTCGTTGGATTTTTTAGGGAGTTTAGTTGGTTCCGAAATTTCGCAGCTGCCTTTCTATCTTTTTTATGTCCTTCTGCCAGCCACTGAGCTCCCTTTCTTCAAATCTTTTCATTGAACAGAAGGGATGCATCCCTTCTACAGCTTAGAAAGATTTCCCACTTTCTTTCAACATCATCTGCCTCTTAACCCCGCTGCTAAGCATGTTTGTGTTCCCTAGAGGCTTCCTGACGTTTTGCTTTGGCTCTCTTAACTTCCTCATCCCACCAACTTTTGGGTTTGTGTCTTCTTTTCCGGGGTGACTTGTCACGTGTCTAGGCAAGCTCTAGCTCAAACAGTCTAATTAGATTCGTGTATGTCCGGACTGTTTTATTATCCTCACTGATTACTTTCTCAATTTGTTTAGTGGCTATTTCAATTTGCCTTTCTGAATAAAAATTTTTCTGTAGTTGCTCATCTTGTCTCCTTCCCACTTTCACTGCTCTTCCAAAACTTAGCTTGATACGTTTGTGATCACAACCCAGACTTCTGGAGCCACCTTCATCTATGTGCATTCCCCTGAGCTTATCATACATCCTATGTGACATTAGTGCGTAATCTATCGTCGACTGCAGCCTTCCTACATCCAATGTTATTTGCGCTTCACACTTCTCGGTACTGTTGCAAATGATCAAATCAAGCCTTTCACACATATCCATGATCATTTTGCCTGTCGGGTTGGTATACCTATCTATATCTTCAATGTGCATATTCATATTCCCTAGTATAATTACATCGCACTCTCCCCCTAACTCCTGAATGTCATTTGATATACACTCTACCATTGCCTGGTTTTCCTCTCTGGCCTTTGCTCCCGTCTACAAGCACACAAAACCAAGGGGCGTCATTTGCCCTGCCACTTTCCCTTTCAGTCATAAATGTTCCTTGCACTCCTGCTTGACCCTTTGCCAGTCTGTACTTTTATGAATGAATGCCCCAATACCACTCCTCTTTCTGCGGCCTTCTGTTCTATTACAATATTGCCACGCGTAGTCTGCATTGTTAGGAGGTTGTTCCATGTGCCTGAGATGTGTTTCTACAAAACCGTATACCATCGGCCTCTCCTCCCTTAGCTCTTCCTCTATCTCTTCCCAATTCAGCCTGTTACTACCACCCTGCATGTTAATATACCCTATGTCTGAATTCGCTCGGCGCTCGTGGCTACGTCTATTTCTGCCCCGGACTCTACCTATCTTAGATACTGGTGCCACTTTGGAATCGCATCTGACAATACCACCTGTCAAAGAGTCTCCCTGGTTGTTTTCTTCGTTACTAGCTATCCTGCACCCCGAAATACCTGCTTGCCTCCCAAAAAAGCTAATGCGCGTCCTGCAAGTCGCCAACCCACCTCATGACCTAGCCGCACATAGAAGTGAATTCTGTCTCGTTGAAAACCACCCACCTATGCACCCCTCTGTTTATTTCCACCACTTCAAAGCCTTTTTCTCGGCTCATCCGCCATATCTCTTATTTTGCGTTGACAACCGCTCTTAGCAGGTTGCTATCACGCACTGGTACTTTCGGTATACTACCTGTACCTGAGGAGAAGTGGCGCGCATGTCATCGACGCCTTTCCCCAGTGTGGTTGCTAGTTCTGCTGTATCTTTATTTAGCACATCGTTTAAACCACCTGAAATTATCACGAGGTTTAGTCTATCAGCTGTAGTTTTGCGTTTTGCACTCGCTTGCCTCATGACTGCTACAAGCTTGCGCTGTGGAAACGCCCCTACTGCAACCCTCTTGTCACCTCTTACCCTCTCTTTGATGGCTTCTGTGCATCGATTTAAATTCGCGTCCCCGGCGATTATCACATGCTGTGATTTTTCAGCTGGAGCGTCCTGCACCTGGGGGTTACTTGCACCTGTGACGCCAGCAGCTTTGTCCCCTCCCAGTCCCACCACTACTTCGCTGAAGCTGGGCCTTGCGACAATTGAACCAGCTGAACCTGTTTTTTTCGAACTTGCTTGATCTTTCTTCTCCGCAGTTCTGGTTGCTGGTTTTTTACTGTTCTCTCCTTAGGCCGCTCCTTCGTTCCCCTTCGCTAGTGATTCTTCGGGGGACTGCAGCTCTTCTCCCATAGCCCTTGTTTCTTTTGCTCTGTCGCCAACGCAATCTCGAGTTCGGCGATTCTCATCAGCAGGTCACTCTGGGCAACCATCATTCTCTCCATTTATTCCCTCGACCTCACATTGCCTACACTTCGCATAAGCTTCTTTTCCTTCCGCTTTCACACTTGGGTCTACTTTCAAAGCCACCCCACATCCTGAACATTTTACAGTCTTTTTAACCATGTCTTTCCGACACCTATTGTCCGTACGACATGTCTGACTCGATAATTACAATACGAGCCCTGCCTACGAAAAAGAGAAAGTCTAAGCTCCCGTACAAAAATTTGAGTGTTCAATGCACGTGCACCTCCCCAGCGGGGTGGCAAAAAAAAAATAAAACACACACACGCACAAACTAATAAATACATGGTGACTGACCCCCGAAAAAGCCGTACAATAAAATGAGTGCAACAGGAATTTTAACTGCTGCCTTATAATTATAAAGACAAGCTCAAAACATGCAAAACAACGTATCTGCGCTGTCGATCGGGAGCGCTCAAAAATATGTCATCCACCGTGACAGTCCGAACTGAACGTTTCGCGCTTGCAGCGCCCCCTCTGCATGGAAATGAAGCATTTTACCACAGAGCTACGCCATCTCTTGAAACTACTTTTCAAATAGATGCAAGTTTTCGTAAAACGTCAAACGTGGTTGCAGCCTATCCAAAATTGGTGGATTCGACCGGAAGTCACATGCGGCCTGGGCCTTGAAACGGTGCCAATTTTGGGCCCGCCAACGAACGCCTGTCGCGTCCGTTGTTGGTTGTGGTGGTGAAAAACTTTATTCATCACAAATCCAAAAAGTAAAATGATATTTAAAAAAATAAAAAGCAGAGTTGTGGGCGGCGTTCAGGCTGCCGGTTGTGGCGTCCAGGCAGTGACTAGCCACGTCGTCCTCCGCCCAAGTCACCAGCCGAAGTTGCAGGTCCGATCTGGTGCTGGACAAAGCAGCCTCTCGCTGCTGCGGACTTCTGAGGTGCCAAGAGGCAGGGGGAAAATGTGCCGGACACGAGTAGAGTATGTGCTCATAGTTGGCAATTGAGCTGCTACATAAGCGGCAGGCCGGCGAGTACGTTCCAGGGTGGAAGAGGGCAAGATGTGCAGGAGTTAGGAAGGTGCGGGCCTGAAGTCGGCGCCACAGGTGTTGTTGGTGCTGAGAAAGGAATTGGTGTGGTGGGGGGAAGGTGAGGCAGGATAGGTGCTAGTGCAATGTGATGTCGTGGTACGCGAGAAGCGCGTCTCCTTCCGAACTTACGCCAGAGCGCGGAGGCTCGTGCTGTTCTGCGGGAGTGGTGATGTTTGGGATGCATATTCTTTGGTAGGGGATCGATGGCTAAAAGGGAAAAGGCGCGGGAAGGGATGGGCAGTGAGATGGGAAGAGGCAAGAGCGGGGAGAGTTTAAGGGTGGAGAGAAGTTCGCGACCTGACCGTGTGCGAGAGAGACGGAGGAGCTGGGCCGTGTGATAGGCCTTCGTCAGCTCCGTGAGGGAGCAGTGGACACCCATCGACAGTAGCCAATCCGTTGAGGTAGATGTGGTAAGGGACAGGGCTGACTTATACGCTTGACGAATAAGGCAGTTGCCTTTGTCTTCCTCGGCGCCAAAAAGAAAGAGATACGGTATAGAATAAACAAAACGAGAACAAAGGCCTTACCCAGGCGGTGGAGGTCATGTTCGCGCATTCCATGGTGGTGGTTTGCAATTTGGCGTATGAGGTGCATGGTCTGGTGTACAGCGTTGCTGAGTTGAGTGATCAGGGTAGGGTGCTTACCATTGGACTGAAGAAAGAGTCCAAGGGTGCAAAGGGTAGAGACAAGAGGAAGTGGTGAGCCGTAAACGGAGATAGTGAGCGGAGAAGCTGACAAGGGAGCATCTGCCCGAGGCAGGAGGAGCAAAAGCCCCGATATGGTTGCCGAGCAGCTCAACCCGATAGCTCGGGCGTGAGATGTCACAACGTCCACATCCGACTGGAGAGTGGTCTCCATGCCGCCAAGATTGCCGGTGGTCACCCAAAGGGAGAAATTATCGGCATAGAAAGCATGATATAGAGCTGGTATTGTGCTAAGCTTGCGTGCCAGTGGGAAGAGGGTAATGTTAAAGAGAAGAGCGGACAGGACAGACGCTTGGGGAGTACCCTTATTGACTAAGGAGAAAGAAGGAGAAGAAAGTGGGCCGTATAAAATTTCTGCACTGCGGTGGGCGAGAAAAGCGGTGGATGTAAGCATGTACACAGTGTCCGACGTCAAGGGAGGAGAGAGCGTCCAGAATAACTGTGTAGTGTACATAGTCGAACGCTTTCGTTAGGTCCAGCGCCAGAATAGCTCGAGTGCGTTTTTGGTGGGATGGGTGTAAGACATCTTCGGAGAGTTGGAGCGTGACATCCTGGGTAGACAACTGCGCACGAAAGCCGAACATGGAGTTCGGATATGGGTTATGGTCATCCAGGTGGGTTTGGAGGCAGGCCAGAATTACATGCTCGAACAGCTTGCCAAGGCAAGATGTCAGCGAGATTGGGCGGAGGTGCTTGAGGGAAATGGGTTTGCCAGGTTGAGGGATGAAAGAGACACGTGCGTGAGTCCAGGAGGAGGGAAGAGTACCAGCCTGCTAGTGTGTGTTGAGAAGATCGGTAAGGGCTTCGAGGGAGGAGGTATCTAGGTTGCGGAGAGGCTTGTTAGTAATGCGTTCCGCACTCGAAGCCGAGGTTGTGCTGAGCTTGAATAGCGCAGCACGAACATCACCCAAAGAAATGTCAGCATCAAGGTCGCTGCTGGAGAAGCCGGAGTAAGCAGGAAGTGGAGTGTGGGGGTCGGTGCAGAGGTAGCGGTCGCAGAGGGTCGCCAGAAACTCGGTATCGGTTAGTGAGGAAGAGTCAAGTAGAAGGGAGACATCCTTGCGCTGGGATGTTTTGGTATGGGTGGAGTCAAGCAGCACCCTGAGATGCGAATAAGTGTCGTGGAGGCCAAGGTTGCCGGCGGCCATGCGGTCGCACGTTTGACCCCACTGTTGTTGTAGAAGAAAGGAGCAGTGCTCCTCCATGACCAACGCGAGCCGGGCCAAATGAAGGCGCTGGCGGCGATTATGTTTCTGGGCCTGCCATCGACTGCGGACAGCATTATAGGCCTCCCAAAGATGCAGCAGACGGCTGTCTGCCGTAGTGGATTGTGGCGCTGCAGGGAATGTGGGTGTAGCAGTCCGGAGATCTGCCAAAATTGTCTCCGTCCAGACTGAGAGGTCCGTGATAGCAGAAGGAGAGAAAGCAGAGAGGCGAAGGGAGCGGAAGCGATCCCAGTCCACTACCTGGGCAAGACAAGTAGAGGAGCGAGCAAGGGAGCGGAGTGGGAAAGTGGTGCAAAGAACGTAGTGATTGCTGCCGAGGGAGATACCCGTATTAGACCAGGATGAGTCCGCTACCATTCTGGCGAGTGCAAGGTCCGTATTGGTGTCTCGTTGAACACTGGATCCGATTCTGGTGGGGCGAGTGAAGTCGTTAAGAATCAATGGATGTTCGTTGTGGATGAAGTTCCAGATTGAGTGGCCCTTGCGGGTATTCTGGGGGTAGCCTCAGCTGGTATGGGGGGCATTAAAGTCGCCTAGAATTTTAGGGCATTGCGGCCAGCGCAGGAAAGCGCTTTGTATAGGACGACAAGTAGAGGGGCAGAAGGAGATTTGGGAGGGCTGTACACATTGAGGACAAAAAGGCTTGCCTCAGTGCGACGGCGAGGAAGGATCTCATGGAGAAGATGGGCACATTCCGGAACGTCCAACTGGTGCAGCACCGCAGCAAGGTGACGGTGCACGAGCGTCTCAACGTTCGGGTGGGCCTCACAAGATGGATGAAAGGTGGTGTAATCACGATGTTTTACAGGACTTAGTGGTTCTTGAAGTGCTATGACAGACGGAGTAGTGTCGGGAGAGATGTTCTCAAGGTGGAGCTCAAGGGTGCTCTGTTTGGTGCGGAACACCCGACAGTTGCACTGGCAAAGATTAATAAGCTGCGGGTGGTGCCTGGCCATGATGAATGGCAAGTAGACTGGGCATAGTTGGTGTACGTGCCAGGGTGAGCGGGGCAGAGAGCGAGCGATGCACAATGGTGGCCTCAGTGGCGCTCTGTCGGGTCTCTAAAGCGTCTACCCTGGCGTCTAAGGTGGCGAGGTGGGAGTCGACGGCGGCCACGCGTGTTTCGATAGAGGCTACATGTAGTTGGTGTACGTGCCGGGGTGGGCTGGGCGGGGAGCGAGCGATGCGCAATGGTGGCCTCACTGGCGCTCTGTCGGGTCTCTAAGGCATCTACCCTGGCGTCTAAGGTGGTGAGGTGGGAGTCGACGGCGGCCGCGGGCGTTTCGATAGAGGCTACACACTCTTCAAGTCGTGTGAAGCGGGACATGGTGCGCTGTAGGAACGACTCCAAGAAGCGGGCTTTTCGCGATCGACGTCACGCTCATGCGGGGCGATAGCGTCGGAGGAGGGTGATAGGCGTTTCTGCGGGGCTTGACGAGTAGGGGAACAGGCGCGCGATGATGCAGCCAATGGGGCCATGTTAATGGACTCCTGAGCTGGTGCCGGTGGAGATGGCGTTTGTGTAGGAGTGGTAGCTGGGAAAACCGGAGGTGCGGGCGATGACAGACGTGCCAGCGCGGCCTGCAGCTGATGCGTCAGCTCTTGAATTTGGAGCTTTTGGGCAGTTATCGGGCTGGAGAGCCGCGATTTTGGTGTCCGACGTGTGAGGCTGCGTTTTCGAGCTTACAGGTGGTGTGGCCGTGGTGGTGGTCTGAGTGCTGGCGGGGGCGGTGGACACCTCGGACCTGAGCAGGGGCGGGAAAAATATGGTGTGGTGGTGGCTGGAAGACCGGGCACCGTGGTATGTAGACCGGTGGCGGGGGCGAGAAGGCCGGGAGCTCTTGAGGATTGGCCCGGTGGGTGGTACTAGTGGCGGAGGCTGGGGCTTCGAGCTGGACGCAGGTGATGGGCCACTCCTGTTGAAACGGAGTTTGCATGGACGTGAGCCCATGACGTGTCCTTTTTTGCACAGGATGCAGCATGGGATGCAGGTCAAGGGCTCAACTCACTCGTGGGTGTGACTGCAGCGCTAGCAGAGGGTGGACTTGGGCTTGATGCAGGAGTCCAGCAGTGAATGCAGGCCTCGGCTTTTGGGCGGAACTGGTGACAGCGGTAGACGCCGCAACTGAAAATGATCGAAGAGGGGAGGATAGTAGTGCCGACAAAGGTGATCAGGATGGATTCTTAGCGCCCCATCCGGCGCCCGTCAGCGATGGCATAGAGTGTGTTTGAATTCATTGACTAAAGATCTTGGATGATCTCGTCCTGTGTTTGGGAGTCGACGGCGTTGTAGATGATGCCACGAAGGGCATTGTCTGGTGCTGCCATGTAGGCACGTAGGGAATAAGAGATGGTACCCAGCCGGAGCTCACATGCACGGAGACAGAGACGTGCACGTGGCTCAGAGGGGTGCTGACAGTTAGTGATTTGTTGTATGGATTGATGCGTATGCGGTTGGCGAGATGTTGGCGAGTCGATGTTGGCGAGACTGCAGAGAGTTTGCAGCAGAACACCGTTAGTTGTATTGCGGGGGTCAAGTCCTTCTCCCGGTCTGAAGACGATTTTGAAGTCCTCTGCAGGGAGTTGAAAGAGGGGAGCATGACGACGAAAAGTGAGAGCACTAGGGGTGGTGTCCAACGGTCGAGAAGTCTCCTGCGACGGGGTCGAGGAAGGCGACGTTGAAGTGATGGGCTGGTGGGCCACGGCTGCACGGTGTGCTTTTACTGCATGGATCCAGCGTGAGTCAGCTTCGAATTCAGCTGGAGCGATGGATTCACCGTAGACTTGTTACTCCATGTCGGCGGCTTGGAGATTCAAGAAAGCTTTCGGTGAAGGCGGCGAAACGAGAGTGGCGTCAGTCGCTGTTATGACTCAGAACGCGCCTGTGCGTTCCGCGGGCGCGCGTAGTCGAGCGGCGCACGATAGCGCACATCGGCGGCGTGGCAAAGCACGAAAGTGGCTTAGAAGTGTAAAAAACGGGCGTGATTCAGCTTCAAAGGTGTTAAAATTATCCGCTCACCTTCACGGATGCACTGGGGAAGTTTCACGAAGAAAGGGTGAAGAGTTGTGGTGAAACGGGCCAAGAAGCATGGAGCTCATGCGACGCATGTCTGTCCACTCCTCTGGCTAGGCGCTATTCCGCGTCCATTGCACCTCGCGTCGGAGCTCGCGTTTTTCTAGTCTAGCGTCGCTGTGTCCAACGCTCCCAACAAACGTTTCTTGTATGTAAAAAACGAAAGAGAGACTTTCCTTCTTTCAGTTTCGCCGTGATGAGCGGGAAAATGAGGTGACCACAAGTTTTTTGTGGCACGATGTACTGTTTTGATACAACCGTCACGTGGACACTCCTTTAAAAGTCATCACTTCTTCATACAGCCATCAATTGTAGGTACTTGCCAAGTGCTGAACTTTATTTATGTAGGTTTCCAGGGACAACATTCTCGCGAGCATGAGCGCTTCATATCAGCTTCTGTACTGCTAATACGAATGTCCTATTTGGCATTGTTGAGCAAGTGCAGACAACTGGCTATATACACATCTGCAACTCTTCAACATATGTCTGTGCGTGGAGTATTTGTACATATATCTATCGCCATTTTATGACGTGTCGCTCAATAAAAAAATTGCAACAGGGTCGCCTTTGTTTCGCATGTCTCACATAACGTGGATTCCCAAATGCGTGGGACCTGCCGATTTTTTCTTTGCTTACAACTTGCACTGGTGTTGACATGGCCCGTCAGCCCTTGAACAATCAACGTTTTCAAGGCGAGACCAAGCTTTGCTGGAGCAGAAGCCACTACTTTCTGTAGATGTGTCTGTGTGAAGGTGTGCCTGTGCGAAGGCTCTAGCCAAGAGGGTGTATCTCTCCAAGCAATACCAGCGGATTGCGTGCGCGGCTTTGTTTTCACAAAGAAGTGCAATGCATCCCTCACGTTTTGTTTCACGAGATTCTACTGTAATTTATTATATAATAAACAAATTATCAGCGCACAATACTTGCGTGAAATGCAGGCGAAACGACAGCAATTCAGTTCGACAAAAGTAAAAACTTTGATAAGACATGGTGAATTATGATAGAAGGTAGGATGGACAAAACGCCACAAAAATTCGAAAATTGTGAACATATGCCTTTATTAGACTTGTTACTATTAAACGTAAATGCACAAACTTTCCTTTTTATATAAGGTCTTTGTTTCATAAATGTGACCATGTTGCGACATTTCATAAGATTGTTAAAAAATTAATAAGAAAATGCAACGTATATCCCATTTTGCCCCTACCTACAGGCTTTTTCCCGAACTATCGCGGAAAAATAGGGCAGATCCCACGTACAGTGGAAATCGATGATATGCGAAGCACGAATGAGAAAGGTTGATATCACGCTTAAAATCAGCACAAAGTTACTGTGCGAACGTAAATTATGCCATACAGGACTACTTTGTGATGATTATCGTCTTCGAACGTATCATGTACCCTCGTTGTCTACTCACGTCCCGTAGTACCAAATATGGTATATGTGGAGCTAGCGAAACGGCCACGAGCGCGCTATGAGCGAAGCGTGTAGTCATGTTTTACATCACACACGTCACGATTATCATGTTTGGACCTGTCAATTGCCTTCATTGTTCATTCAAGTCATGTAATCTAGCGGAACGACCGCGAGCGCATCAGCTTTGTATGTAGACATATTTCATGTCACGCATGCCCGGCTGCAGTAGTTTTGTGACTAAGGTATTCGGCTGACCTACAGGTTGCGGGATCAAATCCCGGCGGCGGCTGCATTTTCGATCGAGATGAAAATTCTATAGGCCCGTGTGCTCAGATTTTGGCGCATGTTAAAGAACCCCTAGTGGACAAAATTTCCGGAGCCCTCCACTATGGCGTATTTCATATTTATATGGTGGTTTGAGGACGTTAAACACCAGATATAAATTATATGACACGAATCTCATGATTATCATGTTTGCACCAGTCATATACCTTCGTAATCCAGTCACATCACGTAACACCAAATTTGGTATTGTAATTTAGCGAAACGACCGCGATTGCTCTATGAATGTGGCGTGTAGTCATGGCTTGCATGTCATGATTTTCACTTTGTGACTACTTACTTATGCTCATCTTATACTCATGTTACGTAATACTAAATTTGGTATCGATACCACTAACGAAACGGCCAGGACAGCTAAAAGTTCTAGGCGGCCACATAGATAGATAGATAGATAGATAGATAATAGATAGATAGATAGATAGATAGATAGATAGATAGATAGATAGATAGATAGATAGATAGATAGATAGATAGACAGACAGACAGACAGACTAACAGACAGACAGATAGATAGATAGATAGATAGATAGATAGATAGATAGATAGATAGATAGATAGATAGATAGATAGATAGATAGATAGATAGATAGATAGATAGATAGATATGGTCAAAGTGGTCAAAGTTCGCTAAGAAATGATTCGCATATAAAACGAGGCAATGAGAAAAAGTTTTTCTATCTGACTTTTTTTTTTCAAAAGATCGACCTGAAATTCACTCTGTGAGCCCTCACACAGTTCTCCTAAGCCCATGTCTTGCACTCCATGCACTGACTCTAGACTTACCCCGGCGCTCTGTTGCTCCGAAACTCCTTGCAGAACAAACACCTTCAGTCTTTCGAACAAAAAAGAATATCTCTGTATCATCATCCTTGTGCTAGTGTGTTATTTTTTAATGCTTTTATTTCATTGGAATATTTAAAGAATTAAATGTATATGTGTTTTATCACCCTTCGTTCGCCCTTTTTGACATTTTATGCAAAACTGCACAGACATTTTGTGGCTTTCAATTTTGTCAGCTGGGCTTTGTGAGGCGATGAATTTTCTATTTTGACGCTTGTAACTTATAAGTCTTGAAATGAAACTATTTCATTACAGCTCAATTACAAGACGTGTTTATGAACGGCTTGAGTCACATATTCATCCAATTTTTACGAGCCTCTTGAGAGCATGCTTGAGAACGCGGAAGAATCTCGACGCAGAGCGCACAAAGTAAGGACTGATTCAACAGCAATCAGTGTTTTTCGTGCCTTTTTCCTCCGAGAAGGCTCTTTGTTATAAAATTTTGTACGTACAAATTCTACGAATAAAGAAATACATATATGAATGTAAGGTAATGGTTCACTTAATAAGACTCTCTAAAATAACTTGACACCGTTTTGTCGCGTTTTGCCTCTCTGATATGCCCAAAAAAAAAACAGTTCGGCTCCTGGCACCAATTAAACTAATATTTTTGGTAGTAAGTAGCTAGAAGTATGAAGTATCAAAATATATACTCATCTTCTTGTACTGACACGGGCGTACATTCATGCATGAATCGAAAAATTCACTTGAGCAGAATTTCACACTTTTTTGACGGGTCACAGGCACAAGCCACATAGTACTCCCCGCGTGAACTGTTTCAGCAATCATCAACTTTTAAACGTCAAAAAGTATCATCATCATCACCATCATCATCATCAGCCTTACTACGTGTACTGCAGGACAAAAGCCTCTCCCATGTTCCGTCAGTTAACCCGGTCCTGTGCTTGCTGCTGCCAATTTATACCTGCAAACTTCTTAATCTCATCTGCCCACCTAACCTTCTGTCTCCCCCTAACCCGCTTCCCTTCTCTGCGAATCCAGTTAGTTACCTTTAATGACCAGCGGTTATCCTGTGTACGCGCTACATGCCCGGCCCATCTCTATTTCCTCTTCTTCATTTCAACTATGATATCCTTAACCCCCGTCTGTCCCCTAATCCACTCTGCGCTCTTCTTGTCTCTTAAGGTTACACCTACTACTTTTCTTTCCATTGCTCGCTGCGTCGTCCTCAGTTTAAGCTGAACCCTCTTTGTAAGTCTCCAGGTTTCTGCTCCGTAGCTAAGTACCGGCAAGATACAGCTGTTATATACCTTCCTCTAGAGGGATAGTGGCAATCTACCTGTCATAGAACATTATAGGTTAAGTGGGACAGTGTTACAACTTATTAAATCTTATTTAAAAACGCGCTTTCAATACGTTGAACTAAATAAATGAAAATCACACCTTAGGCCTATTCAATATGCGGTTCCTCAGGGTAGCATACTAGGACCGATTCTTTTCCTTTTCTATATTAATGATAATTTAAGAATCTATGAGGATTGTAAAAATATTATATATGCCGACGATTGCTCGGTACTTCTTGAGGGAAGAGACTTGGATACACTAACACGAAAGGGCGATATATTCTGTCTTAACTTACAGATCTGGTGCAAGTTCAATAGGCTTACTTTAAACGAATCGAAAACTAAATGTTTGTTGTTTCGTGCCCCGGGCATTTTAAGAAGCATCGACGATTATATAACTCTCGGGCCATTTCAAATCAAAATCGAGAAACTTATTAAGATTTTTGGTGTCATTTTTTCAGAAAATATGTCCTGGAATGAACGTGTGAGAACCTTATTGCCAAAACTAAGCAGAGCCGCCGGTGTATTAAGCCGAAACCGTCACACTTTTCTTGTTAGCATTAAAAGAATGTTATATTTCGGGCTCTTCAACTCTCACTTATATTATTGCACGCTAATATGGGGAAACACAACATTATCAAACTTACAGCAAATATTTTTGGTCCAGAAAAAAGCACCTCGTTCAATAGAAAACGTCCCGTGTCTAGAACACACAGAACCTTTATTCCACAAACATAAAAATATGAAGATTCACAACATATACAAGCATAAACTTCTGAGAACATACAAAAATGCCAAATTAGGAAGAACACAGCTATTCGAAGAAATTGCAAATCTTCGAGCAAATACGATTTCCTATCCTTTCAGGTATCACCCACCACACCACGTTCCTTTCTCGCGTACCCATTATGGGAAAGAAAAACTTTATTATGTACTCGAAACCACAATAAATGAACTAGAACAAAGAAATGTTGACGTTCTTAACTTTACTAACAAAACCTTACTAGATCTGTTTATGTAAATGTATTAGAACTACTCATGTTTGTATATTTACAGTAGCTGTGTTTAGTAAAGTGATTGTAACTTAAAACATACATTGATGTTTTTTTCATTAGAACACCGTAGTCTGCATAATTACTTTTGGTAATCGCATTGTATATACTGTGGCTATATAGACTTGTTAGATGTTTTGCCCTGTCACTACTGCTGTACGGGTGACTAGAGCTTAGTCAAGCTGCACAAGCGCAGCTTTTTTCTCTGGTCCCCTATTTTCGCAGTGACAATGCGCTGTATTGTCTGAAGCGAAAATAAAACTTGATTTTATTGATTGATTGATTGATGGATTGATAATTTGAGAGTGCTTGCCGATTGTGCTCCGCCCCATTCTTATTCTTCTAGTTACTTCAATCTCGTGGTTCGGCTCTGTGGTTATTACCTGCCCTAAGTAGACATAGTCTTTTACAACTTCAAGTGCACTATTAACTATCTCGAAGCGCTGCTCCTTTCCGAGGTTATTGTACATTACTTTCGTTTTCTGCAGATTAATTTTAAGACCCACCTTTCTGCTTTCCTTGTCTAACCTCGTAATCATGAGTTGCGTAATCGAAACTCCGTAATCAAAAAGTATACCAGCATCTACGACTGGAGAAGAGAAACAAATAAAAGCATTTTTTAATAGCTACAGAGGGCGGCAAAGTCAAAATGTTGCGTTTTGCCCCACGTCTCATTTCACCTCATTCTAAACGCCTTGAAGCGCGATAGGATTTTTTCGCTCTATACTAGTTTCAGCTACGTCTATTCAGTAACGACCTCGACCGTCGCTATTTGCCGTTGCAAATATTTTTAAGTAACAACGCGATAGAGCTGGCAAAAAGGCTTTAAAGTAAACTTGAGGCACAAACGTGGTGGAGGCCGCCATTGCGTGGCGGGTGCTGGGCAAGCCTCTGGTAGCTGCTGCTCTAATATTTTAAGATTAGAGAGAAGGAATAAAATATTTATTGGTAAAATAAGTCGATACCGTGGTTGAACTTCCTAGTCCGGAAGACCATTGGCTCTTGCCGCCATCCTATCTTGGTCGACCAGGGCTTGCTACACTGGGTCAGAGCTGGACAGGGTCGCTTCCGGCTCGACTAATGTAGAATTATGATTGTCCTATATAGCGGGATTATTTTGGCATTCCCAGACCAAGTGAAATAAAGTGGCCGTCTGGGGACAGAATTTACACTGCGGATTGTACATCGAAGGGTCTATCTTTGACAATACATAGGGATTTGGAAATGCTGATGATTGTAGTCGTCTCCACATGACCTGCGATGCCTTATCTAATTGAGGGTCAGGTGGGGGAAGAGTGTGCCTACTCAGCGTTATATGTTGCAGGATGTCAGTATATGAAATGAGTGGCTGGGGATCGTCCTGGTGAGTAAGAAGGTGCGCTGGGGATGAAGCAATGGAGGCCTGGTGTAAGAGATTGCGAGCGGAGGCATGAGCGTGTTCATTGCCTGTAACTCCTGTGTGCCCTGTTACGCATAGAAGTTGTATCCACTGACCCTTTTGACGACGGGCCACAGCCTGTTGCAGAATTGAATGTGTAACCAGCCTACTTGACCTCTGACGAAATTGCGATATGCCGCCCGGGAATCCGTTAGCGCAAAGGTAGCTTTGGGTTACGCATGGCTAAGGCTATACCGGCCTCTTCCATGAATGCGATGTCTACTCAACTAGCTGAGATTCAGTCAATGACCTGTCCCCTGTTTACCACGGCTGCCGTGGTGCGGTTGTGCAGGGGTCCAGCGGCATACCCAAACATGGCGTGTTCACATTCTGAATATTTGTCATACACTTTAGCTCCGCAGCTCATCTCTTGTTTTAGATGTATGGTGTGCTTATTACAAGGCGAAGGCAAAATATGGACTTCCTTTTACCGTTCGTGTGGTAGTGACACTCTACCAGTGGCCTGCATTGGTGGATTTATGCCGAGAGCGTCTAGCGTGGCGCGACTTTTCTTGCTTCGTGTGAGCCGAACCGCTTAGTTTATGTGATGAGCTTCGAAGAGCTCTGACGCGGTATTATATATGCCACTTGCAAGTAATCTGTCATTAATGGCCCAGGGCGTAGATTGAGGGCTTTCCGATAGGAAAGTCATTGTAGACAGTCTAATTTGTTTTGATCTTTTTTTTTTTCAGATCGCGCAAGTACGCAAAGGTGTAAGCGGCGCGTCTGATCACAAAGACTTGTACAAAACGCAATGTGTCTGCTTCCTTTGCGCGTCAGTGTCGATTGACTATTCTAGATATCATTCGTGAGATACGTGTACAGGTATGACGTAACTTTTCGATCGCTACCTTGTTGTTGCCCTGAATATTAATCTGCGCTCCGAGGACGTGAATGGTTTCTACTTCCTTCACTGGGGATTGATCAATTAGGATATTCAAAAAAATGTAATTTACGTTGCCTGAATGCTTGCAATTTTGATTTAGTGGGGGAGCACAGTAAGTACGCATGTTCGGCCGATGTGTTCCACGGTATCCACGTCCGGTTGAAGCGCTTCTTTCATTTGCCACATGGTGCTGGTGTTCGTCGAAACGGTAACGTTGTCAGCGTATATTGCGTGCTTGATTTCGGGTATCTCGCCGAGTGCTTTGGAAAGATCTAGCAAAGCGATATTAAATAGTAGTGGTGAGATTACGGCTCCTTGCATTGTTCTGGAGTCTTCCATTGTGATGGGGGCTGATCTGGCGCCGCCTACTCGTATGGTCAGTGGACGGTTGTGCAGGAAGTTGCACACAAAATCGTTTGCACATTGATAGCTTTCTATTTTAGCCAGGTTAGCCAGGATAGCCGAGTGCCGGACATTATCAAAGGCTTTTTCAAAGTCCATTGCTACAAATGCGCGCTCCTGTTGCGTGACTCCACTGGGGCGTTTGATTATGCCTTGCATTAAGTAAAAAAAATCCTGTGTCAATAAATGTGCTCTAAAACCAAACATGGTATTTGGGAAAAGGTCTTTACCCTCCATGTACTCAGTGAACCAAATGTACAGTGCAATCTTCATCACCTTGCTGGCACAAGAGGTTCGGGAAATGAGACGAAGGTTGCCTACATTGATCGGCTTTCCGTATTAGGGAATGCAGGTACTTTCAGCCATTCCCATTCCAGAGGAACTATACCATCGACTCAATACTTATTAGATATATATGTTGGGTTTAACGTTCAAAAACCACCATATGGTTTTGAGAGACGCCATAGTGAAGGGCTCCGGAAATTTCGACCACCTGGGGTTCTTTAACCTGCACCCAAATCTGAGCACACAGGCATACAACATTTCCGCCTCCATCGGAAATGCAGCCACCGCAGCCGACCCAATACTTGATAGTAAGATCAGTAAATATATTGAGCATGTCTTCACCTAAGTTGGCTATGAAAGCCATAGTAATTTGGTGAAGACCTGGAGCCATTCCACGACGTATCATATCAATTACCACTCTGATTTTCGATGCCGTGAAATCTCAATCCATTTCAGGGTTTTCGATTTTGCTGTAATCAAGGACGTGGTCAGCGCTCACGGAGGTATTGATGTATTTGTCCTCTAGATCTCGATATAGTTGAGCAGTGTCTCCTGCCGTAGTATGGATAGCCCGCTGAAGGTTTCGATGGGTGGCTCCACGTGATTGTTCTGTGTCTCTAAGATACCGGAGTTAGTGCCAGGCTGATTTAACGTGTAATGTACTCATGAGTGCGTCACACTTCGCGAGCCAATTAATTATCTTTTGCAAGTTTGGTGGCATATTCCACTGCTTGTGCTGTAACTTCCACGATGTGACGTTTGAGCTTGCGGTTAAGATTCTGGCGCTTCCATTGTTTGGTCAGCTGACGTCTTGCATACCAGAGGTGCAGCAGGTGCTGATGTACTGCTGGTATTTTCCGGTCGGTTTTAAATTATCTGGTCACTTCCTTCCTCAGCTGAATGTGTGTTCGTTACCACTCGTCATAGGAATCAGGTGGCTGGTGAAATGGAAAGTGTTCTGTTTTGCGGAAAGCGTGCCAATCTACCAGTTGGACTGATTTATCACGTGCTTTATGACGGCCATATGTTTTGGTGTTATCAATGAGATAATGGTCACTTCCCAGCGCTTCCTAGGAGTACAGCCATTTGGGTTTCGGAGCATTGAGAGTCATCATAAGGTCTAGGCATGTGTTGCGTGATACGCTGCTGCCGATCCGAATTTCTTTCTCGACTTGCTCGCTGGATTTCGTGCCGACTGGTTGTGCCCTCACGATCTCCGACGACAGCGTAGCTCTGGCTGACTGGTCTGGCCCTACGCCATCTCGTGAGGCCGATCACTGACGACAGCATAGCTCTGGCCGACTGGGCTTGCCGTACGACATCTTTTGATGCCCACAAGAACTCCCGTCGAGTGGTGCTCTGTCGTCGGACTCCTGCGACCGTATTCATCTTTGCTATCTTCTTACTTCCATCATTCGCTGTCTCTGCGCCTCGCTCTCTCCTTCCTCCCTCTATATTGTTACACGACATCAGCAACGAAAGACATCCATAGACGACGAAGACAATGAAAGCGACCGTGCTCGTGTTGTTGTTGCTGTTGGGCCTTTATCTTGGCTGCAGCTGCCTCTGACTCTCGCTGCATATTTTGTAAGTATATTTATTGCATTCATTATCTCACCTCCGTGACATTTGGTGGTGGTGCGGGGTACAACACGATATAATGGAGCTCCGCAGTGGCTGACGCTTGGATTTTTCCACCATGGCAAACCAGGGACCCGCTCCCACCGAGGCGACTACAACAACAACTGTTGTCCTTCCGCAGCTAAAAGATCCGTTACCGCTGGGAAGAATTTCTTATGTTATTCAATATCCTGTTCTACTAGGAAGGAACAGCAAAAGTGTGGTTCGAGAACCATGAAGATGAAATCGGAAGCTGGAATGCGTGCAAAGGAAAGATGCGGGCCCTTTTCGGCAAGTCTGTGGGTGGAAAGGCAGCGGCCAAGAAGGAGTTGGCATCTCGTGCGCAAACGTCATCAGAGTCCTACGTGGCTTAAATACAAGACGTGCTTGCCCTTTGCCGAAAAGCAGACAACGGTATGGAAGAAACCGAAAAAGTAGCTCACATAATTAAAGACATTGCAGATGATGCATTCAACCTTCTCATATGCAAGGACTGCAACTCGGTCGATGTCATCATCAAGGAGTGCGAGCGTTTTTAGGACGCGAAAAGTCGACGTATCACCCCTAATTCCACTCGACTACCAAACACAGTAGCAACCTGGTAGTGCGAAGACGGGTCTACACTACAGACGCCATTAACTGCAGAGCACGTGACCAAGATCATCAGACGTGAATTTGAAGCTCTGTCTCCTGCGTCCACGTGCTCCCATGCCTGTGACTCTAGCCCTCAGATAATGCCACTGATACATGCCAGTGTGCGACAAGAGCATTCCAATGCTGGACTGGCCTCCGAGTGCACTACAGCTCCCTCTCAGCCGATCAACCGTCGTCGCCCTCCGTTTCGTATGCCCAAGGCTAAAGCCTTCGGGCGCGCCCTCGCATTCCAGCCGAGTGGAGGACTGCTGACGATCGCCCGATTTGTTTCAACTGCCACCGTACCGAACACGTGGTCTGCCATTGTAAAACTCGGTGGTATTGGTGTCAGGCATTCTATGGGTACACCCATCGGCCAGAGAGGGATCATGCACGCTTTAAAATTTACCGAGAGTCCCCTCAGGCCACCAGTGAAGACGTTCCTTTTATGCCGCCATATCGTCGTCACTCTCCATCTCCGCATGCTCACCAGTCCCATTCACCGCTCTCCCGTCACCCGTCGTCTCGCTCGCCTCACTTTCACCGACCAACGTCGCTGGCTGATCACCTGCCGCAGGAAAACTAGATGATGCAGCTCCCAGAGGTGATGCTGCATCGACCACTTGCCCGCCAAATCCTCTGAGCATGCTGCCGACTCGACGCAACCTTATTGACATTGAAGTAGATGACACACCCGTTGTTGCACTTGTGGACACAGGGGCTCACATATCAGTGATGAATTCAGAACTTCGTTGCCGCCTTAAGAAAGTTTTAACGACACCCACAGTGCCACTCATTCAGGTCGCCGACGACGGCACGTTTCCGGTGCTTGCAATGTGCTCTGCGCGTATAAGTGTGGCTGATCGCTCCAGGACAGGGCTATTTCCTGTGCTCGAGAGATGTTCCCATGAACTTATCCTCAGCATGGACTTTTTATCCACCCACTCTGCCCTTATTGATTGTGGAACCGGCATGCTTCAACTTTATTTACCGTGTTACCATGACGACCCAACACCAGCTCAACCCCATCTGTGTTTTGCAGATCACGTTCGCCTAGCACCTCAAGCCATTACTTACGTGAACCTGACATTTGTCGCTCCTGTTCACGATGGTGACTACATGTTGACGCCTATTGCTGACGTTCTGCTGGCCGGAAATGTTGCCGTGCCTCACACACTTTTGACAGTCACGGGAAATACAGCATCTCTTACGATCCTAAACTTCAGCTGGTGCGCTCAAATTATCCCAGATGGTATGACTTTGGCAAAAGTTTCTTCTATAAATGCTGCCATTTCGCCGTTCGTTGCCGAATCTTCTTCGTCCTCTGCTCCATCCTCATCCTCGAAGAGCGCAGCGGATGCCACCATCGACAAGATGACCACTCCGGATCTTATTCCAGCACAGACAGCTGACATCCGGCATATGCTGAAATCCTACCGCGACATCTTTGATTTTGATGACCGCCCTTTGGGTCAGACGTCCTTTGTAAATCATAAGATTAACACTGGAGACGCCAGCCCCATCTGATGATGTCCTTATTGCGTGTCTAATACTGAGCGACAAGTTATCCAGCACGAAATTGAAGAAATCTTCACAAAAGATGTCCTCGAACCTTCCTGCAGTCCATGGGCATCGCCGGTCGTGCTAGTCAAGAAGAAGGATGGCAGCTGGCGCTTCTGCGTAGGCTACCGTCACATAAACAAAGTAACACGTAAGGACGTGTATCCACTGCCGCGGATTGACGATGCTCTCGACTGCCTACATGGGTCTGCCTATTTTTCATCTATCGACTTGCGATCAGGATACTGGCAGATTTCTGTCGATCATCGACACCATGAGAAAACCACATTCATCACACCGGATGGACTTTTCCAGTTCAAGGTTATGCCCTTCTGGTTGTGTAATGCGCCAGCTACATTTGAAAGGATGATGGACTCTCTCCTGTGTGGATAGAAATGGACCACGTGCCTTTGCTATCTCGATGATGTCGTCGTACTTTCACCTACATTGGCAAGCCACCGTAGCCGCCTAACGGCTGTTCTAGAGGTTTCCCGCACAGCAGGACTTCAACTCAACTCTTCTAAATGTCGCTTTGGCCGTCGGGAAATCACTGTGCTGGGCCACCTTGTCAGTGCTCAAGGCGTGCAACCTGATCCTGACAAAGTTCGAGTTGTCAAAGATTTTCTCATACCACGTTCCGCAGAAGATCTACGGAGTTTTATCGGCCTTTGTTCTTACTTTCGACGTTTCGTGAAGACTTTTGCTGATATGGCCCGACCAATTACGGAGCTATTGAAGAAGGACATGCCTTTTTATTGGGGTACTGACCAAGCAGCTGCCTTCAGCACCCTTACAACATTACTTACTTCCCCACCCATCTTGGCACATTTCGACCCGTCAGCCCATACTGAAGTTCGTACCGATGCCAGCAGACATGGAATTGGTGTTGTTCTCGCCCAGCAGCGACGAGGATAGGAGCATCATTGCTTATGCCAGTCGCCTCCTTTCTCTTTCGGAGAGCAAGTTTTTCATTACAGAGCGTGAGTGCCTCGCACTAGTGTGGGCAGTCGGAAAATTTCGACCATAGTTGTTTGGCTGCGCCTTTTTGGCAATTAGAGACCACCATGCCTTGTGCTGGCTGTCGTCCCTTAAAAATCCAACTGGACGACTTGGCCACTGGGCCTTGAAACTACAAGAATACAGCTTCAACGTGGCATACGAATCTGGCCTAATGCACCAGGATGCCGACTGTCTATACCGTCACCCCGTGGACCCACCTGACGTTTCAGCACATGATTCTGACCCTAATGTATTCGCCATGTCGGCTTTCACCGACATACGCAAGGAACAGCTCAGCGATGTCTACTTGTGGTCTATCATGTAGAATCTATGTTTGCCCCACGTAGACCCGTCGCTTCACTTGTTCGTTCTACGTGATGGCATTCTTTAACGACGCAACACCAGCGCCGAGAGACCAGAGCTACTACTCGTAGTCCCTGCGATACTCCGTTCCGCTGTACTTGAACAGCTTCACGACGCCCCAACCGTGGGACATTTCGGGGTCACGCGCACGTACAATCGCCTGTGGCGTAGATTTTTCTGGCCAGGCCTTTATCATTTTGTGCGCCGATACGTTGCTGCATGTGAGTCCTGCCAGCGCTCCAAAATTCTACCTTGCCACCTGCTGGTCCGCTACAACCAATAGACATACCCACCGTTCCCTTCTATCGCGTCGGTCTTGATCTCGTTGGACCATTTCCTACTTCTCTCACTGGAAACAAGTGGATAGCCGTAGCCACTGATTACGCCACAAGATACGCTATCACAGGAGCGCTACCGACAAGCTGTGCCACTGACGTCGCGGACTTCTTGCTTCATGACGTAATTCTTCACCATGGCGCTCCTCGACAGCTGCTGAA
Source organism: Rhipicephalus microplus (assembly GCF_013339725.1). Lineage (NCBI taxonomy): Eukaryota > Metazoa > Arthropoda > Arachnida > Ixodida > Ixodidae > Rhipicephalus > Rhipicephalus microplus. Next base: position 109,959,725 of record NC_051168.1, on the reverse strand, counting down.
TGATCGTGGTCGCTCATTTCTTTGAAAAGGAGTAAGTGACATCCTTCGCTCGTGTTCGACGAGTCACAAGCTCACTACGGCCTATCACCCACAAACAAATGGTCTTACCGAGCGCCTAAATCAAACCTTGACATCAATGCTCTTCATGTACGTTTCCAAAGATCACCTTGATTGGGACGGTACTTATGTGACATTTGCGTACAATTCGTCAGGCCACAACACCTCTGGCTTCTCCTCCTTCTATTTATTGTTCGGCTGCCACCAGCGTTACCCTTCGAGACTCTTCTCCCATCAACTACGCAAACGGTTACAGAGTACACCCGGCATGCCACTGTTCGGGCTCAAGTGGCTCGCCAAATCGCACGGGAACGTCTTCTTGGCTCGCAGCTCTCTCAGAGGGCCCGCTACGATAGCCATCACTGAGTAGTTTCCTACTCTCCAAGTTCATTGGTCCTCCTCTGGACACCATGCCGCCACGTCGACCTCTCTTCGAAGCTCCTGTCTCGCTACTCGAGGCCTTACAAGGTATTACACCGGCTTACCGAGGTCACATACGAGATTGCTCCGTTGGACATTCAGTCGTCGTCGTTCGCACCCGCTACTGACGTCGTCCACGTGACCCGCCTCAAATCCTACATATCCGCATATGATCTTACTCTCCTTCAGGCGCTGAGACGGCGCTGCCAGCGGCGGGGGTTATATGTTACACTACATCGGCAACGAAAGAGCATCATAGACGACCAAGACGATGAAAGCGACCGTGCTCGTGTTGTTGTTCGTGTTGGGCCTCCATCTTGGCTGCAGCTGCCTCTCACTCTCCCTGCATATTTTGCAAATATATTTATTGCATTCATTCTCTCCCCCCTGTGACAATATGTACCTTTTAATCCTACCATTTATTCCCTTCTTTACCCCCACCCCTCGTGAGATACTGTTGAAGTGTCCTCTTCCTGAGAGACAGTTACGCACCTCATTTTTCTTTTCCTTTCATTTAAGATCTCTTCCCCTCTCCACGTGGTATAGTCCACGTCCGTGAGTTGCGTGAGCCCTTCTTAAGTCGTTAGGTTGCGTAACTTGTGCCCTTTCGAATCATCTACGACTCACCCCGATCCGAATACTTGGCGTTCAAGTCACCCAGCACTAGCAGGGGAGTGCGTACTGCTAAGGCTTTCGCCTTGCGAATGACACCACAAACGCATGGTTTTGGTCCACTTGGCTACTATATATATTTGAAACACACATTGAGCAATTGTACTTGTTGTGCGGAAGGAACTTAATGAATACATATTGCAACCTAGCATCCCTGAGTGCAAGGTCGTGCTGTAGAGTGGCGTAATGGTTGTATGCGAATGTAAATGCTGATATGCTGTCGGCACTAGCGTAAGCCGTGTACGTAAAAAGTTGGGCTGAATGTTGACTGACATCTTGTAAAGCTATTACTTCTGGCACTGATTGTAAGGCTTTATTATAGTCATGCAGCGATGCTGCTTTACGGCGGAGTCTGCGACAATTCAACTGTATTGCTGTAAACTGCGCACCCCTGCTAGCCTCACGAGGCAAGGTCGAGGCGTCGTCACTATCTAGATTGATGTGTAGGGCTGTAGCTGGCATGTTACGCTGCCAAGACAGCTGCTTGAGCCCCTTGAGATGCTTCCCTTCATTTAGTTGTAAAACTTGTAAATTGCATTTGGCAATAATTGATTCCATCTGAATGATATATTGCATTTTAGGTTCACGAGATTGCTACGCATTTCTGGCTTCGAGTGCGCTGTTGTAACTGAAAATTGATATCTCTATTGTCTGAGTTACAGTTGCTGTGAAAGCACTGAATTTCTCTTCCAGGGCCTTGTCTACCATGTCGGCTATTGAGGCCTAACTTCGCGACGTCGAGCTGCTGCACTGCGTAGAACCAATGTCTGTTTCTGTCGTTCTTGAAGGTGCCACGGGCTTCTCACAGTCTGCGGAAGTTGCAGAGGATGTCTGGGGACACTGATTTTTCTTTGTAGTTGCCTGTCAAAGACAATCAATTTTTTGCTTCTGGTATGCAACTAGCTGCTGCAGTTCGGCTAGCATTCGGTTCTGTTCATCTATAGTACTTATAAGCTGTTGGATTAACGGGGATTCGGTAGTCTGAGAGCAATTTTGTGTACCCTGGGAGGCGACCTTTGATGCCCAGCTCACCAGAGCACCTGTTCACTTGAGAGCCGTGGAAGGCGCTGTAGAAGTCTTGTCATGCTCGATGTGCTTCTGGGCTGACTGGCGTTCCCTGGGCCGAGAACGTGACATGGATCGGAACGCTGCCCGCTTCTTGGATCGAGGCCAGGATGATCTGGCGCCGGTGTCATGGCCGGCCATGTTGCTGCTTTCTTGCTGTTCCTTGTGGTCACGAGACGGTGTCCGGCTGCAGTTGCGGGCTTGGCCAGCCTGCTGCATCAAAGGCTTCGCGGAGGCTTATTGGCAATATCTGCGCGGACAGTCGTGAGAGCCAGTAGCGTGTGACGCGCCACAGAGCACACAGCTTGGATGACACTCATGTGGTTGCGACGCGACTAGTCCAGTTTTGATTCAATGTTATATGGGATTTAACGTCCCAAAATCACCATACGACTATCAGAGACGCCGTAGTGAAGGGCTCCGGAAATTTCGACCACCTGGAATTCCTTAGTGTGCACCTAAAACTGAGCTAGTACTGTTTTGCCGCAAAGCGAACACAGATTGTACTCCGGCACGAGCACGTGCACACGTCCGTTTGGCGTCCAAGCTTTCCACACATGGCACAATTCCGTTGGTTTTTCTGTACTGCTGTACTAAGGTGACTTCGTTTTGGAAGACGAGCCTTGGGATATTGCTGTGTTCAAATGTGAGCATCACTACATTGGTGGAGCCAAACCTCCGGGCCCTGATGATTGTGCCATTAGGCGAGATGGTGTTCGCCAGAATGTAATTTGTGGTGAATGTGTTCGCCAAACGAATTACACACTTGCCCATGTTGTAAGTTGCCGGGAGGTAAGCTTGCACGTTGACGGTATTGTCGGTCAACAGCAAGTGCTCCAAGCTGAGGAGGATGCGCAAGACACTCTCATCCTTGGTGCCGGCGACGACGAGATTCTGTACCAGCAGTGGGTGTAGACTGTATTGGTGTGTCAGGTTCGGGGCTACTTCTGCAGTGACGCTACGTTGAGAGATGGCATTACCAATGCAGCCTGCGCCTCTATATTGTCACGGGGGCGTGAAGTGGAGGAGTGGAACACACTGTGAGTCAAATAGTAAACTGTTTATTTGGGCAACCTTATGCCCAGTAAATGGAAGGTCGGATTGCAGTCTTGCACTGATAGCGGCGAACGGAGCGTCGGTCGTTGATCAATTGACAAGTGGTGAAGCGTGTCGGCATTATAACCTTTACAATTGAATATTTAGGCGTTATCACTAGCGGCAACGAATGTTCCAGAATAATCTTTATTGTTCAAGAAGTAGATGTTATCTTAACATAACAATCTACTGCGGCCTTGCAACTTCTCTAACGACGTAGGCACGATTTGCTTTCGACGTGTTGTAACGAGGCGATAAAAAAAAACTTGAGGAAAGTAACGTGGCATTGCCCCCTCTGAAAAAGGCATCCTCCCGATGCTTTACCAAAAGACGATGATACAATAATAAAGATAATAGCAATAAGTACCAGCGATAAAGCACAACAACAACAAAATACAGTTCTCAGGTACGCGCATGAAATGGCTGGAGGCGCACGATATGAACGACTCCTGGTCAAGCACGGTGCCGTTTAGAGTTCGTAATGCCATCAGGAAAAACCTCTTATTCGAGTGGGCCGAGACGTCGAACTACTTTGTACGGTCCGAAGTACAGCCGCAGAAGTTTTTCAATGGGCCCACGCCGGCGTATAGGCAGTCATACCTTGACACGGTCCCCGAGCTGGTACTCCACGAAGCTTCGCCGAAGAATGTAACAACGGCAGTCAATCGCCTGCTGATTCTTGATGTGCAGGCGGGTGAGTTGCCGAGCTTCTTCAGCATGCTGAAAGTAGGTGGCGACGTCGAGGTTCTTTTTGTCAGCGACGTTTGAAATCATAGCGTCGAGCGTCATTTCCGGGCTCCTTCCATAGACCGAATGGTACGGCGTAATCTGCGTCGTTTCTTGGATGACCGTATTGTGCGCGAAGGTTGCGTACGAAAGGATTTGATCCTACGTCTGGTGCTCGACATCAATGAACATGGCCAGCATATCTCCGATGGTCTTATGAAGACGTTCGGTGAGGTCGTTGGTCTTTGGACAATAGGCAGCGATGCGGCTGTACCTCAGGATCGGCTGAGTGAGGTCCGCTGTAAAGGTCGTGCCTCTATCAGTAATGAGGACCCCTGGAGCTTCGTGACACTGAACTATGTTCTCGACCTTGCTACCTCGGAGGCACTGCCTACGGGCACGGCTTTTGTCTTGGCGCAGCATATGAGAAAGTCAAAACCTAGGACTATCCATTTGTTCGCGGAATTCGACGCCGGTAATGGCCCCGGTAAGTCTATGTCGATTTGCTGGAACAGTTGGCGAGGTGGCTCAATGGGCTGGAGAAGTGCGGTTGCCCTAGTCAGCAGTGTCTTTCATCGCTGACAGTCGCGGCAGGTTCTGCCGTAACGACTGACATCAGCAGAAATTTGTGGCTGGTAGTAGTTTTCTTTTATTCTTGTGAGCGTACGGGAAACACCAAGGTATCCAGCCCTTGGGTCGTCGTGTAGACCTTCAAGTACTTCTGGTCTCACTACTGAAGAAACCACGAGAAGGTATCCAGCCTGAAAGGGTGAGAAGTTCTTCTTTAGGAGAACTCCGTTTCGCAAGAAGAACGACTACAATGCTCTCTTGAAAACATTCGGAGTCGTCGTGCTGTCACCCTCAAGGTAATTAGGAAGGCTTCTGAGTTCCGCGTCAGCTCGCTGTTGCTCGGCGTAGTCATCGGCAGTTATCGTTCCTAAGATGCTGTCCTCATACAGGTTGTCGGGCTGTGGTGATTCGACAGGGGCACGAGACAAACAGTTGGCGTCAGAGTTTCTTTTTTCGGACTTGAAAACAATGGTGACGTCGAGTTCTCGGAGTCTTAGGCTCCACCATGCGAGGCGACCCGAAAGGTCTTTCAAATTAGCTAGCCAGCTCAAGGCGCGGTGGTCGCTGAAAACTTTAAAAGGCTTGCCTTAGAGGTAGGGGCGAAACTTGAACACTGCTTAGATGATGGCAAGCCGCTCCTTTTCTGTTGTGCAATAGTTGATTCAGCCTTGGATAGCGACCAGCTAGCGTAACTGATAACCCTTTCCACGCCATCTGTCTTTTGCACAAGGACATCGCCGAGTCCTACGCTGCTTGCTTCGGTGTGTGCTTCTGTTTCCGCGTATTCGTCTAAATGCGCAAGTATTGGTGGTCTCTAGAGGCGTCGTTTAAGTTTTTAAATGCTTCCGCTTGTGCTGCTTCCCACCTGAATTCCATGTTGCATTTCGTGAGGTGAGTTAACAGCTTGGCTATCTGTGAAAAACGTTTGACGAAACGCTTGTAATAGGCGCACAACCTGAGAAATCGGCGTACAGCCTTCTTGTCAGTGGGCTGCGGCAAATCAGCGATGGTGGCTGTTTTTAGCAGGTCGGCTCGTACTCCAGCCTTGCTAGTGGCGTGTTCCAGGAATAACAGCTCTTCGTACGCGAAGCGGCACTTTTCGAGCTGCAGGGTTAGTCCAGAGACTTTGATAGCTTGATATACCACTTAAAGGCGCTGGAGATGCTCGTCGTAGCTAGAGGAAAACACGGCGACGTCATTCAAGTACGCGTAGCGATTCCGTCATTTCAATGCAGCCAGCATGGTGTCCAAACGCGGTGGATGGTTGCAGGCGCAACAAGGACCAAATAGCATGACCGTAAATTCGAAGAGGACGTCTTCTCTTGATCTTTCTCGTCAACCTCTAGTTGCCAATAGCCCGTTTTGAGGTCCATCGAGGAAAAGTACTTCGCGTTGTGGAGTCGCTCTAGGGCGTCTTCTATACACGAAAGAGGGTACACGTCCTCCTTTGTGATTTTGTTCAGGCGGAGGTAATCGACGCAAAAATGTAAGGTTCCGTCCTTCTTCCTCACTAATACTACGGCTGACGCCCACGGACATTTATACGGCAGAAAAATATCGCCACGTAGCATTTCTTTAACTTGTTTTTTTCACGGCGTGACGTTCGCGTGTCGAGACTCGATACGGTGTTTGTCGAACTGGTCGAGCAATTTGTTCTGTGATGATGCAATGTTTCGCGACTAGGGTTGTCGGATTCGCGATGATGACGAGAAGCAGTCTTTTAAATGCAAGAGGAGGGAACTGAGCTGGTCTTGTTTGCACCTGGAAAGGCTCAGGTTGACATTAAAATCTTGTTCAGGACCTTGGTTCTTCAAAGCATTATCGGCAGCAAGGAAGAGGGAGAATGAATTGCTGGCCTCCACGAATTCATCAGTGCAGCCCCGCCACAGTGGTTTAGTGGATAAGGTACTCGGCCGCTAAGCCGCAGTTTGCGTGATTCAATCCGGGCTGTGATGGCTGCATTTCCGATGGAGGTGAAAAGCTGTAGGCCCGTGTGCTCAGATCTGGGTGCAGTTTAAAGGACCCTAGGTGGTCGAAATTTCCGGAGCCCTCCACTATGGTGTCTCTCGTAATCATATGGTGGTTTTGGGACATTAAACCTCACGTTATAATCAATCAAATGAATTCATCGATGTAGGCTACCCGTACGCTCACAAGAATAAAAGAAACTACTACGGTTGATGTACGTATATTTGTGACTAAAATTTGTCAGCCCCACCTTTGTCTTACCGTCAAATAGCTCTACTACGCCTTCTGCGACGCAAATCTAACAGTCTAGGAGAAGGTGCTGATCGCCTTTGACGATGACTTTAAGGTTTTCGGCTTTTTCGGCGTCAATGGAAATGACGACGCTGGAAGAAGGCGGCGCAATGACGTGCTGGTCCAGCAGATTTATTGCGTGATTACTTTGCATTGTAGCGGTCGGTAGCGTGATTTCTGAGATTAGGGTGATTGACTCAGACCTCAGCGCGGTGTTGAGTTAGAAAGTCCATTCCAAGTATCACATCCCTGGAGTAATTTTTTAAGGTCAGAAAGCTCGCAGGATAAGTCTGGTTACTGATGCTGACTCTAGCTGTGCAGACACCTGTCGGCGTTTTCAAGCGACATCCAGTGGTCCGAATTTCAGGACCTTGTCATACAGTTCTTACTTTTTTCAACTTTGTCGCGAAAGACCTACTGACGATGGAATAATCGGCCCTAGTATCGACAGGAGTGACGAGGTGGCCATCGATTATTACGTCGAGGTCGCTGGTTCATCGTCGTGCGTTGCGGTAGTGTCGCGGCGCCGGGTCACGGCTACGTCTATTTGCTCCGCTGTTTCTACGTTGCGTGGTGCCATTTTTTTGATGCGAAGGTTTGACTGTCTTGCGGAGGGTGCTTGTGATTTTGTTGCGGCGTCGTCGTCGTCTGCGGCGGAGGATCTTCGGTAGCTTGTCGTACAGCAACCGCACTTCCATCGGTTGCTGCCCTTAGTTTTCCAAGTATATATGGGCTAGGGGAATAGCCTCGAGTAGGGCCGGTGTACTGTCGGCATTGCGGCGACATGTAGTGGCCTTGCGATGGGGAATGGTAAGGTCGTCAGGGAGTCCACTGTGCCCCTGCGAGGTAGTCGGCAATAACTTGAGGTCGTTCATCCCGCTGTAGACACGGCGCGGGCTACGCGCCACTGTGGACACGGCGCGTAGCCCCATTCGTTGGTATTGGCATCGGCGGTAGGTGTGGCCAGCTTTTCCGCAGTGGCAGCATAGTGGAAGATGGTCGGGAATGCGCCAAACATGGGTTTTCCTTGGCGTGTATTGCTGGCCGGCTGGCGGGTGGTACGACGACCCTGGGGACTTCGATGCTGTCTCACGGCGAAACTGCGGCGATGCGGCATCTCGGCGGAGGCGGGGAGGAGGGACCTTACTGCGGGCTGCTACAGCATAGTTAATGGGTTGTCCTGTGGCTGTGGAAGCTGAGGAACGCCCAGCGATTGTTTGATCTCCAGTCATACGACATTCACGATGGAGTCCACTTGAGGCTGCGCTGAAGGTAGTAATTTCCGCAGCTCCTCTTGCATGATCGCTCAGATCGTCTCACGCAGGTCAGTGATTTCCAGCGCTTGGACATCGGCGTAGCTCGCAGCCGAGAAGCTGCGGTTGTATTGCTATGGCCGCATTTCGAGCGTCTTCTCGATTGTGGATGCTTCGGAGACGAATTCAGTGACCGCCTTCGGCTGGTTTCTGATCAGTATGGCGAAAAGTTCTTTCTGTACACACCTCATAAAGAAGCTCACTTTATTCTCCTCGGTCATGTTGGGGTCGGCGGAATGGAACAGCCGGGTCATCTATTCTACAAAGATTTTGACACCTTTGTTGGGAAGTTGAAAACGGGTGTCCAAGGCACTAGTGGTGGGTTCCTTGGAAACAGCGCTCGTGAAAGTGTTCAGGAATATCGTCCGAAACACATCCCAAGTACCTAGCGTGTGTTCTCGGTTGTAGAACCGTGTTTTTGCGGCGTCTTCGAGGTAAGTGTAGACGCGGCACAGTTTTTCGTCGGTGTCCCAGACGTTCGTAGGTCTTATATCGCCAACTCTATTGTAGGTCTCCAGCCAGCTCTCTGTGCCTTCAAACAATGATCTCCGGAAAGTGGGAGGCTCCTTACGCTGCTGAAGCAGGATGGGTACAGGTGGTACAGGAGCTTTCATCGTCGCAGTAGTCGAGCTCAGGGCTAGGTCAACAACAACACTTTATTGCTAGGCGTTAGCAATAGCGTGCAAATGTCACGAGGAGATAGTACAGAAAAGAAAGGTAGACCCTTACTCCTTGGTCATTGTCGTCCTCCGCTCGCAGGGGGGGGGGGGTGCGGGTTCAACCTTATTTATCCAAGGCCAGTGTCAGAGAGAGCGTGCTGCCGTTCACACGCCAGTTTTGTCCCCTGGCCCGGTTTCTCTCTTCCTGACAAGAATAACACCTTTTCTCGCTGAGGGAGGGGACACCCACTCCGCGCGCCGGGAAAGAGGAAATCGCGATTGCCGGCTGTGGGAGTATTCCCGCAACTAGGCTTTCGCGCTGCCGTAAAAAGAGAAAGAGAGGCTGGGCGCGCGTGCTTTCCCACACCACTGATGGCAAGACCCGAAATAGTTACTTATTCACCTGCGCAATCTGCATTTCTGAGCAAAGGCACATGCAATCCTGATGAACAAAGGCTCACTTGTTGCGCGATTGTTAGTAGAGTTATGACATTTAACTGGAAGGCGAGTGCGGTCGCAGATATCGGGACCACTTGCGAGGGCGTCGAAGCGCAGGAGACGGCGGTGACATGAAGGGCACGTCTTAACTAAAATGACAACACATATCACAATAATCGCACGGTTAAATACTACATGCAAACAGGCTAACTGCAACACTGCTTTAGCTAAAGTATGTATATAACTGCTATAGGAATCCTACTTGTCTGGCTACACTGGCCTCGTTATTGCGTCAATTCTTACAACGTTCTTGCAATTTATATGGCCAGTGCAGCGTTTCAATCGATTCCTTGCGTCCATATTGCGTTTCGCATGGTGGCAATGCTCTTGGGGAAGCTCGCCGGTCGTCTTTATCCAGGATCAACTGCACAGCCCTTTGTTGCCAGTTTCTTAGTCGTCATCAAGACCACGACTCCATAATGCACGGGTTAGGCCTAGCTGCCTTCTCTGCCTGTTTTTAAAGTGACTAAGTGGCTGAAGTAGGGAGGTGGTGCCGTGGGAAGTGTACTACGAATCCAAGTCGTTCTACATTGAGCGCCGAGTTCTCGCCATGTACTTAGGACTTCTGCGTCCGATGCGAGCTCGACACCCAAGCAGAACAACACACAAGGGCCTCAGTTGGAAGAGATTTTTTGCTGTGAGGGTCCCCAGTGTTCTAAAACTGTGAAGGTTTCGCACTTTCTATAGCAAAGTCAAAGTCTTTTACGGCCATATCTGTTCAAACTTTCTTTAGTTCTCACGAGGGGCTTGCCCGCTTTGCTCGGCAGGTTGCAAAACTGGTCTGTCGAGCGCAATACTCTGCTTCGACACCAGCTGCCGACGTTGCTATCGACAAAGCATTTGGTGCGACTAGCAGTCAGTGACGTTAGCCCCTGCAAGGTGACTACGTGGCAGGCTTGTCCAACGAGGCGGCACGGGATGCCGATGAGCTGTCCAGGTACGCGGTGACCTCAGAAAACATGAGTGCTTTGCCGTCATATGATTGGGCTACGACGATTCCCAAAGAAAAGGTCAAAGTGTTCCGTGGCGTAGAAAAAGATGATGATGAAGAAAAACAGTTATTTTTTAAATTATGTACAGGGAGGGTGAGAAACGGTCCTGAAGGGGCTGCCCGTAGAAACACCAGGTGGCCACCTTTTTACGAGAGCGTATTGGCGTAGGCCAGGGCCTGGGCACGCTCTAACCAAGGCCTGTTGGACCGTCTGGTCAGAGCAGTCATAAAGGGCTGCATTTCAGTCCTCAGGGGAAGAGTTGGACAGAGGTGTGAGGTTGGGCGTTTTCTCACACGTCCTCACCACGTGGAAAATCTCAGAGTAATTTTCTTCACAGCGTGGACACTTCTCTGTGTACGTGGGGATGAAGCGTTTTAGGAATGCCGGCTCCAATGATGTTTTGGTGTGAAGGCGAAGAGGGTTCACTTCTCTGCCTTTGTGAGGCTCTCACAGATTATTCTATACATCTGATAGCCTAATTGATAAAACTGAGTGGTCTCTTTTATTATGTAAGCAGGATTGGGTTCCAGGTGTGAATAGTAAGGACACGAGAATGGCGCCCGGGGAGTGAGCGCGTGGACAGCAGCATCAGATAAATCCTTGCCACTAAGGCCGGTATCAGATGGAGCCCAAATAACAATTTGGTGCGTGGGGCCATCTTGGTTCTGGCTGTTGTGCGAAATTTCCTATGCTTGGAAAGAGGACAAAATCTGTGGCGGTCAGTGCGATGGCGATCGCCTCCATATGCGTAATGTTTTCGCACAGAAGATGGGTTCGTTTACTGCGGTGTTTTGGTTAACTACCACGTCCCCAACCCCCCTCGTCAGGGCCGGAGGCATCCTCGCAAAGTACTTCAAAAGTTTGACCGCAATGGCAAGCCAAGTCTTGAGCATGCGTGAGGTGTCGGTGGCTGTGGTCATCTCGGGTCATGGTAGCGGCTGATGCGTTTCAGCTATAAGACGTGGTGGCTGGGCTGTCCTGAAAATGTGAAGATTGCGGTGAGTGTGAGGACCGCGGAGAACAGACCACAGATGTCGTGGAGAAGGGCGAGGCCGAAAAAGACTACGCACAGCATAGGGAATGAATAGACAGCGGATGATAGCAATCCCAAAGACCGCTTGCAGCACAAGGAGATGGAGTGGGTAAGCCCGAGTGATACCGACGCCTGTGATAACGTGAACGATCCTGAATGTGCTGCGAACGTGAACATGGTGCAGTAGCAACGTGCAGAGGAGGAATGTGAAAATGGAACCAATCGCTTCTCATGGCCGAACTTCGCACGAGTAAAGGGGTGCTGCTGAACGTCTCGGCTTGATCTCTGAGGGGTTTTCCGTGGCAGCTGGGCCAGACCTCAACAGTCCACGACACAAAGACGTGAAATTTAATCAGCCTGCAATGCAAATTCAACAGAGATTTTCCAAGATATGACAGTGTTTCCAAACACATCATTTATTTCTTGAGCTTACGCAGGTATCAGGTTTCATTCTCCAGGGTTTATTCAGTATCCCTGCTTATCAAAATGCCACTTTCTCCTGATGAGTTTTGATGATTCGGTACCTCTTGCGAAGTATTTATGTAACCGGATAAGCACTGACATGCAGGTGTGTACGTATACGTGATATTTTGACTGCTAGAATACTCCTGGTAAAGTTTTGAGCACGTAGACTGAGGTCCCTTGGCTAATGAAGAATTTCTTATCCTCAGTTCGAACCATGTTTCCAGAACTGAAATAAAATATAAAAGCATGTAGGAATGAAGTTGTTATCAACAAAACCAGCCAAACGAAAATATATGTCCGAAGGCTTGAATAAGAACATATTATCGAGTAAGGCTGAAATGATTCACCCTAAATGTATTGTGAAAACAGTCTTGTAAGTTAAGATTGAATGCTTTAAGGAACTATACGACAAATATATCTATTTTATTTGTGAGTTTTGATCTGCAATATTTCAGAATGCTTCAAATTATGTTGGGGAAGTGTTGCAACTTTAGTTGCTGCCATGGTTAGGCTGTTTAGAAAAATAACATGAAGAAAAAAAGCGATGAGAACTGTGTGCCAGCTGTTTTTCAAGAGGGTAACTTCAGTTTGTTTTATTTATTTTTAGCAAGCAGTTGTCCTGTGGTTTTCCTCGCTTCGTTTTTTTATGTTGTCTTTCTGTTGCATTGACGCGTGCCCACAAAAAGGCCCTGCGTTCAAAATAATGAGTCAGTTGTGAGTTAAGCACTGTGTGCGTATGTCCTTCCTCAATGGTTCGTCTTTTTTGCGCTGGTAAGTTTACTTTAATCGCCATTTTTCCTTAAGAAGGCCTATTCTACCATGGCGAGCGTCATAGTCGCTAACGGCAGTGTCTCCGTTGTCGGTAGACATACGGCCGTAAACTTCAAAATAAAGGGCCCACCTGGAGAATCTGAGTTTTCACTTGTGCCATTTGATATTCAGCATCTGATGACGCAGGGTTTGTTCAGGTATGATGGTTTGGGCCGCGGCTGCAACCAAAAATCGGTGGCGCAAACATTCTGCACACTTGCAGCACCTCTGCGATATACGTTAACTGGTATTTTGCAGCTATAGCACCGCTTAACGCGGATGCATCCAAATTGATGCTTACTGTTACATCTCCATCCCCACGAATAACGTCCATAATTATAGGGTAAACAAACCCTTGATTGATTGATTGATATGTGGGGTTTAACGTCCCAAAACCACCATATGATTACGAGAGACGCCGTTGTGGAGGGCTCCGGAAATTGTGACCACCTGGGGTTCTTTAACGTGCACCCAAATCTGAGCACACGGGCCTACAACATTTCCGCCTCCATCGGAAATGCAGCCGCCGCAGCCGGGATTCGAACCCGCGACCTGCGGGTCAGCAGCCGAGTACCTTAGCCACTAGACCACTGCGGCGGGGCACAAACCCTTGTCGTCATGGATGTTTGTAGTAGCTGCAACCCTTATTCGCGAGAGCAGAAGAGGAGAAATCAGGCGAGTGGGACGGTCGAATAAAAAAGACGCGTTAGAGAAACCAATTATGAATGTTACGTTTATGATGCATTACTTCACTTTACCGGGGACGCTGTGAGAGGACAATGGTAGTGAGTAAAGGCGTATTTTTGAAAGCGTACAAGGCGTTTAACGATGGCGCAGTGGGAGAAATTACTGCGCCATAGTCACAGGCTTCACGCGCTTGATATAGAGGATCGTTTGTCAATTGACCTCATAATATTACCAGGCCTTTCATTGTTTATTGTGGGCCCATATTACACAGTCTCACTGTGATCCAGATGCAAGAACCAAAAAAATGTACTTCAGTGAGCGCACGTTCAAATTTGCTCAACTTCAGAATGCACAGGAGTCTCATTTGAGTGGTTGTGGAGAGTGCAATCTTTAACAGCACTCGAAGAGTTTTATTTATTTATTTATACAATACTGCAGACCCTATTTGGGTCCAAGCAGGAGGGCAAACACATGAATATAAATATATATATATATATATATATATATATATATATATATATATATGAGATATAACAGACAGTAATGCCAAGGAATGTACAGGGGAAGTTATTAAAATCAATGGAATGTAAATAAGAAGAAAGAAAAGTGGATGAAAAAATTACCAACTGTGAGCAGGAATCGAACCTACGACCTTCGAATTCGAAGGTCGTAGGTTCGGTTTCTGCTCACAGTTGGTAATTTTTTCATCCACTTTTCTTTCTTCTTATTTAAATTCCATAGATTTTATTAACTTCCCCTGTACATTCCTTGACATTACTGTCTGTTATATCTCATTAATATTGTGGTAAAAACACGGAAAAACGAGCCCTTAGGTATACACTTCTTTCCCTTATTTTATATATATATATATATATATATATATATATATATATATATATATATATATATATTTATATATACATGAACAGCAATCACAAAAAAAATGAAAGTATACTTTCATTTTCATAGAAAGTCACAACTAAGTAAGATGTACGCTGAAGAAATACGAAAAACACAATCAAAATTTATGTCGGTCCAGTAGGACTGACACAGTTTATTGTTGTGGCTGCTACGTCATTGTTGATGTACTTTGTGGCTGAAAACAGCCAGTGTCTCAAAAAATGTTAGTGTGGCGCAGTGGATAGCGTGCGCGGCACTTGCTGTCACAGATCCAGAAAAGTCCTGGGTTCGGCTGGAGTGGGCAAAACATTTTTCTTTGCCTTCTCATGATCAAAATTTTAACGTCATTTCTGTCACAGCAACACGTCACTGAAATCTTTGTTGGCACCGGCATGAAACACTTTTATAATAACATCGAGTGACCATAGTATATATGTCTAGTGGCTAAGGTACTCGGCTGCTGACCCGCAGGACGCGGGTTCGAATCCCGGCTGCGGCGGCTGCATTTCCGATGGAGGCGGAAATGTTGTAGGCCCGTGTGCTCAGATTTGGGTGCACGTTAAAGAACCCCAGGTGGTCTAAATTTCCGGAGCCCTCCACTACGGCGTCTCTCATAATCATATAGTGGTTTTGGGACGTTAAACCCCACGTATCAATCAATCAACCATAGTATATATGTACCATGTGTCACACAGTGCGAACTATGAAAAGAAGAGAGTGGTAAGGAACTTTCTACAAAGGGCTTAGTCATTGTTCGTATAGTTCATCTGAATCAACAGACACATCACACTCAGCACAGTGAGCCGTATGCTCAAACGTCACCTACAGACGCGGAGCGTGCTCTGCGCCACTGAGGAAAATGGCAGTGAATTGTGACATGGTCACAGTTCTCAACAGTACTCGAAGCAGGCGCTGTACGAGTGCTTACGACGGCTCCACGGCAGCCCCTCTAGTTTAAACTCACCGGCTGGCTTTCCCTTTAAGGGTGTCATGAGGAAGTGCATCAGGACATGGGAAGTTTTTCATTTCTTCTTATTTGTTTATGTCCCATAAAACAACGTGATCATTCCCCAACGTATTCCCAAGTCAATGATTACTACAGGATGGACACTAAAAGAAAGGCACGTATGCATATGTACTTACGTAAGTGCATTTCAGAATGATAATTTACGTAAAACACTCCACATGACGAGTCGTCACTCATATAGATTAAGGTTTCAAAGGGATTGTAGTGTCCTACAGAGAAGCCAATAAAAATGGAGAAAAGTATATTTAGTGGGTTAGTGACAACAAAAAAATTACGGCATATGCACAGAGCGAATGATGATGATTGGGGCGAAGCGCTGAAGGTTTTCATCGCTAAACCATAAACCTTCCGTGAATATCACCCACTACATCATCAATGACGTGACAAGCACTGTATATAACTATACAAAAAATTTTAATATTCGTAAGCGGTAGCTATACGTCGCATACATCCATCTTTATTTTAACGACTTTATGGTAGTTGAAGTGGTGAATAGATTATGAGGCATAGTAGGATGTTTGCAAGGACGAATTAGTGGGCCGTTTGCAAATGTGGAACTATGGGCGGTCAGGTACAAACAAAAGGGATGAACACAGTGGGACAATGTATGATTCTTCACCGCACCCCTGGATACAAGTACACGGTTATTTTGCATTTCATATTGGCTGATTCTCCACGGCGTTTTCTTAATGGTCGTTGAAGTGGTAGATCGGTGATGGGGTGAAGTGGAATTTTTCAAGGACGAAGTAGTGGGCAGTTTTCAAAGGTTGAAGTATGGGCGGTCACGTACATGCAAGAGATGGACAGACCCCGCCTTTAGAAGCTTCGCTCCTGAAAAGAGACTGTTCGCTGCCTCTCGTTTAAAATTTACTATACTCTGTCTCCAAAATTCTCTTTAGCACTGTGCAGGCTACTAGGTTTCTCA
This sequence comes from Rhipicephalus microplus, assembly GCF_013339725.1. Lineage (NCBI taxonomy): Eukaryota > Metazoa > Arthropoda > Arachnida > Ixodida > Ixodidae > Rhipicephalus > Rhipicephalus microplus. Next base: position 109,943,552 of record NC_051168.1, on the reverse strand, counting down.
GTCATGAGGAATGGCGATAAGCTCCTCTACATGTATTTATCCGCACTGTGTCACCTGGTCACCGTCCTAACGTCAACTGCTCATCGAGTTCTCTATACAAGCTCATTGCTGTTACTGTGGCTGCTTTAATCGAGCAACTACACCGAGCCAGTTACTGTGGCTGCTTTACTAAGAGTGAATCAAGCAACTACACCGAGCTAGCATTTTCGACTATTTCAAAACATTTTGTAAGTTGAAGATTTAACATTGCGAAGACTCACTCGATATTATTTTTGGGGTGCACACAAGTGCCAGATTGGTGATTTTGTGGTAAGTGATAGGAACAGTTCCAATCGTTTGAATTTGGGAAACAAAAATGGCAGCATATCCACGATGTTAATGATGGATAGTGGGGCGAAGCTTCCTTCCGTCCATTCGTTTTTGCTTCCGTGCGTGACCATCCGGGCGTCCATTTGCCCGTACGCGCGTGCGTCTGTTCGTGCGTTCACACGTTCATCCGTGAGTCTGTCCCTGCGTTCGTTCATGCACTCGCGCCTGCGTCCGTCCATGCATCTCTCTGCGTGACCATTGGTCCCTCTGGTCAACACTCCAAGTACCACCATTTTGCATCTTTTTATCATATCTTCCGCATATATAAGCACCGCCATCCAGCGGACATTCCAAGGACTAATCAAGAGGTGGCACATGCACACTTTCTTATGGTTTGCGCTTCTTGCCTACTTCCCACCTTTAACCACCTCGAGTTCATGGTATATACTAGTTCACTATTTATGGCTTTGCGGCCCAACGCTCACTAAACCTTTCTAAAACCAACGAGGTTACGCCCAGCGAGTATAACGTAGCAACCCTTTCTTGTGATATAGTGCTCAATGTACATGCCAATTGCTGCTAATGGGGAATGAGAGACAGGGGGATTCAGCTTTTAGTTAACGCGCCCGCTGTGAATTTTTTATTGTTCAACAATGCACAGGAGAAATCTCCCACCGACACCACCTTGCAGGTGAAAGCGTAAGACATGTTACGTACTACGACGAGGGACGAATGGGTGATGCTTTAAGGAGCTTCGCCCCTAAACGCGTACCTAAATCCGAACGCTCAAGTCATTAGAGGGGGAACACAGATGGTCGCTGTTTCTCTCCAACGTTGTGCGTTTCTGTCGCATAACTGCCTCTCCATCGATTCTTCCTTCGCTTCTCGGGCTTCAATGCTCCTATTCTCTCCTTTTAGGGGCGAAGCTTCCTAAAGCGGCACCTGTTCGTCCCTCGTAGCAGTCGTAGTCGTAGTGTGTAACCAGTCTAACGTTTTCGTCTGCAAGGTGGTGCCGGTGGCAGATTCCTCCTAAGTGTTATCGAACAATGAAAAATTCGCAGCATGCACGTTAACAAAAAGCCGACTTCTCCTGTCTCTCATTCCAAATTAGCAGCCATTGGCACGTACATTGAGCACAATCGGAACAGAGAGGGTTGCTATGTTATACTCGCTGGGCGTACCCTCCTTGGTTTTAGAAAGGTTTAGCGAGCATTCAGCCGCAGCGCCATGAATAGAGTGAACTAGTATATACCATGAACTCGAGGTGGTTAAAGCTGAGAAGTAGATACGAAGCACAAGCCGTAAGAATATAAAAGCCGAATTCTCCTGTCTCTCATTCCCCATTAGCAGCCATTAGCATGTACATTGAGCACTATCTGACAAGAATGGGTTGCTACATTATACTCGCTGGGCGTAACCTCCTTGGTTTTTAAAAGGTTTAGCGAGCGTTGCGCCGCAGTGCCATGAATGCAGTGAACTAGTATATGCAATGCACTCGAGGTGGTTAAAGGTGGGAAGAAGACACGAAGCTCAAGCCGTAAGAAAGTGTGCGTGTGCCACCTCTCCTTTAGTCCTTGGAATCTACGCTGGATGGCGGTGCTTCTATATGGAGAATATATGATGAAAAGATGCGAGATGGTGGTACTTGGAGTGTTGAATAGATGGACGAATAGACACACAGACAGATGCATGGATGGACGCACGGTTGGCTGCACGGACGGATGGATGCACGGACGGATTCAGGAGCGGATGCACGGATGAACGCAGAGGCGGACGCATATATAGATGGACGTGCGGACGCATGAACAGACGTACGCACGGACGGGCAGATGGCGCACGTCTGGTCACACAGACGGGCGCATGGACGGATGGAAGCAAGAACGAATAAACAGATGGGTGCTTCGCCCAACTCTCCATAATTCGCTCCATGAATATGCTGTCATTTTTTTTTGTTACCACCAAAGGAGTGCTGGGCGCGCGTGAAACGCTGTTCAAGGTTGCCTGCCCGATATTTAGAGATGCCGCATTCTTCAATTCGCAAAGCAGCCGACCACTGCCTCAGCGCGTTAGGGAAACAGTTGCGGCTAAGGAAGCAGTATATTTCGCTAATAACGACGAAACCTACCTGATGCTTTATCTTTGGGGTTATAAAAAAGAAATCGATGGCTGATTTCACCTTTTAGATATTGGTGTCAGTGCAGTGAACGCCAACCCAGAGCAAGTTCGCATTGAAGCAGGTGGTGGCCTCTACATTGGTATTGTCCTTTTTACATGTAAGTTACCGCAAATACCTTACGCAAATAAGTAAATACGTAAAAATTATCGCAAAGATTAATAAACACATTACTTATTGATGTGGCAACACACACTAAACGCCAGTTTTAGTCGACTCCGTAAGTTTAAGGCGCTGATATGGGAGACTCTTTAGCTGCACAAGCTTATCACTTTCTTACACCCCGTAGGTTTGCAGTGCTGAACCACAGTGGCAAAACAGCATATAAATATTAGAGGGGCCGTGCAACATTTTTATCATGGTCAGAAGACGATGCCTGTCGGTAGTGGAGGCTCCCAAGAACACGTGAGTCAAATAATAATAAAGCACCACGTGGCCTTTATTTCACTAACTCGGATAGTCAGCTGAAAATTATTTTTTCTTCTCCTGGAAAATCATGGTGCAAGCTCAATATTCACTCGTTACAGTCATAGTATTAGCCATTTTCTGGTTAGGACATGGCGCACGCGGTCGGTACTGTGGACACCGCGAAAGGCGCAGACATATAAATGCCTGCGCGCGTTATCTCCATAAAAAACCGCGTATACGGACGAAAAATTGAAAAAGTGCTCAAGATGAAGAGGGGCACGTGGCGTATTTTTATTACGTGTCATTTCTCCTTGCTTTGCTTCCATCACTCACGTCGGAACGAGAGAAGAGAGAATGCTCATGCGGCTTGTGACAAATATTCGTAACTCCGCTCGCACGCAACGCTAATATAAAAATTTTGTAGTGGTAAATTTTCAACGCATTACCTGTGTTAGTGTATATCTATTTCATTACTACTTGTATATGTGTCGTATGCCTGATTTAAGCGCCCGCTTTTACTGTAGGCTGCGGTCTCATTGAAAACGCTATTTCAAGGCAGTATCCTCCCTGTGTTTTTCATCGTTCTAGCGTACGACCAGGACGGCACGGCCTAGGAACGGCCCAAGAATGTACTGGGAAACTGATCAGCTGTTTCTCCTCGTTCCAGTGTCACTATTCCGTGGACACAAAGAAATCAGTAAAGCTAGAATACATACGTTATTATTTCCGTCGTTCGCTGCGCCCGCTTTTCGCTCTCTCCTTCCTCTCTCTCTCTCTATTTCTTTACCTTTTAACACAATCCTTTTTATCTCTACTTTACCGCCCCCCCTTGTGAACTACTGTTGAAGTCTCCTCCCCCTGAAAGACTGTTCCGGGGTTAGCTTTTCTCTTCGCTTCATTTCAAACAACTTCCCCCGTTCGAGGAAACTAGCACATCTTGAACAACCGCGATATCGCAAGAGGAATAGATGAGCTACGAGAAGGAAAAAAAACAGTTATGTGCACAAACTTCACAGCGAGTACAAACACGTGAACAAGGGCACAGCGGTCATCTACAATACGAAAAAGTCGGATGCCACCAACGCCTTTAACCTGCCTGATACTGCGAAACATACTTCGACGGACCAATTATGCTCTGGCTCCTAGAATAAGGAATTTTCCCTACTTCAATCACAAGTCTTCATACAATAATTTTTTATCTCTATCCCAAACAGCTCTCAACGTCATGAACAGCGTGATATTATTCTGCTGTGGTGTAAATTGTTCGAACCTCTCGCGGCAAGGGCACGTACATCATGGGACGTAGAGAACGACGAAGAGGAAAAGAACATTCAGTGAAATAAAACACGCTCGTCGACAAGGATGCTTGGCTTTCCGTATTTTCGTTTGGCGCCTTTACACGCCGAAGCGCACTTTTCTCACATTGATTTGGTGCCAAAACCCGCGAATTGAGTCACCAACGATCCGAGCCCTTCATTCCTGAGTGGGTTAGCTGCACTTCTAACTAGACCGGCACGGAACGGGCAAAGAACAAGTGGGCCTCGTGGCGAACGATGATTACAATCGTCAACGGGGTCAACGAAGTGCTCCAGTCCAATTAGTTCAAGCTTAATATACTTCAAATTTTGTACGGCTGCGTACGCGCCAACAACTTCTAACGGAAACCCTTGAACAGCGGTTTTGAAGCCCTGATGGCGGAGGACGTGGCGGCAGACGACTATGAGGGGGTAATGTAATACGATGACGCTGCAAACAGTCTTCTAGCATTGCTCAAGCACCACACTGGCGTTCTAAAGATCTCTGCTACGCCGGCGTCACATACAACTTAAGCCATGGGCGCAAGGTGTAATGAGTGTGCTCCCAGCGGATATGAACCACTTGCACAATGTGAGTTTGGAGAACGACCTCCTAAGTTTGAGCTACTTCATTTTGATAGCATCATGACTAAAAGGCAGCCCTTTTGAGGTACAATCTTGCACTCTGTGCACGAAAACCCGAGGCTTTCTAACTTGCCTCTTGTCCTCTTTTTTTCTGTTGTGCTACTACTCACAAGACAGAGGACTGCCCGAGTGACATCACTGTTGCCGAGAAGCGCAAGAAACTTGTGACAAATGATCAATGTTTTTGGTGTACGACAAAAGAACATCTCGAGCGTGATTGCCGGCAGACAGTGCAATGCCAGGCATGCAAGCGCAGACACGCCTCCTCGATATGCAACGCTCGCAGCTTGGAAACAGAATCATCGACTAATGATCAGACGAAATCGAACGCTAAACGGTGCGAGTTTTACTCAGAAAGCTTCAGCTCACCGACTCATCAATGACATTCTAGTACAGACATTTAAAGCTTGTATAAGGACTTCATTCCGTTGTTCCTATATAGGCGGTGTTCTCGACAATGGAAGCCAGCGAACATTCGTCACGGAGAGTGTCACGTCGAAGCTAACTCTACCTGCTGTTGCAACTGGTGACCAGGCCGTCTAAGGAGTGCCGTTTTTTCTTCGTCAAATAAGTCGCCAGAGGGCTGCCAGCCTGATGCTAATTGTGTGTTGCCCTTACTAGCCAGACAGCAAGGCGTCATGTCGTCAGTTGCCGTTAACATCTCTCCCAGACGACCCCAATGGATTTCGCGGGTGTAACAGCTTCCATGGAAAAGACAGCGGCGTCAGCCGTCACTCGCCCTGCTAATCGAGCGAGTTTTTCGGTGGACCCTTTTCATTGTTGTTGCGGTGGCCCCTTACCATGCTGGATGTCGTCTGTATGGGGAACCCCTTACCTAGCAGCACTCAAACGAGAAAGAAGAGCCACGTAGGTGTCCCGTTGCAGTGCATTGACCACATTTTTAAAGTGGACATTTACCTGGGCATGCGTGGGCATCTCCCTCTGAAGTTGTGTGTGTCATATGATTTAATTTGAATGATTTTTACTCTCGCGCAAGAAATTTTACACTTCGGAAAGAGAGGACTAAAAGCATTCATGCCTTACGAAGTCCACCCACCAGAAACAGCAGCAGTTCACATAAGCAATGGCAACAACAACGAAAACAACGAAAGGAACTGAACAAAAACTTGGTAGATCACACGTACAGTGAGCATCGATGACAAACGAAGCATGAATGAGGAAGGGTGATATGTCACTTTCAAATCAGCCCAACGTTACGAGGCAGACGTAAGTTGTGCCGCACATGACTTCCATGTCATGATTATCATGTTTAGACGTGTCATTTACCTTCATCGTCTATTCACCTCATCTGATACCAAAATAGGTATATGGGGAGTTATTAAAATTACCGCGAGCATGCTATGAGCGTAGCACTTAGACAAGATTATCATGTTTGGACGTGTCATTTACCATCGTCCTGTATTCGCGTCACGTGATACCACAGTTTGTATACCTTGAGGGAGCGAAACGATTGCGAGCGCGCAACGAGCGTGGCAAGTGTTGTGTTTTACATGACACGCATATCATGATTATCATGTTTGTACAGGTGATTTACTTTCTTAGTCCATTTACGTAACCTGATACCTATTTCGGTGTACTTGGAGCTAGCAAAACAGCTGCGAGTGCTAGGAACGTAGCTTGTAGTCATGTTTTGCATGTCATGCCTGTCATGATTATTGTGTTCCGACGTCATCTGTTCACCTCACGTAATACCGAATTTGGTACATAAAAGCTGGCGAAACGTACGCGAGCGCATCATCAGCGTGGTATGCTCTCAAGTTCTTACATGCCACATATCTCACGATTATCGTGTTTTCAGTCGTCATATACCTTCGTATTCTTTTAACGTTCCACAATGCTAAATTAGTTATATGTGAAGCTAGCGAAACGGACGTGAGCGCATCATGAGCGTGGCGTGTGGTCATGAATTACATGACACGCATGTCACGATTTCAACGTTTCGTCTGTCGCTTATATCCGCCATGCAGTCATGTCGTATCATACCAGTTTGTAATTTGTCATGTGAATAAAACCATCGGAAGAGCAGCAAGACCTTAAAATGTAAATCATGACATTCATGATATGCTTGCTATTATTTTCATGTTATGGCTTGTCGCTTGTGCTCATCATACCGTCGTATTATTCTATAACAATTTTATTATCGATACCATTATCGAAACGGCCAAGAAAGCTAAAAGTCGTAGGCAGCTACATAGATAGATAGATAGATAGATAGATAGATAGATAGATAGATAGATAGATAGATAGATAATTTTTTCCTATATATATAGAGATACGTATGTATGTATACGTTGATTGACGGCGACGCCACACTGATGACAGCATTGACACCAATGCCGGCGGTAAAATCCAGCCTAGAGTGTCCATTGAATTGCTATCGCAATAAAAATTCTCAATTATATCTAGAGCTTAATTGTAACTCGGATACGGGTATGTACTTCACATGTCTGAAGAAATCGGTTTGACGATTTACGTGAGAGAATTCTCGTGTTCTTCATTACCCAACCAGATGGTCATATTCTTTAAAATCTCTAGACTCGCCACCCCGCCCCCATCTTGCTCCTCGCCCAGTGGAGGAGGGGATAGCAACAGCCAGCCAGGTATACAAATAGATAGATTGATAGATAGATAGATGACTTTGACTGTTTTGTTTTAATATATATATATATATATATATATATATATATATATATATATATATATATATATATATATAAACTTTGAGTGACGGTGACGCCCACACCGATGACAACGTTGACACCTACGCCAGGGGTAAAATCCAGCCTATAGTATTCATTGAATAGCTATCACAATAAAAATTCTCAATTATCTCTAGAGCTTAATTGTAACTCGGATACGGGTATGTACCACACGTGCCTGAAGAAATCAGTTTAACTACTTACGTGAGAGAATTCTCGTGTTCTTCATGCCCTAACCAGATGGTCATATTTTTTAAAATCTCTTGGGCTCACACACCCATTTTGCTCCTCGCTCAGTGTGGAGGTGATAGCAACAGCAACCAGGCGTACACAGCCAGTCAGCCAGCCAGCCAGCCAGCCAGACAGACAGACAGACAGACAGACAGACAGACAGACAAACAGATAGATAGATAGATAGATAGATAGATAGATAGATAGATAGATAGGTAGATAGATAGATATATTGATTGATAGATAGATAGATAGATAGATAGATAGATAGATAGATAGATAGATAGATAGATAGATAGATAGTCTCAAAGTCTCCGAAGTTTCCTAAGGAGTGCTTCGCATTTAAAATTTACACACAAAGTTGTCTTTCATGTACAACTTTAGATATATTAAATAGATAAAATAACATTTTACAAGTAAATATATAACCAAGGAAGGTGTGAGGGGGGTAAGAGACACAGTCATTTTAAGCTGTCAAAGCACACCAGCGAGCCATACGTGCACCCACCAAATGTATTTTCGCTCGAGGTCCTTTCCACGGTCCACGCCATGCAGTAATTTTCCTCCCTCCTTTCTCTCCCCAAGTACACGATTTACTCCGACTCTCAAGCCACCATCCGTCACATACAGTAAAACACGTTGCCCCCTAGTATTTAGCAGGAGGTCGAGTGAGTGGTCTCTGATCTTCAACCCTCCACTGTCTCCCTCCGCTGGGTTCCTGGGCATTCAGGTATTAACGGAAATTAGCTGGCACATCAGCAAGCCCGTGACATATATACCTGGCACCGTTCATTCTCTGGCCCACACCTTCGGAATACAGTGAGAGCTCCGCGAATAACGACGGGCAGATGTCCTTGCGTCACACTACCAAGAAGGTATATCTCCAGCTCCGGCTCGACAAGCGTCTTTACCCTCCCCCTCATCCATCACTCACTGCGCTCAAGGCTTGAACTCTATGGCACATCAAATGAATTGCCTGATAACCCCCTCTAGCCTTTTGCTTCATAAATACAGGTTTAACCCCTGCTGTCCCAATTGCCCCTCCCCATATACCCACCTGTCACACTGCCTGTTTTACTGCCTAACTGCACAGCAATCCAGCTATTACCCTCCGCCACCCCTTTCCATCACCTCTTGGCTCGACTGGATCGGCGCCGTAGGGGAAGAAGAACAGCGGCGACTGGTCGCACAGGTAGTGAAAATGCTCGGCCTCTATATTCTGGCTTAATAAAAGTCTGTTGCTACTAATACTACTACTACTAATACTACTTAATTCAAGCGTATCAGACACTGCAGTCTGCATCCATTCCTCAATCTAGGCATCTGAAAAAAACGTACACTTTTAATGAGCCACCCGCGGGGTCGCGGAGGGGTCGCGGAGGGTGTTAAATATTGTGTGAACGGCGAGGATGATCGCTATCATTATTAGGTGATTAGACCGGCATTAGGAATAAAGAAGAGATGGGGTTTGCCATGGGCATGGTGGCTCGTCCTTTCCTCAACACTTTTATTTGTGGGAAGATTCAATCACCAAGTTAGAATCGCCTGCTTCAAGACAATGCAGAGGAGGGGAAACATCTGGCCGACGCAGTAATTTGCCCGAGCATAGATTGCGAGCTAGGTGTAAATGTCCTCATTTTATCGGAACAACTTTGGAAGTTGCTGCAAATTAAGGCAAAGAAAACCATGCCTTACTTGTCATCAACACAAAGATAGGCAGGACTCTTCTGGGTCCTTTATCCGGGGTTGGAAGTGCAAGTAAGAAGACAAGCAACCAACTATGCGTTCTTCGTCAGGTTTCAACGAACATGACGTGGTCACTTTGCCATTACAAAGACTTCGGGACATCTCTAACATTGAGATTCTCGACACGCGATCGTCTCATTGCGAAGCAGATGTTTCAGAAGCATTGAAAAACACTGCTATTCTTTGAAAAGAACGCTATGTCGTGGTGTTACCTTGAAAATTAAGGCGGATGTCCTTAAACAATGAAGCCGCAACAGCCTACGATGACGCTATGTGACAATGCTAGATGGATGGTCATGCTGGGAAGTTTAGGATGTTCCTTCTTGCAGAGGGCACCTTATTGAATTCGTCTCATTGTTAAATGACAAACCGCTGTCTGCGGCACCACGCATTCGTTACCTGCCTCGATTCCTGATCAATGAAGGAATATTGAGGATCAAGACCCGGCTTGACAAACTGAAAGCATCAGAAGGCGTGAGATGTCAGATCCTACTACCTCCTGACTACCGCTGCACATACCTCGTCATGAACAGCAGGCACCGGCGCCTCCCTCAATGTGGTGTAAACTATACCTTTTGAGAGCTATGCGAGTGATTTTGGCTGATTAAAAGCCACCGGTGGGTGAAAAAGGTGATCTCTAGAGGGAAAGTGTGTGCAAGACTCCAGCTCCAACCTGCCTGAGTGCCTGCCGCATCATTGGCGACTGAGAGGGTGGAGAGATCGCAGCCGTTTCAAGTTGTATCTGATAAGTTTGTCGGCTTTGTATTTGTTAAAGTAGCCAACTCTGTGAAAGGTGACATCTCTATTTTTACGTGTGCCGTTGTTCGGACGACGCTCTTGGAGTTGTGCAGCGATATGACAGCGGGGTCTTTTTTTGTGGCTTTCCGCCAGTTTGTGTCGCACTGTGGCTTGCCTAGTGTTGTTAATTCCAACAATGCTCTAGCTTTTCGTGCTGCCAGTCGAGACTTAAAGTGATGTACCGAATATTGCACTTCTTCTAAGGGCAGGACTTCTGCTCGACTAACCACATTACCTAAAAATTCATTGCAGAACGGGGTTTGTGCTAGGGTGGGTTTTGGGAAAGCATAATTTGTGCTGTTAAAAGATGCCTACGGAAACGTTTAGGCAAATGGTGGTTCAATTTCGAGCAGCTCATGACCTTGCTTGCCAAAGTACAAAATGTAGCGAATTCAAGGCCACGCACCCTCCACGTACCTCACAGCAGCACGTACCTCTAACTGATAGGAACTCTACTTTCGCAACCGGTAAAAATATATTAAATTGCCTAAATATACTACTGCTGAAACATCGGCAAGTCTCTCCCGTGCTTTTAAGCATTAGAAGTACGGGCAGCAAATAGTGAAGGATTTTCGGAAACAGTGGTCTTGCGTTTGAGAATTGAGCACATTAGGGGAGTGCAGCCTAGCAACCTGCTTAAGGTTGCGATGTAGTCATCATTAAGGAAGACAAGGTGCCCGCCGTACCTTCTCGAAAGATGGTAGAGTGACTCCTGTATATATAATATATATATATATATATATATATATATATATATATATATATATATATATATATATATATATATATATATATTTATATATTTATATATATATATATTGATAGTACACCTTTAGTGGTGAGCAGAAGAGACGTTTACTTTGTGGAAAACGTAGCGGTAGAACCGACCAGCTGTCAAGCGGAGCGAGCGCGAGCAGCAACAACACTCTTCCTTCTCTTCTTCAGCTGGCGTTCCGGCCTGTGCCAAATATCAATGCTACAAATCACTCCCCCCTCAGAAAAGGAGCCATCCTGGCGACCTATGGAACGGGTACGACGGGTGGGTCGTAGTGCGGCTTCAATCGATCTACGTGAACAGTCTCGCGGCCTCGATGCCGTCGGTCTGTTGATGGTTGAACCGGCTCAACAATATAGTTAACCGGTGAGGCCTGACGTAGGACTCGGTAGGGGCCTTCGTACTTCGGCAGTAGCTTGGTGGAAAGACCAGGAACAGATGAGGGAACCCGAAGCCATACCAAGGCGCCAGGCGAATATGACTGCGAAGACAGGTTTTCGTCGTGACGGTTCTTCTGGTACGCTTGATCTTGGGCGGTTAAGGAACGCGCGAGTTGCCTGCATTCTTCTGCATAGGTGGCGACTTCAGATAGAGTTGTGGATTCCGAAGCGTCTGGATGATACAAGAGAATGGTGTCCATGAATGAGGAAGGTTCGCGCCCGTAAAGGAGGAAGAACGGAGAGAATCCTGTCGTAGACTGAGTGGCGCTGTTGTAAGCGTAAGTTACAAAGGGTAGTATGCGGTCCCAGTTGGTGTGATCAGCGGACACGTACATGGATAGCATGTCGCCCAGTGAGCGGTTAAACCGTTCGGTCATTCCATTCGTTTGCGGATGGTATGCGCTGGTTGTCCGATGCACAACGTTGCATTCGCGAAGAAGGGCTTGTACCGCTTCGGAGAGGAACGTACGGCCGCGGTCACTGAGTAGCTCACGAGGCGCGCCATGGCGTAGAATGAGATTGTGAAGGATAAATAAGCCAACTTCACGTGATGTGGCCTCTGGCAGCGCAGCAGTTTCAGCATAGCGTGTCAAGTGATCAATGGCGACAATCACCCAGCGGTTCCCGTTAGGCGTATAGGGAAGGGGACCGTACAAGTCAATTCCGATGCGGTCGAAAGGGCGGGAGGGGCAAGGCAACGGCTGCAGTTGTCCATTGGCTATGTGTGGTGGGCTTTTTCGGCGTTGACATTTGGAGCACGAACGCACGTACTGTCGGACAAAGCGGTACATTCCGCGCCAATAGTACCGCAGCCGGAGACGTGCATACGTTTTTATCACACCGGCGTGGCCGCATTGAGGATCCGCGTGAAAAGAGTCGCAAATGTCGGCACGTAGGTGGCGAGGAATCACAAGCAACCACTTGCGGCCGTCAGAAAGGTAGTTGCGACGGTACAGGAGTCCATCGCGGATGGTAAAGTGTCGAGCTGTGCGCTGCAGTGAACGATTGGGCGTAACTTTGGACGGCCGAGACAGTAACTCTATCATAGAGGCTATCCAAGCGTCTTGGCGCTGTTCATAGGGCATGTCCGCGTACGAAAGTGCCACAGCATCGAGGCTGGATACAGAAGTACTTCCGTGTTCATGGGGAAGTGGAGAGCGGGAGAGAGCGTCGGCATCTGAATGTTTGCGGCCTGACCTGTAGACGACACGGATATCATAGTCTTGGAGGCGTAACGCCCAACGAGCGAGACGGCCAGATGGGTCTTTTAGTGACGATAACCAGCAGAGGGCGTGGTGATCAGTCACGACGTCAAATGGACGGCCATAGACGTAGGGTCGAAATTTTGTGATTGCCCAGACGATGGCTAGACATTCTTTTTCTGTGACTGAATAATTCTGTTCAGCCCTAGTAAGAGTGCGACTGGCATAAGAAACGACGTACTCGTCGTATCCAGACTTGCGTTGAGCAAGAATAGCGCCAAGTCCGACTCCACTTGCGTCGGTGTGTATTTCTGTAGGGGCATCAGGATCAAAGTGACGGAGAATCGGTGGAGATGTCAGCAATTGACGTAGTTTCGCGAATGCCTTATCGCAATTGGAAGACCACGCCGAAATGCCCTCGGTGTCAGAAAGTAGCCGTGTTAAAGGGGCCATGACAGATGCAAAATTACGGACAAATCGGCGAAAGTATGAACATAAGCCGATAAAGCTCCGGAGTTCCTTAAGTGTCGATGGCTTCGGAAACTGGGCGACAGCACGGAGTTTTCCAGGATCAGGTAGAACGCCGTCCTTGCTGACAACATGCCCTAAGATGGTGAGCTTCCGGGCGGCAAAATGGCACTTTTTCAAATTTAGTTGGAGCCCAGCATGTGTAAGGCAATGCAGGACACTTGCGAGGCGCAGAAGATGGGTATCGAAGTCTTTTGAAAAAACGACGACGTCGTCCAAATAGCAAAGACACGTCTGCCATTTAAGGCCTCGAAGTATGTTGTCCATCAGACGCTCGAAGGTGGCTGGGGCGTTACAAAGGCCGAACGGCATCACGTTAAACTCGTACAAGCCGTCCGGAGTTACAAACGCAGTCTTGGCGCGGTCAGCTTCATCCATGGGTACCTGCCAGTATCCCGATCGAAGATCCAGCGAAGAAAAGAATTCTGCACCTTGCAAACAGTCGAGAGCGTCGTCAATTCTGGGGAGCGGATAAACATCTTTGCGCGTGATCTTGTTAAGGCGCCTGTAATCCACACAGAATCGGATGCCCCCGTCCTTCTTTTTGACCAGTACCACCGGGGAGGCCCACGGACTGTTAGACGGCTGTATAACGCCACGATTGAGCATATCAGACACTTGATCGTCTATAACTTGGCGTTCGGCGTGGGAGACCCGGTATGGACGCTGACGCAATGGTGCGTGGGTGCCAGTGTCAATACGATGGACAATTGCAGATGTTCGGCCCAGACTGGTTTGTTTGAAGTCGAACGATGAGCGGAAGTGGTCGAGAAGTGTCAAGAGTTGAGTTCGTTGGTCAACAGGAAGGTCAGGATCAATCGATGGAAGGAAGACGTCGAGGGAAGAGGTGGCGGATGTGAGAGCGGAAGTAACACTGGCGATCTCAAGGCTTTTTGCTTGATAGGGCAGTTGACTGGTGCCAACACAATCGATGTCCTCAAGGCGGCCGATGCATTCGCCACGGAATAGGGTGACTGGTACAGAAAGGAGATTCGTGGCATAAATGTTTGCGCAAGTGGCTTCGACCGTCAGAAGAGCAAAAGGCAGAAGAACGTTTTTTTCGAGAAGTGAAGTCTTCTGACGGCGTGAACATGACGTCCGAAAAAGCGGCATGGTCGCACGAGATCGGCACAATAACAGAAGACATAGGTGGAATATCAGTCTCCGCGGCGACGACAACACGAGAAATAGAAGGCTTATTATAATCGTCGTCGGAGAGCGATGACAATTCTAGTTCGGCCCGGGCACAATCAACAACGGCATGATGTGTGGAAAGGAAGTCCCAGCCTAATATGACGTCGTGTGAGCAGTGCGGAAACACGATAAATTCAACCACGTACAGAACGCCCTGGATGATTAACCGAGCCGTGCACGTCATAGAAGGGTTCACGTGATGCGCTGTTGCCGTACGAAGGGAGAGACCAGAAAGCGGAATCGTAACTTTTCTTAACTTGCGACACAATGCTTCACTCAATACAGACACGGCAGCTCCGGTATCTATTACTGCTTGAACGGGGATACCTTCAATCAAGACAGTTATTTCATTATTCGGTAGAGAACGAGGCCTTGTGGAGTTCGACGGTGGCGCAGTTCTTGCCTCCGGAACTGCGATGGTCAGTTTTCCGTTTGGGCAGGTGGTGCACGCCGAAGCATTGGTGAAGGCGAACGTCGGCGCGGGGAAGGCGATCGGCGTGGGTTGAAGGCGCGGCGGCTCGGCGGAGAAGTGTCCGAAGCTGCATGGAACGGCAGCGTCTGTGGTGGTTCTGTGGGGGCGTAGCCGTAGGTGCCATCAATAATGCCTGAGTGAGGGACGCGCCGGCGACAGAACCGCTCAACATGGCCAGGCTGACGACAGTAATAACAGATAGGTCTGTTATCCGATGTACGCCAAGGGTTGTTGGGAAGCGTTGAAGGACGGCGGTAAATGGGAACATGCGAGCCTGCCGGTACGTGTGTTGCGTAGAAGGCGTTCGCTTGGTGGGCAGGGTCGACGACGTTTGACGGCGCATGTACCTGCCTTCGCGCGACGTCAGCGTAAGTCAGGGGAGCGGACACAGGTGGTGGCTGGTACGTGGGGGGAAGTGCCTCGCAGACTTGCTCTTCGATGGTTTGGCGCAGTGACGAGGTCAGCCCATGCGTATTGCTGGGAAGCAAGGGGGCAAGGGACAACTGGCGTGCCACTTCCTCTCGGATAAATTGCTGGATTTGCGGGGTCAATACAGTCTGTTCTGGAGATATTGCACCAACGGTCAATGCTGGCTTGCTGGTCATGTCGAAAGTAGGCCGTCGCGTTGAAATGCGCTGTTTTCGCAACTCATCGAAACTTTGGCAGTGTTGGATGACTTCCGAAACTGTTTGCGGGTCTTTAGCCACCAGCATGTGGAAGGCATCGTCCTCGATGCCCTTCATAATGTGTTTTACCTTGGCGGTTTCCGACATGTCAGGATCAAAGCGACGGCAGAGGCCTACGACGTCCTCAATGTAGGACGTGAAACCCTCTCCCGACAGTTGGGCGCGATCCCGCAAGCGCTGTTCTGCACGGAGCTTGCGCACTGTCGGTCGGCCAAACACGTCCGCGAAGGTGGTCTTGAAAGTGGCCCAGTCGGTAAGCTCGGCTTCGTGGTTGTTGAGCCAGAGCTCTGCTACTCCTCTGAGGTAAAAGTGGACGCGGCCCAGTTTGTCGTTTTCGTCCCACCTGTTGTTGACGCTTACTCGTTCGAACGAAGAGAGCCAGTCCTCGACGTCCTGCTCATCGGTGCCGTTGAAGATGTCTGGATCTCGCTCTCTCGGGACGCCGGGACAGTGGACAGGTGGAGATGTAGGAGCCGTCTGCTGTGCAGCGTCGATGGACATTGTTGATGGCGAAGGTAGAGTTCGGTTGCGGAGTTCCAGGATGGAAAAAGGTACCCAGCACTCTCCACCACTTGATAGTACACCTTTAGTGGTGAGCAGAAGAGACGTTTACTTTGTGGAAAACGTAGCGGTAGAACCGACCAGCTGTCAAGCGGAGCGAGCGCGAGCAGCAACAACACTCTTCCTTCTCTTCTTCAGCTGGCGTTCCGGCCTGTGCCAAATATCAATGCTACAATATAAATAAATATATATATATATATATATATATATATATATACATATATATATGTATATATAATGACATCTAACAGACAGTAATGCCAAGGAATGTACAGGGTAAGTTATTAGAACCAATGGAATGGAAATAAGAAGAAAGAAAAGTGGATGAAAATATAGTCAGCCGTGAGCAGGAATCAAACCTACGACCTTCAAATAAGACGTTCGATGCTCTAATCACTGAGCTACTACAGCGGCCTTCCTCTATCCACTTTTTTGGGTTTATATGTGAATTTAGAAGTAGGAGTGACAGTCAGCGCCATCTATAATCCTAGCGACGAGTGCGAAAACACTCTTTTATGCGCATGTTTGGCGTCACGTAGCACGTGAACTTATTATGAGCGGGCAGCTGATTAATAGTCCCTCGTATACAACCTAATGACACCAAGTCTACCATTACGAGACCCTCGTTCAATGAAATAAGGGAAAGAAGTGTATACCTAAGGGCTTGATTTTCCGTGTTTTAACACAATAATATTGAGATCAAACAGACAGTAATGCCAAGGAATGTACAGGGGAAGTTATTAGAGCCAATAGAATGTAAATAAGAAAGAAAAGTGGATGAAACAATAACCAGCCTTGAGCACAAATCGAACCTACGACCTTCGAATAACGCGTTCGATGCTCTAACCACTGAGCTACCACAGCGGCCTTCCCTCCATCCACTTTTTTGGGTTTATATGTGAATTTAGAAGTAGGAGTGACAGTCAGTGCCATCTTTAAGCCAAGTGACGATTGTGAAAACACTCTTTTATGCGCATGTTTGGCGTCACGTAGCACGTGAACTTATTATGAGCGGGCAGCTGATTAATAGTCCCTCGTATACAACCTAATGACACCAAGTCTGCCAGTACGAGACCCTCGTTCAATGAAATAAGGGAAAGAAGTGTATACTTAAGGGCTCGTTTTTTTGTGTTTTAGCACAATAATAATGAGATCTAACAGACAGTAATGCCAAGGATTGTACAGGGGAAGTTACTAGAACCAATGGAATGTTAATAAGAAAAAAGAAAAGTGGATGAAAAAACAACCAGCCGTGAGCAGTAATCGAACCTACGACCTTCCAATAACGCGTCCGATGCTCTAACCACTGAGCTCATAATAAGTTTACGTGCTACGTGACGCCAAACATGCGCATAAAAGAGTGTTTTCACACTTGTTGCTTGGCTTATAGATGGCGCTGACTGTCACTCCTACTTCTAAATTCACATATAAACTCAAAAAAGTGGATGGAGAGAAGGCCGCTGTGGTAGTTCAGTGGTTAGAACATCGAACGCGTTATTCAAAGGTCGTAGGTTCGATTACTGCTCACGGCTGGTTGTTCTTTCGTCCACTTTTCTTTCTTCTTATTTACATTCCAGTCGTTCTAATAACTCCCGCGGTATTGACAACCTCCCGCGGTATTGGCGAGCGCATCGAGGGACTTCGAGAACGAAGAGGAGGAAGAGAATGATCAGTGAAATGAAACATGCTTGTTGACAGGGATGCTCGGCTTTGCGTCTCTTTCATTTGGCGCCTTTACACGCTGTATAATGGTTTTTCCACATCCTGAACTACAATGGCTGCCTATTGTCGTATTCGTGAATTCAACAGATCCTACCGAGGTGGTAGACTACTTCGTCAGAGGTTGTATAAAGCTTTGTCGCGAGAACGCGACGCCGTAAAAAAAAAGAACTACAGAAGACATCATTCGGCAATCCAAAAATCCGTGACCATCGCACATGGTGGTAGTCTAGCAGGATGGAACAGTTCATTTCTACATTGATCATCCCTACTTGAAAAAAAAAATAACGGAGGACACGTACCGCCTTCGAAAGATAGACATCGCCCAGATCGACTTTACGTACACGCACACGACTTGGCGTCGATGAGCCTCAACACCGGTTATCGGCACATCAAAGTTGACGTCAGTCACCGAAATGTGCAATTAAATGACCTTATGGCTTCTATGGCTTTTTACGCCCATTGACTTTTTGACACTTTGAGTATATACGCCCAATTTGCACCCATTGTTTGTCGCTCGATGTCTGCATCGAAGATTCTGCACCGAAGATATCGATGTCTGCATCGA
The DNA here is from genome assembly GCF_013339725.1 of Rhipicephalus microplus. Lineage (NCBI taxonomy): Eukaryota > Metazoa > Arthropoda > Arachnida > Ixodida > Ixodidae > Rhipicephalus > Rhipicephalus microplus. The sequence goes on along the minus strand of NC_051168.1, from coordinate 109,925,082 downwards.
TGTCTGCAGCGAAGGATTGAAGATTCAGACTTGCCTATAGTACTTTGATGACGTGGTCGTGCTTGACAGAAAGTACGCCGAACACAGCCACTGCCTTGGAGCTGTACTTGAACCCATAAACCCCTCCTGCATTAACTTAAAACTAGAAAAGGGCTTCTTCCCTTACGAGGAGCTCATGGCTCACATCAGTAAGTCTGATGTACATCCAGACCCATCAAGAACAGCAATGAGAACTTCTTCCCGCCGCTCACCGACAAGAAGGTCGTATGCCAATTCCTCGGCCTTTACGCCTATTGCTGGGTGGTTCCTGAAGGGCCTTCACAAATCGCTGAGCTAATAACACACCTGACAAAGTGCAACCGGGAAATCAAACAAAAAACACCCTACAGCGAAACATTTCAAGAACTGTAACGACACCCGCTGGTACCTGCAATACTTGCGCCCTTCGATTAATAGTCCTATACGGAAATTTGCCGCAATGCAAGCAGCAAAGTACGCGGTATCTTTGAACTAGACAAGGTTATAGGTTAAGTCAGCCTCACGCTATCCATGATCGAAGCCAACTATGCTGTAAAAGAAGTCCTTTCCCTTCATTTGGGCTACATCAAAGTGCATCTGCATCTGCGGCAGGCCCTTCAAACTTGTGAGTGCCCACCATTACTAGAGTTGACAAGCTAATTCGAAGAAACCTCCAGGTCATCTATGTAATCTGAGATTTCAGGAATTCGTTATTCCCATCCTTTACAATTGAGGATGATGGCACTGTGACGCAGACTGCTTGTCTCAGCCCCCCCCCCCCCCCCCAAAGACCTTGACCCACAGGACCGCCTGTATAATGGCTGCTTTTTGAAAACCATAAGAGCCGGAGACTTTGCTGAGCGACACAGAGCCGTCCAGGTGCCTAGGAGCTTCGTTATATACCTTCAGCGGTAGGTCAGCTGCGTTAAAAAAATTTGCAAACCCGTGATGTCTTTATATGATGGTAGAAGAGTGTGTACGCAGCATCTGCGGGTTACGCAATCATCTTCGAGCAAGTTCATTCAATATTGCTACGTAGCTGACGTATCAGCAGTCATAAGACGACAACGAGGAAGTGGTCTGTTGGTTGTGCGTGCTGCTTTCATCTTAGCCGACGCCATACGCATCAGTTTAAATATAGATTTTAAATAGACACGCCTCGTGTCATTTTCACGTAACATCTTTGTGGTGGAGGTGCTGGGTACTTCCCCATCTTCATCACGAAGCTCCGCGACGGCCGCATCATCATAGGTCCAACCATGTCACAGGTTGAACAACCATCGTCTTCGCCACCTGCCCCTACCGTGACTTCTACATACGTCGTTCTACATCCTGCTCGTGATCCCGGTGTATTTTCCGGTCAGGATGGCGTTGACGTCGACAAATGGATCAACCGGTAAGAACGGGTCAGCGCAAGCTATAGGTGGGACCCGACTCTTATGCTTGCCAATGTGCTTTTTTACCTCGATGTCCCACCGCGAGTGTGGTTTGAGACGCACGAAGCGGAGATTACAAGCTGGGACTCCTTTAAAGAGAAGATCCGCGACCTTTTTGGCGACACCGTTGGGCGGCAGATCGCAGCGCGGAATCAACTGGCGGCTCGTGCACAGACGTCGACGGAGTCGTACGTCGCGTACATTCATGACGTCATCGCCCTATGCCGCCAGATGGACGAGCACATGAGTGAGTCGGAGAAAAGTGGCCCATGTGCTGAAAGGCATAGCAGACGACGCATTTTAATCTTCTAGTTTACAACAACGCTGCCACCGCCGACGCCATCATTAAAGAGTGTTGGCGGTTCGAAGAAGCCAAGAGCCGCCGTATTACTCAGCGATTCACCCGGCTGCCCAACACGACCGCGACCTCATCGTGTGAAGCCGCCCGCCAGTCCCCCACGTATGACAACGTCACACGCATTGTTCGTCGGGAAATTCAATCCGCCTGTCCGGCTCCTCTTGAGCCACCCGTTTTCGCAACGCTCCCCTCTGACCAACAACAGCCGTCAGTTGCGGTAATACAAGGTGTGGTGAGGTAGGAGTTTGCGAACTCGGACTTTCATTAGCATGTCCCTTGACTCGCCCTGAAGCCCCGTCCTACTCCCGAGGACACGCTCGCCGTTCACCTCCAACAATGCCCTTCCGTAACCCTTCGGAATGGCGAACATCCGACGACCGACCTATTTGTTTTTCCTGCCACCAGCCTGGGCACGTTTCTCGCTATTGCCGCAGCCGTTGGTCAAACCAACCACGTCAGACTTTCTCTACCTCGGCGCTCATGCAACCGACGACCCCTCGACGTTCAGTCGCCGCACCCTTCAATTTCTATTCGTGATCATCTTACGAGCCTTTCACTGACGCCCCTTTGCCCGGTCGCCGCTACCCTGGCGCCCCTTCGTCCGGTCGCCGCAGTTCTCGCACCCCGTCGCCGCTACGTCGCCAATCCCGCACTCCGCCACCTCGGCGCTTTTCTTCGCCGAGCTTCTCTGGACGACCGCAGCAGGAAAACTAGATACTGCAGCTTATAGACGTGAAGCTGCAATACCAATGACGGCCGAAAATCCTCTACTGACGCTTCCCACGCACCATAGCCTGCTTGAAGTACAAGTCGACCATGTTCCGGTGACCACCCTCATTGACACAGGTGCGCACCTGTCTATTATGAGCGCTTCTGTACGCTGCCGCTTACAAAAGATTATGACGCCATCTACGACGCAGGCAATACGTGTTGCCGATGGTGGTACTGTACCAGTAATCGGAATGTGCACTGCTCGTGTCAGCATTGCCGGTCGTCACGCCGTAGTCCTTTTTGCCGTGCTAGCCTGCTGCCCTCATGACCTCATAATTGGCCTTGATTTCCTTTCGGCACACTCGGCCTTAATTGATTGTTCTTCTGGTACCCTCAACCTTGATTTACCAATCTTTGCCGACTACTCTGCAAAGCCAACCAGCCGCTTGAGCCCAACCACTTTCGTTCACCTGCCCCCTCGAGCCGTCACGTACGTGCCTTTGTCATCGACCCCTCCCGTTCCTGACGGTGATTATATCGTTACGCCAATTACTGACGTTCGGCTGATGCGCAGTGTTACTGTGCCCTATACCGTCGCGACCATAGCGGATAACTGTGTGTTACTTCCGCTCCTTAACTTTGGTTTCACTCCTCAAGTGTTGCCCTGCCAGATGTCTCTAGCCCATCTAACTGCCATAACAGAAGACGATGTCAGTGTTGTCGCTGTATCTGCACTTGATCGAAGCGCAGTCTCACGGTCACCCAGATCAGACGATGCTATTTTTCGAAACATGATTGGATCGGAGCTGTCGCCTCACCAGGCCGACGCCCTCTGCCAAGTTTTGGCCTCATACAGTTACATTTTCGACACTGACGATCGTCCCATGGGCCAGACTAAAATGGTCACTCACCGAATCAACACTGGTGACTCTGCGCCCATTCACCATCGGCCGTACCGCGTGTCAGCGTCTGAGCGAGAAGTGATTCAAAAAGAAGTGGCCAAAATGCTTACGAAAAACGTAATCGAACCATCAACGAGCCCTTGGGCATCTCCCGTGGTAGTAGTAAAAAAGAAAGACGGCTCATGGCGTTTCTGCGTTGATTATCGCCACCTCAAAAAATTACCAAAAACTACGTGTACCCTCTACCACGCATTGACGATGCCCTTGATTGCCTCCATGGCGCCACCTTCTTTTCATCTCTCGACCTCCGATCTGGCTACTGGCAAATTGCTGTAGATGAAATGGATCGAGAAAAAACCGGCTTCGTTACCCCTGACGGTCTTTACCAATTCAAGGTCATGCCATTTGGGCTCTGCAACGCTCCAGCGACCTTCGAGAGAATGATAGACACGCTCCTACAAGGATTTAAATGGTCGCCATGTTTGTGTTACCTGGACGACGTGATCATTTTCTCACCTACCTTTGCAACGCACCTTGAACGCCTTTCGACCATTCTATCCATATTTCGACGGGCCGGCCTGCAGCTCAATTCCTCCAAATGCCACTTCGGTCTTCGTCAGATTACCGTATTGGGTCACCTTGTTGACGCTGCGGGCGTACGGTCAGACCCGGTGAAAGTACGCACTGTAACAAATTTCCCGGTCCCACGCTCTGTCCATGATGTTCGCAGTTTTGTGGGCCTCTGCTCCTACTTTCGCCGGTTCGTGTAAACTTTGCGGCACTCGCCCGGCCACTCACCAACCTTCTCAAACAAGACGTCTCATTTTCTTGGGGCCCTCCTCAAGCTGACGCCTTCTCTCAGCTAATCACTGCTCTAACGACACCTCCTATCCTTGAACATTTCGACCCCGATGCTCCCACATAAGTGCGAACAGACGCGAGTGGTCACGGAATTGGTGCAGTTTTGGCGCAAATTCAGCGGGACAACGACTGTGTAATCGCGTACGCAAGCCGTCTTCTTTCTTAGTCTGAACGCAATTACTTTAGAACAGAACGGGAATGTGTCGCTCTTGTTTGGGCGGTTTCGAAATTCCGTCCTTACTTGTATGGCCGCCCTTTCCGTGTCATCACAGATCATCACGCGCTGTGTTGGCTTTCTTCTCTGAAGGACCCCACTGGACAACTTGATCGTTGGGCATTACGCCTACTGGAGTATTTCTACTCGGTTGCTTATGAGTCTGGACGTCTCCATCTGGACGCCGATTGCTTATCCCGCTACCCTGTTGATCAGCCCGACGAACCAGACATCGAGCCTAGCCTCAGCGTCATGTCAATGTCCATGTTTCTTCAGATACGTGATGAACAACGTCGTGTTGCTTCTCTGCGACAACTTATTGACCGTCTCGAATCTGCTCCGAACAACACGTCACTTCGCATGTACGTCCTCCTGAATGGCACGCTGTACCGTCGTAGCCTCCAGCCAGATGGCCCTGAGCTCCTTCTTGTCGTGCCGAAAAATTTGCGTTCAACCGTGCTGCATGAGCTTCACGATGAACCAACTGCTGGTCATCTGGGTGTATCTTAGACGTACGACCGCGTGCGTCGCCGCTTCTTTTGGCGTGGTCTCGCCCGGTCCGTTCGCCGTTACGTGTCCTCCTGCGATAAATGCCAACGTAGGAAGCGACCTACTGTGCCCCCGGCTGGACTTCTTCAACGGATCTCCATCCCAACCGAACCTTTCTTCCGTGTTGGTATAGATCTTCTCGGTCCTTTTCCCGAGTCGAAATCGGGCAACAAGTGGGTCGCCGTTGCTATAGACTACGCGACTAGGTATGCCATCACTCGAGCGCTCCCCACCAGCACCGCTACTGACGTTGCGGACTTTTTACTCCACGACGTCATCCTACACCATGGCGCTCCTCGCCAATTACTCACGGATCATGGCCGTGCATTTTTGTCCCGTGTGATCAACGATCTTCTGCGCTCTTCCTCAACGCACCACAAGCTGACCACTTCCTACCATCCCCAAACAAATGGCCTTACCGAACGGCTAAATCGGACCCTAACGGACATGCTCGCGATGTATGTGTTCTCCGACCACCATGACTGGGACCTGGCGCTACCTCACGTGACCTTCGCGTACAATTCTTCGCGCCACGACACCACTGGTTATTCACCTTTTTATTTGCTTTATGGCCGTGATCCGACGTTACCACTCGACACCGTACTTCTAACCGCTACAACGCTGTCAACCGAATATGCACGCGACGCTATCGCTCGTGCCGACCACGCACGTCAGATTGCCCGCTCTAGACTTTCGGCTTCGCAAGCCACCCAGAAAGCCATCTACGACAGCCGGCATGCTGACATTCACTTCTCACCCGGTTCTCTTGTTCTCCTGTGGTGCCCAGTTCGTCGAGTTGGCTTATCAGAGCAGTTATTGTCTCGCTACATGGGTCCTTACCGTATCATCCGCCAGGTAACCGACGTCACCTATGAGATCATTCCTGCATCTCAGACCACAAGCCTGCCTGCAACCCCACCCAGTGATGTTGTGCACGTCAGCAGGCTAAAACCTTACCACCTGCCTACTGAAGACCGTAGTTAATGTGCACCGAGACGGCGCTTTTACCGCCCGGGAGGGGGGGGGGGTAAGTAATGCTACGTAGCTGACGTATCAGCAGTCAAAAGACGACAACGAGGAAGTGGTCAGTTGGTTGTACGTGCTGCTTCCATCTTAGCCGACGCCATACGCATCAGTTTAATATACACGCCTCGTGTCGTTTTCACGTAACAATATTATTAAATTACTGGATGTGGCAGCAATTTTTTTCCATCTCGTTTATAAAAACCAATTTACAAATTGTGCATCAGAGAGTCTTTGCCAAAAAAGTATGAAAAGAAAGTAAGAAATCTAAAAACAAAATACTACGCATATATTCAGAAAGAAAGCAAGTATTCTTTATTGAAGAAAGAAAATCGTTTTAGTGTATTCATCATAGTTTGCGTTCAGTTGGTTCAAAAGATAGAGCGTAATTTTGGGGTCTTTCATGAGTTTTTAAAAACACATGTCTGTGAGATCGTTTTGTGCGTACGAGTATTTATTTCTGAAAATTTATTGGCTTAAATGTCTACAATTATTTACAAAAATGGTGAGGCTATGTGGTTTTCAAAGAGCGTCATGAAAAAATTACTATAAATAGCAACGATGCGTAGTTTTCGGTGACATTTTGAAGACGTGAACTATGGTGCTGTTCCGCGACTGTATAAGGGCCTAAGACTTCACGCCATTTGGCGGGTAAAACACAAATGTTTAATATCGTGAGAGTGACATGACGTGCGTTTAACACGAGTGAACGGCAGTGGCGCTTGGATTTAAAATGAGGTATATGGCCTAAGCGCAGGTGTCTCGTCAGTAGCCTTTGCGTCCGATGATTGCGAGGCACTTGGAAGTTTAATGTTCTCACGCAGCAGCAACCTCTAGTCAGAGGTGTCGTGCTACGAGAATGCCTGGGTATATGACGTTAATACTATTTGCATCATTTAAAAACGCGAATAATGATTGATATATAAAAAGCGGTTCCTTACCTAAGAACATTCATGGGTGCAAGGGTATATCATAAAGGAAGGCAAATGGAAACTGTTTTTCTAATTATATTTATTTCATAACTACAAAACAGCATGAAAAATTGACAAGAAACAGAATAGGCACACACACACAAGCGCACACTACTCTTAGGTATTTTATTCCTTCTACTGTATTAATACAGGAAGCACGGTGAGTAGTTCACCGCATTAACCACATACAATTGGATCGCCACTAGACAAAGGGTGAGCGTGTATTGTTTGTATGTCGTATTTTTGAGCTCTTAAGTGCTACTTCTGAGTAGCATGAGTTCGATATTGGCGTCTGATTCTCGAGATGCGGCTTGATGAGGCGGAGTTTATTGAGCTTTTGGCTGTCCCGTAAACGCTGCCAATAAACCCTGATCTTTCGTTTAACGAAGAGCTTGAGGTCGAGTGACGGGAGAGGTATGGATGTATAGGCAGTGGTGTTCTGGTGCGCGGAAACAGCTAGTTGATCTGCTAACACGTTTCCTTGAATCTCGCGGTGTTCTGGCACACAGCAGACTACGACATACTGTTCCTGTGCGTATATCGCGCATAAAAGTGAGCACACAGAGACAAGGACAGAATTCATGTCTTTTTAGGGTTTTCAGCGATCTTACCACGCTTAGAAAATCAGTATATATCGCAGTTTTTTACAGTTTTGATTCTTTGATGTGTTTTATCGCTGATAATATCGCGTATGCCTCTGTGGTGCCGAGACTGGTACGGGGAGCAGAACTCCTACATCGGAAAAATATGGACCGACTGCTGCGTAGGACACAGAAGTATGAGTTTTCGTTTGAAGCATCAGTAAAAAAACGGGAAGGAATAATAATGCTGAAGCTATTTCAGAAATGAATATTTAGGCTTTGTGAATATGTTCAATAGGTGCGCTTTTATTAACTTCAACAAATTACATATCACAATCTGTAATCTGTCAGTGCTTTGGCAGCACATATACAGCGGGAGCCGTCAAACTGTGTTCACCAAGTGGCATACCCATGCCTTCGGCTGGACTCCTCACACGGAATGTGTAGGGCTGTCTTATTTTGCAGCTACGCTGTTTTAAGCCTTGCGTGACCGCGCAAGATTCGGCATTTTAAGCTTCGGCTTTATTTGTTCAACAAAATGTGCTACAGATTTTAATTGACTTGCTTTCTCAATCGCTTTTTGCGTTTCGCTTCAGGATGAACACCTCAACCTCGATTTGAAGGCAGGAATGATAAAAGCGTATACGTGGTCATTGCGAGCATTCCAGGGAGCCTACCACTATTGCAGTTAAGAAGAACCCACTTCTCTGCAAGACAAGACACGCACACTGGCAGCTACTCATATTGTTGATGCTATTCTTGATAATGACAACGATGATCGTGGTTATTATTAATGATTGGTCTCATGTAACAGGTTTATACGCAGATGGTTATTTGGTAGGTTGCTGCTCGAGCAAGAATAATTATCATTGCATCTGGCTGAGCACCTCATTCACAGGCTATGCATACTGCTTTAACAAAACCAACAAGCCTGATGCTAGCACGGGCTCGTGGGCTTTTTAGAGCTATTGCGATAACACATAGATTTTGCTTTATCCTGGCATAAAATCTGAGAATAATCATACAAGGAACTCCATTGGAAAAAATATCGATATAGAACAATACATAAGCTTGTTGAGAATCACCGTTCTTTTAAGGTATTAATCAGGCAAAACCTCAAAATGTATCAACTAAAACGCAAAGCAAATACCGCTTCAGTAGGCTAAGAAAGGTACACTTGCCTGGAATTTCCAGTTTCATTTCATTGTAGTCATCAGAGGTAGTCGCAAGGTTTGGATGGTAAGAGAACTGAGCTTTTGCTGAAACAGCATTGCTAATAATGGGAGTACATAGGTCAATGAAATGCATAAATCTTGGTCACAGGGAGAAAAAAATTACTTACACCTCACCGTTAGACAACGTATAGCGTGTAATGTTTGCATAGAAAAAGTTCACGTCTTCCATAACATCAACACGGCACGTAATATTGGCTTTTTCAGTGCTGTTGTATACCCATATTGGATCGCAAGTGTTGAGAAACTGAAAGCAAATGTGATAAGCAACTCTATGAAGCACAAATGCATGTGAATAATGTATATGCATGTAGATGCTTTTCTTCAGCATCGATGTATTCCACGGGCAGTGTAAATGAGAAATTACAATGAGAAACACCATGCCGGATGGTACGTCGTTAACGCTCACTGCCCAGAGATATCTCATGGAATGTGAATTTAGCACTTGGTCTTTTTCAAACGTTCACTGAAATAGACCCTCCAAACTGTTGAAGTGTTCGAGCGCATCTCACAGAGAACAATTTTGTTAGCAGAAAGTAATGTGGGCTGGAATAGCATGGCATAGCAAGGAGAGGTAGAGGCAGGAGAGGGGAAAAAGGAAAGATCAGATGGGGAGTAAAAGGCAAATGAGGAGGAGCGGGAGCAAAGCATAGCACAGATTGAATGAAAAAAGAAAGCAAAGCCTCCCTGGGAACGTTGCTGTTCCAATGCCGCACGAGACCATAGCTCAGTGCCACCAGACCAGAAATTGGCAGTATATACACGGAGTGAATGATGGAGAGTGGGGCGAAGCATTCGTCCGTGCATTCGTTCTTGCTTCCGTCCATCCATGCGTCCGTCTGTGTGACCGTCCGTGCGCCCATCCGCCCGTCCGTGCGTGCGTCTGTTCGTGCGTCCATCCCTGTGTTCTTCCACGCATCCGCCCCTGCGTCCGTCCATGCGTCCGTCCACGCATCCATCCGTCTGTGCAGCCATCCGTGCGTCCGTCCATGCAACTGTCTGTGTGTCCGTTCGTCCATCTGTTCAACATTTCAAGTACCACCATATCGCATCTTTTCATCATATTGCCACCATTGATGAACGAGGCGCTTTGGCTCATACTCGGTTTGGGCTGCGAGGAAGAAGAGAACATTTTCGTGGCTCTGGTTTGGGTGAACTCCTGGCTGTAAATCTTGTTTTGCTCGTGACATTACTGGTGGAGAAGCTGGGTACGTGTACTTCGGCTGTGTCGGCCATCTTGGAGACGGCTACATCTCCCAGAGCAAGAAGCAACCGCCACCTGCGTGGGTTACCCCCTAACTTCGGTCCCTTGGTGTCGACACCCAGAAAGATGGCAACTCTGATGACAAGCCAGGCGGTCCAAACCAGCGATTCCCATGGTTCTCTCCTCGCACATGTTTTTCGTGCGCCACAGACACCAAAGCTGTTCCATGGAGACATCTTCGAGAATGCTGATTACTGGCTCAAACACTTTGATCGGGTTGGCAGTATCAACGAATGGGACGATGTTCGCAAGCTGCGCCAATTTTACTTCTACTTAGAGGATTCTGTGAAGACGTAGTACGAGAACCATGAGGGCTCCTTCGCAAACTGGCAAGAGTTTAGCCGACAGCTCTATGACGCCTATCACAACACCGAGAAGAAGGAAAGGGCTGAACAAGACACATCCTGCAGAAACTAGCGTCCGAACGAACGAGTATCCAAATTTGTCGAGGACATGCTTCGGCTCTTCAAGCGTGCGTATCCTGCCATGCCCGAGGAAAAGAAGGTGTGGCATTCGATGCGCGCAGTAAAAAAACAGGTTCTCGCTGGGCTCGTGCGCAATTCACCGACGACAGTCGCTCAGTTCAACAGTAAGGCAACCACGATGGAACGTACGCTGCAGCAGTTGTCGTCACAATACAAACGCCAGATTTCAGCCACCGCATACTTTATCGGCTCTGATAGTGAGAGACAGGACCTCGCAGACTTCATTGAAAGTATCGTTCGGAACGAATTGCGACAGCTCCAGGCAGTGGGATTCCATCCACCTGTGTCATCCATCGTGGATGTAATCAGACAAGAAGTCCCGTAGGCCGTCACACTCCTGGCCCCGATCACACCACCGATTCCCGAGGCCCCAGTCCTCACATAGGCAGTGGCATTGTGATCCCCTGCGCCACAGGCTACAGATCCGGATATGTGGCCAAGGTAGCAGGCTATGCAGCCATTCCACGACACTGCTTCGAGCTTGCCTCTCGGCTCAAGGTTCCCTTGCACACCCACCTATCTGCTGTCTGCCTCGAGACAAAGTGGTAGCAAGCGAAGCACGTGGCGCACATCGCATAACCGTCCGCTCTGCTATCACTGCGGCAAAGCGGGTCACGTATACCGAAACTGTCAATACTGGCAACTAGGTCTCTGTGGCTTCCACCCTGATGCTCAATGCCCGAGCTACGGTGAGCGCCCCCGCGAAATTGAAGCCTATTTCACAGGCCAGCGAACACCTTAGACGGTTCAGCATCACCAGAAGAGATAACCATCGCCTCGCCGGTCCAGGTCATCCAGTTTGCCCTCAACGTCTTCCGCTCCTTTCAGAAGCCGGTCACCAAGTCTCCGCAGGAGAAACTAGGAACGCCGACTTCTGGAGGTGAAGTCGCAGCTCGGCAAACTGTAAGAGACCCTCCTTCGACGATGCGACCGAACTAGGACCGTTCCGGTTTGGCACTGTTTTACGACAAAAGAAAGATCGTTTCCGCTGAAGTCGCCATCTTCGTCACCGGTGAAGACACCGGTGCCGACTATTTTGTAATGAGCGCCACACTGGCAAATGAACTGAGGAAGGTTACCACACCTTGGCAAGGACCCCAGTTGTGCATGGCATGTGGTTATCTGGAGATGCCTACTAGTATGTGCACGGCACGCGTTCGAATACGTACGTCGACATTTGCGGGCTCTTTTCTCGCATTGCGTGTGTGCTCTCGGCCAGTCATTCTAGGAATGGACTTCCTTCGTGAATACGGCGCCGTCATCAACCTCCGTGAGTTACTTGTGTTGTTCGAGGATCTTTTTTGCGCTGCAACTGAAAAAACACAATTCCGAAAAAGAGCACTCCGTGTTACCGACAATTCTGACTCTCCCACTCGAAGCAGCCTCTTTGTTGAACTCGAATTGAGACAGGAAATGTCTGACGCGGTAATTGCAGAGACCATTTAGTCTCTCCTTATTTAACGACAAATGTGTGTTGCCCGAGGAATCATTCAGCCTAGCAACAGGCATGTTCACCTCCTGGTCACAAACTTCCGCGACGAATATCGCCACCTAACGAGACACACTGCCATTGCATATTGTGAAGAGCTTGCCGATGCCGAAGGTTCGTTCATGTTAGCTTCATTTTCATCGAGGTGCCACCTTGACGAGGTCTTTGCGAGCACTCTCGACGTAAGCGAGAGACTACCTTCGGCTCAACGAGACAGCCTTTTGTGTATACTCGGCTCATTTCAAGACTGCTTTGCCACTACGTCAAAGGTTAAACAGACACCAATTTCTAAGCATCGTATCATCACGGAACCCACCGAGAGACCCATCCGACAACGTGCCTATAGGGTGTCGCAAAAAGAGCAAGGCACTATACATGACCAAGTCCAGCAGATGCTTCAAGACGACGTCCTCCAGCCATCGACCAGTCCCTGGGCTTTGCCAGATATGCTAGTAAAGAAGAAGGACGGTACGTTGCGTTTTTGCGTAGATTACCGTAAACTGGACAAGGTCACCAAAAAGGACGTTTATTCTCTAACCCGGACAGACGACTCGTTGAACCGTATACGCAACGCTAAATATTTTTCCTCCATGGATTTGCGTAGCGGCTACTGGCGAATTGCAGTGGATGAGCGCGACAGTGAAAAGACGGCGTTTATTACTCCCGACGGCCTGTACGATTTTAAAGTGTTGCCTTTTGGTCTATGCTCAGCGCCAACTACTTTTGAAACAATGATGGATACGGTCCTCACGGGGCTCAAATGGCAATCATGTCTTGTACAACTTGATGACGTCGTGGTCCTTGCAGACACGTTTGAACAACACGTCTAACGCCTTCGGGCAGTTTCTCAGGCAATCAGAACAGCGGGGCTTTCCCTCCAACCAGAGAAATGCCATTTTGAATATGAAGAACTGAAGTTCTTTGGTCACATTGTGAGCCATGCCGGCAACAGCCCAGATACGGAGAAAACCCACGCCGTTGCCATCTTTCCCGTGCTCACAAATAAGCGCGACCTACGCCAATTTCTGGGGCTCTGTGCGTATTACAGGCACGTTGTCAAAAACTTTTCGAAGGTTGCTGAACCCCTCAACAGGCTTACAAAAGACGGTGTCTCGTTTGTTTGGGGTCCCAATCAGTGCCATGCATTCGATACCCTCCTAAACCTTCTCCAGGCTCCGCCTGTGCTGGGTCAATTTGACGAAAGCGCCGACACGGAATCACACACTGACGCCAGCACCGTTGGAGTAGAAGCGGTATTAGTTTAGTGGCATAAAGGCGTTGAGCGCGTGATTGCTTATGCGATCAGAACATTATCCCCAGCGGAGAAAAACACTTCTGCAACCAAAAAGGAATGCCTCGCTGTTGTCTGGGCCATAACAAAGTTCCGCCCATACTTGTATGGCCGCCCATTCATGGTAGTTAGCGACCACCATTCCCTTTGTTGGCTCGCAAATCTCAAAGATCCTTCAGGTCGTCAAGCACGATGGAGCCTTCAGCTACAAGATTTCGATGTCACCATCGTCCACGAATCTGGACGGAAACACACCGACGCCGACTATCTGTCACGTGCACCGGTAGAAAATGCAAACACTGACCTTGAAGACAATGACACTTTTCTTTCTGCCGTATCAGCGACCTGCTTGGTTGAGCAACAGCGTCATGACTCGGAGTTCATCCCGTCCCGCTCATTGACTACCTGGAAGGACGCAATTCCCACCCTCCTCGAAGCTTTGCACCCTCACTATCCTCCTTTTGTTTTCGCGATGGAGTGCTTTATAAAAAGAACTTTACTCCTACTCAAGCTAACTATCTGCTTGTTGCACCAACTACGCTTCGTGGTGACATTTTACGTGCGTGTCATGATGAACCATCGTCCAGACACCTTGGCTATACGCACACGTTGCAACGGATCCAACGCCCCTACTACTGGCCACGTCTCGCAAAGACAGTGAAGCACTACGTTCGCACATGTCGCGACTGTCAGCTAGGCAAGATTCCAAATTTACGACCAGCGAAACTTCTGCAACCAATAGGCCCACCAAAGGTGCCTTCCATCAGATTGGCATGAACCTGCCGTGGTCATTCCCCACGTCTTCGTCAGGAAACCGGTGGATTGTGGACGCTACCGACTACTTAACACGCTAATGTGAAACCAAGGCACTTCCAAAAGCCACCGCAGCAAACGTCACCCAGTTTTTCGTTAACAGCATCGTCTAACGTCACGGTGCGCCAGCTATCATCCTAACTAATCGTGGGACAGCTTTCACTGCAGAGATGCTGCAGGAAGTCATGCGATTAAGTGGCACGGAACATCGTAAAACAACAGCTTACCACCCGCAAGCAAACGGGCTGACTGAACAACTCAATAAGACAATTGCAGACATGCTGTCAATGTATGGGGACATTGATCACAAGAACTGGGACGTCATACTTCCTTCCGTTCGTCACTTTTGCGCATAAAACTGCTGTTCAAGAAAGTACCGGTTCTTTGGTTTGTCCATGGTCGTGAGGTCACGACGATGCTCCACGCCATGCTCCTGCCCGACAACTTAAGAATATAACACACGGATGTCGCCAAATTTGCCCAGTACGCAGAAGAGGCCCGTCAACTTGATCGTCACCGTATTCAACATCACCAAACTGCAGACGCGCGCTGCTACAATCTTCGCCACTGTGAAGTTATTTGCAACCCCTATCTTACAGCGTGGCCGTTCAGAAAAGCTTCTTCGCCGCTACTTCGGCTCTTACAAAGTCGTAAGACGTTTCAGCGACGTCACTTGCAAGGTTCTCCCATAAGGCACTTCGAGACGTTCTCGTTTCACCCCACAAACTGAAGTCATTCACGTTTCACGACTCAAACCATACTTTTCGCGCTGTGAATAGCCAATGAGTGACTGATTTTATTGGTAACTTCGCGACTTTCTTTTTGTTTCGTCTGTTCCTTGTAAGCTTTCCTATTTTTATTATTTCTCATTTAACTCTTCACTCCAGAACCAACTACCTTATTCTGCCTTACGCCATTCATTTTGCATGCATGGTAATTTTCGTCTCATTTTCTTCTTTTTTTTGCCTTCATGAAGAGCATTGAGACCATGCTTCTTGGGAGAGAGGGTAATGCCACCATTGGTGAATGAGCTGCTGTGGCTCATATCATTTTGGGATGCATAGAAGAAGAGAAAATTTTCGTGGCTCTGGGTCGGGTGAACTCCTGGCTATAAGTCTTGTTTTGCTCGTGACAATATATTCCCATATAGAAGCACCACCATCCAGCGGACATTCCAAGTACTAAACGACAGGTGCCACACGCACACTTTCTTCCTGCTTGCGTTTCGTGTCTACTTCCCACCTTTAACCACCTCGAGTTCATGGCATATAGTAGTTCGCTGTACTCATGCCACTGTGGCCCAACGCTCGCTAAACTTTTCTAAAAGCAAGGAGGTTGCATCCAGCGAGTATAACGTAGCAATTCTTTGTAGTCAGATAGTGCTCAATGTACATGCCAGTGGCTGCTAATGGGGAATGAGGTACAGGGGAATTCGGCTTTTACTTTTTTACGCATCTTGCGCTTCGTGTCTACTTCCCACCTTTAACCACCTCGAGTTCATGGTATATACTAGTTCAATTTATTCATGGCACTGCGGCTCAACGCTCGCTAAAACATTCTAAAACCAAGGAGCTTATGCCCAGCGAGTATAACCTAGCAACCCTTTCTTGTCAGGTGGTGCTCAATGTACATGCCAATTGCTGCTGATGGGAAATGATAGACAGGAGATTTCGGATTTTCGCTAACGTGCACGCGGCAATTTTTTTTATTGTTTAACAACGCACAGGAGAAATCTCCCACTGGCACCACCTTGCAGGTCGAAACGTAAGACTGCCGGGAAGAAGTCAAGCGGCCTGCCGCGCAGGCGTGGGTTGAACCAGATTCTGCTGCACCTGCCCGTGCGAACACGCGTAGGCGCGATAAAAAAATTACAGTCTGTAACCAAAGTGCTCAGACGTGTTTCGCTCAATGCACGCAGCGTCGTTAATAAACTTGGTTGAGTCGAAGACCTAATATCCTGTTATCATCCCCGTGTCTTAATAAAACAGAAGCATGGTTGCATGCAGATGTGCAGCGTTCGGAAATCGTACCTTCTACTCATAAGCTTATTCGTAAATATAAGGAATTACGGGGAGGGAGAGTAGCTATCACCATCAAAAACAACATTGGCTTCATTATTTTGGGTGGAATTTGTGACAACGAAAGTGTATAGTGCAAACTCAAATTTCTTGGCAAACTATACTTCTGGGCGGCGTGTGCAGGCCACCTAATGCATCCCACGAATATTTAGAAGCTCTGTACGACCTCCTTGGAGAAAATACAAATTCGCGATCGAATGTTATAGTTACATAAGACTTCATCTTGCCAGGTATAAACTGTTCTGACTTATCCCATGATGGCAAACAGTCCAAAAGTGCTGAGTTACTGCTCACGACTGCGTTCAACTTTTCTTTACATTAACTAGTTTCCAATGCTACTAGCGTTGTTGACTCGTCCTCATTACTCCTTGATGTGGCCTTTGTTAGTAGCTCCCTTCAAGGCTCATCCGTTAGTGTTGAAAACGGGATATTCAATCACAAGTTGCTTGCTTTGTCGTGTCCTATCTCGGGTACACGTTTCTTTACTGAGCCGTCAGAAATTCTTGTCAGAGAATACATTCATGCGGACGACAATCCTGTCTTAAAATATTTGCAATCGCGCTACGTTAGATTTAGCTTAATCACGTATGTTAAAGAAAGGTGGTCAAACTTTGAAAAATTTGTTTTCTATTGCGAGCGAGAGTATGTACCAGTAAAAAACGTATTAATAGAGAGCACCCTTGGTTCTTGCGAAAAATTATTCATGTAAAACGAAAAGTTAGGCGACGTCACAAGCGCGGTAACACAAGTGACCTACAAAGCCTTATTTCTATTCTGAAGGAAAAAAAGAACAAATGTGATTAGCAAAAAAGCGTTTTTTTTTCTGTTACTCTGCAGTCATTAATGAACAACGAACCCCAAACGTTTTGGCGCTATCTCTCGAAAGATAAACAAGGCGTTTCGGAGGTAAATATTTCAGGCGAAAGTATTGTTGACGCGACTACTATTTCTAACAAATTTAATGCCTTTTTCCCATCTGTGTTCAAGCGGACAGCTTCGCACGCAACGCTGCCGTCATACGTTTGATTGTTCTATGCCTGAAGTAGAAACAATAGAGGATGGTGTCCTCAGCCTTTTGTATAAACTAGACGTGAAGAAATCAGCTCGCCCAGATCAACTGCGCAATACTTTTTTAAGTAGATATGTTGCATGGGTAGCTAAATATCTGCATCAAACTTACGTTATGTCTCGACGTGCTTCAACTATTCCTGATGATTGGCGTTTGGCAAAAATTGTTCCCGTGCATAAATCTGGCTCTTCTCTAGAAATTGGAAACTACAGACCAGTTTCCTTAACGAGTACTTGTAAACTTTTCGAGCATAATATTTATAAGGCCATCAATACTTATCTCGAATGTAACAATTTGCTTTATTCCAAACGGCATGGTTTTAGATCTGGTTTGTCAACTGTTAGGCAACTATGTGAAATAACTGATCACTCAATTAGTACACTAAATACTAATGGTCAAACCGACGCTATAGTTGAAGATTTGTCAAATGCGTTCAATGTCGTCCCCTATTCCGATCTGATTACAAAACTTCTCTCAATCGGCGTTGAACGAAAAGTAGTCGAATGGATAGAATGTTACTTAAGAAATAGAACACAGCGTGTCGCTAATAATGAGTGTATCTCTGAAGAGTTGGATGTGTACTCTGGAGTCCCGCAGGGCTCTGTACTGGACCCTATACTTTTTTACATGCGGAGCATGTTATACTAGGGGCTAGTCATGTGCCGTCGCCGTCCGCTGCCTCCCGTTCTCCTCCGTCAGCCATTTGTGCATCCCTTCCTTCTTTCATCTTAGCGCGCGCTGCGCGACCTTTCATTTTACGTGCGTCAGCTGTATGCTAACGCGCGCCTGCGCAGGCCGGGGCCGGTGCTCGCTATAAATAGCCGAGTGTCGGGGCGCACCGCCCTTCGTCGGTTGGTTTGTGCGGTCGCTCCACGTCCGATGTCGCTGGTGAAAATGTAGGCCAATGTACCTTGCGTCCAACCTATCGCGTGCCGCCGTGGAAGAATACCTGAACCAACAACCGCAACGACGACCCTTCGTGATAGTTGGCGTCTTCAACGTCGACGTCGTCAAGGACGATTGGGTGGTTGCCTACATGGAGTTGCGGCACTCGCTGAAACGAGCAACGCACGACGGAAAACATCATCCGACCATGATTGGCAGGACGTGCATCGACTACGTCTTTGCAAATTTCGACCTTCGACCACTGCAACCAGACCCACTCACCCTTCACTTTACGGACCATAAAACCATCTTGCTCAAAATACTCAAAGCGTCTCATCAATAAACATTGTTTTTCACAGCATACGTGCGTGCGTGTTCACTCGTGTTCACTCATAACACACACGCATGTCGCAAATTACAAACCACATTTATCGCAGTTTAACATATATGCTCCGCATGCTAAGCAGTGTTTCCACTTGGGAAACTGCGGTCATTTTTAGTATATATAGATGATATGTATCTTACTGATGAACCTCCTATTCATATTAAATTATTTGCGGATGACTGCGTGGTATGTACAGCTAATAACACCCGAGTTGACCAATTTAAATAAACAATGCCTTGCACTCAATTGAGACATGCTGCACAAAGTGAGATGTAAGAATTAATGCTACACAGACAACTTCTATTACTTTCAGCAACAAAAAGAGGCCTCTTGGCTTTACTTATTCTTTAGGTAATGCTACGATCAACAGATCCGATAAGGTTAAATATTTAGGCGTCACACTTACAAGCAACCTCAGTTGAGAAACACACATTGATAACATTTGTCAGGGTGCACTTAAGAAATTGGCATTTTTGAAAAGAAAGTTTTACAGTACTTTTCCTATGTGAAATTAAACGCTTATGAGACACTAGTACGACCCAAGTTGGAGTATGCAGATGTCATTTGGAGCCCTTACCAACAATACTTAACAAGTACAATTGAAAGAGTACAAAATTTAGTTTTAGGCTTTATTTATTCTGTTTATTCGCGTCACTCGAGTGTAACCACTTTACATAATGGGGCGAACCTTCAAACACTGAAGCAGCGTTGAGTCATATCTAGATTGAATTTTTTCTATCATCTTTACTACGGACACTTCAATATGTCGCGGAAACACTACATCCAAGAGCCTTTCAAACAATCAGCGAGAATTCATCACGGTGAGACTATTAGGCAACCGATCAGCCACATTAATTTCCATAGCTTTTTTTTGTTTTGTCAAGCAATTTATTATTGGAATATGTTATCTGAAGAGACGGTCAACTATGTGTCATTAGAGGTGTTTTCTCAGCGTATTTGTAATATAAGCTCTGGTTAAAGTGTCGTTTAAAAATTGGAAGACTTTATCATTGTGTTTTTCACCGTATGCATACCGTATCGTATGCTTACAAGTGATTGTGTAAGCAAATTTACGCCTTCCGTTATGTGTGTTGTACGATTTAAATTACGTCAAGCAACACTGATCTATTGTCAAGTTGTATGTCTAATTCCTGTCAATGTATATCTTTGTTTTCGCTCCTGCATGAGCCTGAAAAGTGCCTGCTGTATCTGTAAATAAAAAAAGACTGGTTACACACTACGACTACGCCTACTACGACGGACGAACGGGTGCCGCTTCGAGGAGCTTCGCCACTAAAAGAAAACTAAAGATAAAGTAAGGCGAAATAAACAGAATAAGAACAGATATCATTAAAAAAGAACAAGAACTAGTGCGAGGAAGCGAAAGAGACAAGAGACAAACGAGGAAGCAGGCAGCGCATCCTCTAGCGAGCTGATAGTGCACCACCTGCATAAAACAAGTGTGCGCATTATCTAAGCCACACCCATTGAGATTATCTAAGCCACACCCGCTCTCTAGTGCAAAGTTTGGCTGTGCCCGGTCGTGAGGCATGACGCGTTTAAAGTGCGTATTTCCAAAGAGCAAGCTGTGAATTGCGAAGCTAGACGCGTCGGTTAACAGGATTTGGGAGCACCGATGGGCCCTTGCTTTGTTGTACCAAACTTTACGCGATTTAGTGCAAACCACCGGCCCTTTTGAAAGACCGGAACTTCTGTTTTCTGTGAGGTTGGCAGGTTTTTTTAATGTAGTCTAGCTATCTAAGACCCATGGTGAAGTTTTTTTACATGCCTAACATTTTTGGAGCCCAGATGGATTGATTGATTTGTGGGGTTTAACGTCCCAAAACCACCATATGATTATGAGAGACGCCGTAGTGGAGGGCTCCGGAAATTTTGACCACCTGGGGTTCTTTAACGTGCACCCAAATCTGAGCACACGGGCCTCGACATTTCCGCCTCCATCGGAAATGCAACCGCCGCAGCCGGGATTTGAACCCGTGACCTGCGGGTCAGCAGCCGAGTACCTTAGCCACTAGACCACCGCGCGGGGCAGCCCAGATGGACAGTTATTGTGTGTGTCTGTATGCGTTTGAAGTGTACGTGCGTTCTAGCGTGTGTGCGTGCATGCGCGCATTCTTTGAGGAGTAGCTCTGCAACCTTTTTAGGGGCGAAGCTCCTTAAGGCGTGTGTTGCAAATAAAGGAAAATGAAGGGGCGGCGCTCACGAGCACGAGCCACGGGGCGCTCGCTTTCTCAGCTGTTCCCTTAACATTCGATGTAGCCAGATGATCGGGTCCGAGTCCCCTTCTTCGTTCCTTACACTCCATTCTGGTGACAAAACCCACCTGATTGTCTCGCCCTCAACTTTCGACAATGGATCAACTCCGAGTACAGTGCGGCTTCTACCGGACATCAATCACCAAGGTAATATTGACGCTTGATACCTTTTGGTCGACTAGTTGACCCCGGCTCGCAGGCTCCAGAAAGTCATCGACATCATTGTGCCGAAACCAACTCTCCTCATTACCGTCGACAAGGATATTCAAGCTGCGCTACGTGGTGAAGACCTGGAGGCAGACTTCACTACCGCAAACGAATGCGAAGATCGGGTCATCTGTGCTCAAGCAAATGTTCACTGTGCTACCGCACCATGGCTGCAGAACCCACCCGCATCCATCACCGTCACAACCACTCCACGCAGTGACCCTTCCGCTTGCACGTCGCAACCGGCCGTGACCTTGCCTTTGCCCGGCGTTCTGACTCCAACGGCACCATTTCGCATCACACTGACCGAGCTGCACATCCCTTGTTTCTCTGGAGAACAACGCGACTGCCAAGGATTTCGGCACCAGTTTCAAGTAAGCATCCACAACATCGACTGCATCCCGAAAATTGATAATTTCCAAAACCTATAAGCATACCTGGTTTGGGCAGCGAAGTCAGCCATTCTAGGCGCTCGCCTGACCAAAGCGAACTATGACATCACCATTGAAATCCTGTCGGACCGCTTTGGCCGATGCGGCAAGCTAGTCGATGACAATCTCGACAGTTTGCTGTCAGTCACGCCACTTTGAAGTTTCGTCGACGTGACCAAGCTACGAAATTTATATAATGAAGCCACCTTCCACATCACCGCCCTGGAATGTCTCGGGGTGTCTCCAGGAGAATATTGCATGGTGCTCCGGCACGTCCTCTTAAAAGCGTTACCTCCAGTTCTCACCATCCCATATCGCCAACGGCAAAAGGAAGTGATGCTAACTGAGAACACCACAGCGTCCCAAGAAGCCTAGTCACAAGTGAAAGACTTCTTGAACTTTATAAAAGTACAAGTAGAGATACGGGAGAAAAGCGGCCTCCAGGAACCGAGATCATCTACAAGCCCGAGGCTTCTGCAGCGAGACTTGCAGACCCTCTCGACTGCTCTCGGACAGAGGTCCCACCATGCCACAACTTCACTTTCGACCGGCTTCTCAACCCCTCTCGTAACGATACCACAGCAGGCCGGGACTTTTCTTGTGACTGGCCTCACAACTCCTCTCACCTCGACGTCACCAAAGGCCGCAACTTCGCTTTCGACCAGCCTCAGAACTCCTCCCGCATTGACGTCGAAGCAAGTGACGACTTCGCCTTCCAGTGGCCTGCTGACATCAACGTCAACCACAACTCGAACGAGTTTTGAGCGCACACCGAAAGACCTGCCACTTTTCACGTGATACACGGCTCTTCAGTGCAAAGACTTGTAAACAAGGTGCGCCATGGAGATCTCAATGTTTAAGGGAAACCTTGGGTACACCATGCGCATCTACCACAAGGACCCAATTTCTTGCGGTCTGAGCTGCAGCTCACCGAGACAGTCTCCACCCAGACAAAGAGGGCAAACGCACGTACTGTCTGTCGCGCGGCCTCGTGCAACCACATAGCAGTGAGCAGTAGCACCGTTACGAGCCGCACTCTGTTGAGGACATGCATCCCATGACCATCCACGATGCAACTGAATATCACATGAAGATAGCGCCTGACGCCAGAGACCTGCACCTGATGTACAATCGCTACACGACACAGCTTCAGCGCTACGCCATGTGCCTCATGAAGGAAACTTGTGAAAACGAGGACTCTCGCGAAGCGGGACAGACCATGATGGACCAGTCATCTGGAACCTCCTGCAGTGATGTCTCCACAAGCTTTCACATGGCCCAGAATCATGCAGCCAAAAACCTCAGCTCGATGCAAGTCATTCTTCGTGATGCCGGGACGGACACTGACAATCCACCACCGGCCACACAGCACGTGAGCAAACTTCCGCTGCCTTCGAACGCAGCCGAGATTCCCGTTCTTGGCGAGGTCACTGCCCGATGGAATCAGCATGATTCAGCATCATCGTCATCCTCGTCGAGCAAGGAAGAATTGTTGTGAATCCCGAAGTATTCATCAAACTTCGATTCACCAGCAGACCAAGCTCACGCTAAATACTACCTGATTTCCAAAGTGGTCAAGCACAGAATGATCGTGCAGCAACTACAGAAGTTTCAAAAACAATACGGTCAACGACAGACGAACGTGAATGCTAAAAATTATGCGAATTATAGGAAAACCCTGCGAGTCTATGACAGCAGGCCAAAGTCAGACGCCTCCGACTACAAGAAGCGACGCAAGAAGAGGAAAAGCCACCAGCATAACTTTTTGCATTGTGTCAAGGCGACCAGTAAAGCCAAGCACGGATGCGAATTCATCGTCTCAGAGAACAAACAGCTCAAGATAGCACACAACGTGACCACGAAGTATCATGGACCACGATCTACTGTACTCCTGACCTGCCCACCTGGCGGCGGTCTATGGAGCTGCCGGCGCTCGAGTTACCCCTGCTGAGCGCCGGTGGATACAAGGAAGTGCAGTGGTTGCCGCTGGTTCGAGAAGATTTTCATAACGCATTGAGTAAATGTGGCGGGTATCTTGAATCATTTTATTTCATGTGACTTTGAGAAACTTTTTTGTGTTTTAGTTTACATTTCAGAGAAATATTTTTAAATAGTGCCACAAATCATACGAAAACACATGTATCAACGTGCAAAACAAGAAAGAATGACGACAGAGACAGGTTGCAAAAAGCACTGACCACCAAATATTTATTTAACTCATGATACCAGATATATCTGTATACAATCGTAGACTTTTTGCCGTTGGCGTACACTCAACTGGCTTGCATTTACTGTCTGGGCAAGAAGGGCAAGGACAATGATATTTGACAGTGGCCGCGGCATCCAGAGCGCATAGAATACAACCCCATAGAGATAATTTTGTGCACATATATCGTCGTCTCAAATGGCCAATTTAGATCGCAAGTACATGAATAATCAATGAAAGAAACTCTGCAACTGTTTTTAAATGAAACAACACTTGAGATCACTTATTGAACACTTATTAGTAGCACATCCTGTGGCGTAGACGAGTAAAAAAAGATTCTTTATGTCTTTTGGAAAGAGCGGCTCATTTGCATTATTATGCTGCCAGATACTAAACCTGCGCAGCATTTTTTGAGCGAGAATTCGTTCTTCATTCCTAAAGACAGCAAGCTTATCTTGCAGAAACGGGCATTGAGATATATTGCCAGTCTTCCAGACACCTTCCTAGAACTGGAATAATAACTAAAAGGGAGCATACAACTTTATGGGCCTTCGAAACAAAAATAAATCGTCTGAAATTTTTTTGACAACGAAATACATCCCTGACAGTTTAAAAAAATTTGTTCCTAATAGCCCCTAAACCGTACCTGAGAGGTCGTGATTTAATTGTGGTGTTGCACGTGTAAGAGCCTACAACGAATTCACTCATGGCTGTGAAAACCTTTGGAAATGGTTATTTAATGGCAGATTTACATGCGTACTCCCTCGTGCGTCTCCTCGCCGTGCGAGGAGCAAAAGCGATGAGCGCACGCTCATCGCTTTTTCATATTTCAACGAATACCAAATGGTGAAAATTTCCAGAACTCTACGACGTCCCTTGTAAAAATGTCGTGCTTTTGGGACATAAAGCCACAATGGTCATTATCACCAGTGAGAGAAGCTGCTTTTTTCAGTTTTTTTAGTTTCAGTTTTATTGGTTCAAAAGCATCAAATACATAACAATTGTATACAGATGAGGGTCCCAGAGTATAAAACTGAAAACAGGACCCTCAGCGAAAAGTTACAGCAAAAATGAATCGAGAACGAATGGCAGAACATTAGCAGGTGGTAAGAAACTCGTACAAAGCAAAAGAAGCAGCAATATGCAACAGTTAAAAAATGAAATAATACAATAAAACGAAACTCACAATGCAAAAATAATATAATAGAAGCAATGCGATGGAAAGTCAAATACGACACACAGAAGTAATACGAAAAACTAGAAGCAATTCACAAAAATTGAAAGAGTAACTGATAATTTTACACGGGAACAGAAATAAGTACATAAAATAAATCAGGACAAATAGAAAAATTATACACCATAACTAAAATGAGCAATCAAGAGTTAAAAGGAAATAGTTTATAGATGTTTTGAAAAGTGAACATGAGGGCAAAGATTTCAGTTCAAACGGCAAAGTATTCCAAAGATGAATGGTAGAGAATTTAGATATTTTTTATCGTACTTAGTGCGAACGTGTAGTAGCAAGTAATTATGATTAGAAGCAAACCTGGTGGGGTTAGTATTTTTGAACGAGCTACATTCAATATTTTCAAAGCAGAGTTGAGAAATAAGTAGCCTATAAAACTATATACTTATGATATACTGAAATAGCTTGTTAACAGATAAACTTATGTGCTCACTAAGCAGACTAAAGGCATCTGAATGCGAACAACTAAGTTATGATGCGTATGTCTTGACTTTGTATATGTTGGATAGAATGAAGATAACAATGATAGGTGTTACCCCTAGCGATTATGCCGTAGGTAATAAGCAAATGAATAAATGCAAAGTACAGTAAAAGCAATGCAAGAGGTGAAAGATGCTGACGTGCCTTTTAAAAGTGCGCGGATACCAAATGCCAACAAACAGCTAGGTTTATTTTTTCAATGACTCGAGCCCACGACGACTTTGACGTCAAAACGAACTTTCAGCGGGGTGGTGCGTGGTGCTGCCAAGTTGGGCATTGTCAATTGTGACAATATTCTCAATTTGAGGCAATGTTTTGAAAGTGCTAAAAAATATTGGAGGGTGCTTAAGGGACCTTGAAAAGTTACAAACATCGCATGCTGCAGCTTCAGCATCTTCCTAGAGCTCGGTTTTTTGGCAATCACTCTCTTGCGTGCTTCTTTTTTTTGTTTTGTTTGCTATGTAGTTTGCAAACAATGGCCGGCTAAATTTGAGCACAATAAGCGTAGTGCAGCTCCTTAAGTGTTCTTCTGTGGAGTCTTCTTGTTTAAACAAGCTGTTTTGTGTAATAGCTGGCAGGAAAGTTGGAACAAAGAGTGCTATTGGTTTTTTTAGGTGAATAGACAGTGGGGTGAACGCTTCAGTGGTTTCATCCAGCGCACATACAAAAGTAACGAATTCCTGTCGAGGGTACGAACTGCAGTTGCAGGATCTTAAGAGCGTGAAGCCATAATTTTGTCGATGCACTGATGACACATCTGCGAGTGTTCTGCGGCCTTTACTAGAAATCCAGCTGTTAAAGCCAGTGTGCAGGTTTTAATGCCTGAAAACGGGGCACCTAGAGAAAAGAAAAAGCAGGCGCAGAGCTGAAGCGACTCCAAATGCACCTTCTCTGCGGAGCTCATTGCGCGCCATCTGTCAAAGTTTAAAAGTGAATCATACCTACACTCATGTTTATTATGTTTAGTGATATTTCCAGGTTAAAATGGGCATGCATGGTTTTATAAGTAGCATCAAATTGCAAGACAACGCTTTACATTTCAGCAGTTTGATCATTACCTTATTCTTACCAGCCCTCCATCGTGATCGTCTAACCCCACCCTTTTTATCGTTCGCGTCTTGCTAACTATTGTGCGCCTCAACTTCCGCAACTGTGCACCCGAACATTGCCGCGAATTCGCCGGCCGCGGGAGTGTGTTGCAAAAAAAGTAGAAAGAAAATGCAGTGGGCATGAGCACGAGCATGAGCCATTGGGGTGCCGACTCACTCAGTTGTTCCTTTGACCTTCGATGTAGCTAGACGATCGGGTCCGGGTCCGCTTCTTCGTTTCTTACACTTTGTTTTTTTCCATTGTTGAAAGTCGAGGGCCAGACGACCGGCTGGGTTTCGGCAACAGAACGAAGTGTGATAAATGAAGAAGGGGACCCAAAACCGATCGTCTACCTACATCGAAGGTCAAAGGAACAACTGAACGATCCAGAGCCCCGTGGCTCGTCCTCGTGCCCGCTGTTCCTTCTTTCTCCTTTATTTGTAACAGCGTGGGTCGTGCGGCTTTTGCATGTAGTGACCACTTCTTGTTTTAGTCCTTGGTTTGCCCACTGGATGACCGTACTTGTATATGATGAATATATTATGAAAAGATGCGAGATGGTGGTACTTGGGGTGTTCACTAGATGGATGAACGGGCGGATGGACGGATAAACATACTGACAGACAGGCATACTGACAGGCGGACGGAAAGATGGACGAACAAATGTACGGACAGAGAGACAGACAGACAGATGAACGGACAAACGAACGTGGCCAGCGGAATATTCACGATTTGCCGATAAAACACTTTGAAGCTTCGCTCTACTCATTAACATTCACTCCGTGGGCATGATGTCCTTTTTTTCAAGTAGCTATAGAATGGCTTTACTAAAAGAACTTGTTGCCTAAATATCGACGACCACAATTTTTCGGTAATGATTCGTCCTGTACGAGTGCAGTTGCAAAGTTTGGACGCACGGTGTAATAGCTTTT
The DNA here is from genome assembly GCF_013339725.1 of Rhipicephalus microplus. Lineage (NCBI taxonomy): Eukaryota > Metazoa > Arthropoda > Arachnida > Ixodida > Ixodidae > Rhipicephalus > Rhipicephalus microplus. The sequence goes on along the minus strand of NC_051168.1, from coordinate 109,897,600 downwards.
TCTTTATCTCGTTCGAACTAAACCACAGGAACCTGAACAGCGACTGATGGCACAGATGCAGAAGGCATTTCAAGTGCATCTCGTGACCTTGAGCCTTTTAACGTTATCTTTCTCTCTCTCTTCAAATGCCCGGGTCTTCAGTTCGATCACGTTCGCTTGCCCTGACGCCTACCTAGCGGCCTTTTGAGGTGGCCGCAGTAACTTCCAGGCACGCCATGCTTCTTACACAACAGTGGTCTAACGGCGCACATTCAACAAACATACTCGCAAAAATATTACGCCCTAAAGGCATGTCTTTGTCACAAATAAAAAAACTGATGAAACCAGACTGGTATGTGATAATTCTGTTGTGCCCACTGTTTGTGATCCATCACAAACGTTGAGGTTTATTCTACAAGTTACCCGAGCATCTGCCTTAAGACTAGAAGATTCGATTATTGATCAACAAAAGACAACTCGTTTAGCCGATGCGGAGATTACCGACGGGCGATGCTGTGATGACTGAGTCCACAGCCTGTACGTGCATTGGTTGTACTTCTACAATACGTTTCATGGGTGAAGCTCGCTCAAACCTCACCGCGGTTCTCCAGTGGCTAAGGCACTCGGCTGCTGACCCGCAGGTAAAGGATCAAGTCCTGGCTGCGTTAGCTGCATTTTTGATGCAGGCGAAAATTCTGTAAGCGCGTGCGCTCAAATATGGTTGCACGTTAAAAACCTCTATTGGTCGAAATTTTTAGAGCCCTTCGCTACGGCGTTTAATATATTGACATGGTAATTTTGCGACATCAAACCGCACATTTATCATTATTGTTATTATTATTTTATTATTATTATTTTATTATTATTATTGTTATTATTATTATTATTATTATTATTATTATTATTATTATTATTATTATTATTATTATTATTATTATTATTATTATTATTATTATTATTATTATTATTATTATTATTATTATTATTATTATGCGAGCTCAAGCAAAAACTTGTTTTGGCCTCTAACACATGGAATTACACATTCTGAAACACCTTGTACCAGTCACATCACTGACGAATCGCTTAACACGCCGTCCGACATTTCTCTAGGAGAGGGCTTCAGTTCAGATATGTATGGTCGTGACACCAACCTCCTCGACACGGAGCACGTTAGAACAAACGCGGACGTTGACATATGCACGCAGGGGTGCTCAGTCTGAGGTATCCTACAATTCTCTTTGGTCGCTGTCAGGTCGTTGGTCGATATGCGCGGTTGATGGCAGGTCATCGACAACTCTCACGACTGCACCTGAGGAGGCACATTCAAAGCAACACAGAGCTACTTTGTCTGCGCTACCATATATTATTTCGCTACCACGAACAAGCCTAAATCAATATAAGTAGTGGTGTTGGATTACAGAGGTGCTTATTTTTCATAGTGTATCCAAAACACAATCCTGGTTAAGAACTCGTAACAATGCTGTTTGGATATCCGAGTAATTATGCACGATCACACAAAGTGATAACAGTATAATGCAATGTAAAAGTGGGTAAAAGAAGTTAGAAATGTCATGTCTAGAGGTTATGGAGGCGCACAAGTACTCCGTATCATACAGTATAACCAGACAACCACATAAGATGCCTAGCATAACGACACAAGTTCTTACCAGGAAGGCCCAAATTTTTGCACAATACTACATGCTATAGAGAGAATATTATCAGGTACACACGTCACATGATGTGTGCATTTGTGTTATTGATAGGTAAGTCAATAAGTACGGTCAGCCTTTTGTTAGCCCAGATGGCAGCAAAGGCGATGAGCAGACATTGGGCAAACAATATAATTTAGTGTAAATCAATGCTCAGACTATGATGTATACTCTTCGGAGTGCCGGTGGTCCAGGCTCTTTCTTGGGCCCTGAAGGTAATGGGCAGAGTTCGTCCCGCCAGCTTCCGACGTGTCTGTGTAATCCACGCAGCTACATTCGGACACGAGGAAGACCGGGCACTTGTGCCGCGACTCCGTTGGCACGGCCAACTGCTTGACAATCTTTACAAAATGATTAAACTTGTCCTCCGTTTTGCAGTAAAAACCCATAGTGCAGCTTGGATCCATCTTGTAAAAGGACATCCACCACCCTCATTGCGCCCGAGACGCCTCGCAAAATGCCGGTGACCACCAAGATACCCGTCCTAATGTCGCGTCTGGTATTGGCCTATCGACTGGTGGTGTCGCCTATTTCCTTTCCCAAAGAGCGTAGGTCGAGTTCCATAGTCCATAGCAGCTACATGTGTGTTTCATGCTGATTTCCCGCGTTCATTTTTTATGCAGCGAAAGTACACTGCATGCGTCGCTCTTTTCAACTGAAGTCGGTGTACCCAACGGACAACTTATATACCATCCACGTATATATATTACATTTGCTTTTACGGGGCAGGCTTCTTAAAACGTAGTTTTCTTCCGTCGAGATCATGGCATAAAACTGTTGCTATAGTTCAAACATATGTGACACCCAAAGAAGGGTTTCACAATATACTCAAACGTAAAGTTAGGCTAATCATTATAACGTAAAAGATCGCTGTTCCCAGCGAAAATAACCTATCGAGAGAAGTATGAATGACTTCATATATACTAAAATGGGCCTCGATTTCAAGGCTTCTTGAAAAAAACCTGTAACGCAAAGGCAAACGTCATACACTCATCATCATCAGCCTTACTACGTCCACTGCAGGACAAAGGCCTCTTTCATATTCCCCCAGTCAACTCGGTCATGTGCTTGCTGCTGCCAATTTATACCCGCAAACTTCTAATCGCATCTGCCCACCTAACCTTCCGTCTCCCCCTAACCCGCTTGCCTTCTCTAGGAATCCAGTTAGTTCCCCTAATGACCAGCGGTTATCCTTTCTACATTCCACATATGCGGCCCATGTTGATATTCTCTTCTTGATTGCAACTATGATATCCTTAACCCCGGTTTGTTCTCTAATCAACTCTGCTCTCTTTTTGTCTCTTAAGGATACAACTACCATTTTTCTTTCCATTTCTCGCTGCGTCGTCCTTAATTTAGGCTGAACCCTCTTTGTAAGTCTCCAGGTTTCTGCTCCGTAGCCAAGTACTGGCAAGCTAGTACCGTCGTACACCATATGTCCCAAAATATTACCCACAATAAAATGTATCTTTCCACTGATAGGAAGGTGTGTTCTTGGATTCGGTTTTGGGGCATATCCTCCCCTCCGGCGATTTATTAAATGTCCCTTATATTGCCTAAGATGCATGGAACGTGAAATATAATATAATTTCCCCATGTGATTTATGTCACTCAGTTTACATAATATGGTGCACTGATCGGCTTACGCAAGGTATACTGATGCGACACCCAGAGTTTCGCGCACTCGTCTTGATTCGCTTCGAAGAGATGCGTGAATTTTCTTAAATGCGAAGCATTTCATTACATGCTGCCAGAGGTTTTGGCGTTTGTATTTATATATTTAGGGCTATTTGTACATATATTTAGTGTTTTACATATATTTACAGCATTTTACATATATACAGCATATACAGTGCTTGAACAGTTATTTAGTGCAATTTCATTACGTGATGCTCAATAAAAAAATTATAACACGCTCACTTTCACTCTGATCAAACGCTTCGCCTACCACTGATTTTCAAGTAACATGGTATCTGTGGAATTTTTTTTGATTCCTTTGTTTTCATTCAACTGGCCACTACACGGGCAGACACACCTCACCAATACAACCACGCGATCAGACACAGCCTACGTGGGTGTTTGAATGGCGATGATGAATGGCGATGATGATGACGCTACAGATGATGCTACAGGCGTAGGTGGAGTCTTCGCTGCAGCCGCCCACCAGAGAGTTACTGGTTCCTGATACACTATTACCGTTGACCACCTGGACTGCCTAAGGACACTTTGATTGGCGTCACTAACCTTCTTGTATATACGCCCTCATGTTTGTTTTTATTTCGGCATCATTTCTACGGGGTGGGGGGGGGGGTCAGAATAATTTGCATTCATTGAAGAGATGGCCGCCATGGTGTAAAAACTACCACGAAAATGAGATGATGTGCTTGAAAGTTCATATTTCTTGGGGCCCTGCCGTGGTAATCTTGTGACTAATATCCCGTGACCTGCGGGTCAGCAGGTCGCGGGACCTTGATTTGTCGATCAATTGATTGGTCAAATTGATTGGTCGATGTTTGATTATTGTTTGCGTAATTTGATGATGAACATCAAGTACCAAAGTCAGAAGTCAGGTGCAGAAGTCAGCAGGAGAGCCCTACCACGGTGGTCTAGTGTCTAAGGTACTCGGCTGCTGACCCGCAGGTCGTGAGTTCCATGCAATCCTGGGCACGGCGGCTGCATTTTCGATGGAGGCGGAAATGGTGTAGGCCTGTGTTCTCAGATTTGGGTGCACGTTATGGAACCCCAGGTGGTCGAAATTTCCGAAACCCTCCACTATGGCATCTCTTGTAATCATATGGTGGTTTTGGGACGTTACACCGCACATATCAATGAATCATATTTCTAAGGGCTACATGCAACGTTAGTTCAAACACCATGTTCCCAATGCAAGCAAATCAGGGCTTTTTCCTTTGTCCCAGAAGCATATTGGGGACCGCGAGTGAGGGCGTGTCGCAGACGGACGTAGACACCGACACACAAAGAAGCTTCTAAAAATTTGCCATGTGCAACGCTTTTTTGAAATCAGTTTCATGTGATGTACGTAATAGAGGGACGCTCATTGTAGTCAGTGAGCACCCCCAATGCATCATTTTTCTTGCTTCTAGCAAAACTTTGCGAGGATGAATGATCTGCGTTTAAACTGAGAAAATTTGTGGATGTTCTAATACTATTGGCATGCCAACCGCTTGGCTACACTGGTGTGTAGAGGGCACTCATGGTCTGACGTGCTATTGCCACTCACCCTATTGCAAATACATTAGTTTCTTCTCAACGATGGTCACGTTGTGGTGCGTTGATTTGCGTATATTAGTAAAGTGTGTCAGAATATTGCATCAACTTTGAATAGAAATTTTATCTATCACAAGAGCACACAATATTGCTTGTCCCATTGTCTAAAGCCCGCAGCCATTAGACTTACGTTTGAAGACACTTCAAGTATAGCGAGTTTGGCGGCAGTCGCGTGGTGTTTCCTAATTGTGTGCTTTCTAAAAAATGATGCATAACGCTTATTGCGGAGTTTACCTCAGATTGAAACTGTAATGTTTCTAGCAAGAAGTATACATCATTGGTATTGAGAAACTTTCGGTGTAGTTAGTGCTTGAGAAGGTCATTAAGAACTCTTAGCAAATCCCCGAGCTCGGTAAATTGCGCACAAGTATCTCGACATGCAGCATGATATTCAAATAAACACTGTGCGAATTGTGTCCCGTAGTGCTTATGCTTTCTTTCAATACTTTAACAGAGTTATTGACGCAAACACTTTTTCGTCAGCCGTATGCGGCTTTCAATATCACGAACACCTTTTGAATAGTTGCTGCATTGAACTTATTTATCAAATGTTGTGAAAAATACTAATGCAAGAGATGCAAAAGGTAATAAATGGCAGAAATTTATCTTACCTTTTCTATGGAATACACTTGGTTACGTTGAGGTTTCCTTGTCCGTCTGCTAGGCGGTAAAGCTTTTCGAGTTGTAGTTTCTTCTTCTTCGTAAGTGTCATACTCAATTTCAGATACTTGTTCTGTGTGCACTGTCAATGAAAAATAAAGGACTAAAAACATTTGTAGGTGCATGACTTTGTTGCCGCAGATAAAAGTGTCTTGTGTGTACGACCGCACATTATATACTAACTCACTGATCACGTGATTTCTTATGGCCTTTACTTCGTACAAGTAAAACATCTTGGACAACATTTCAAGCCATGAAGATTTATTATTTGACATTTTATTCTTTTCTTCATACTTGATGGCAAAAGTCACACAACTGATAAGAAGATATCAATAAAAGAAATGCATGTCTCGCTGCCCTTTCATTTCAAACATAGACAATGAAAAACTGAATTAGGCTGAATATGTTTTGGCTTTGTAAATTTATTGCACATTTCGAGAGCACTAGTTCATAGTTTTGAATATTATCGAAATCCACGAATACCATCAGCATTCACCACAAACGTACCTGATTAGTCATTTTCTTATCATTTTGTTGTTTCAAGTGCTTTTAATAAGATACTTTGTACATGTTATGCTTAGAGTATGAAGCAGCGCCCCCAAAATGACTATTTGTTCTCTTCAGTACTCCATAAACTGCCCATGAATCACGTAGTTTTCATGGCATAATTTAAAAAGAGCATGTGGTGCATATTACGCCACAGTCCCCTTCTGTTCATCTCTACTTCATGACTGTTGCCAAGACATATTTCTGAGAACTGTTACGGGAATTAATGAGCAGACGGTTGTTTTTCCCTCTTTATTGAGGGAACCATACTTTGTTTATTGCCAAAAATTTATCGCAACAAAGACACTGTGGCGTAAGTGTTCGAAGCGAGCTGAAAACTCCAGATACCACCTTTTTGTTTACAGAGTCTGCTCACATATTCAAGACACAGCCTCATGATAAATTTGTTGCACATTTTCTTGACTTCCGTATTAGTCACGATACTAGAAGAGGAAGACACAGAAGCGACAGTGGCTAAAAATTTTCGCAGTGCCTGTTCACACAAAGAATTAGGTTTGTTAATGGGAAATATTTTTGTCGCAAAATACAGCCCCTACCAGCCCCTGGAAAAGTGCTGGTGCACTTTTTTGTAGTTTCTTCCATAGTAACGCAGTTTCGAAACATCAGCAGATTAACCTAACTATTTAAAAGAGTCTTAACCATGTACTCGAGCTCAGTAGTTGTCACTCTAGATTTTGTAATAGAGGTACAGTACTACCAGTACATGTGATGCCTGTGGGTGTCGCATCAGACCTATACTTGAAATTCAACTGTAAATCTCGAAAAGCAGTCAACCGGAACTTTTGCTGCGAAAGTTCTCGTAAAGCACGCTTTTACACGTTTCACTCTAAAGCCTGATGGAGAAACAACTCGCACAAACGAACAGCCTTCATAGAGTTGACATTCAGACTAACACTTTGTTGGAAGGGCTTGCGTAATCAACCGGCAAGTTTCACCTTACAGATATTTCGCGTACCAAGCTTAAACGATTCCTTCGAAAACCCAACTTTTGTATCACGAGTACTAATGATATCACATTGAGCAATGTGGCTGTTCATAATATTTCAGTTATATGCAGAGGTATGACGTGCAAAATAATCAATCTTCATAAATATTTGCAGCGTGCGGTTAGGTGGATATTCCTAAAGCAGTCAATACGACTTCCATTTCTTTTCGCCGAAATGATCACTGAAATATATTTCCTTGACGCCATCAATCTCTTTTAACTGTTTCGCGTGGTCTAGCACAATTCAGGTATTACTAGAATAGCACAATAAATATCACAGATTCATCGCTATTTTTAAGAACGTGAAGCGTGACCCCACCAGCTGTTTCAAAGAATAAGCAGAAGGAAAGCTAAATATACCAGCCTAATCAGAAAGAGCGTGGTCGTTCGATCGTCAGAAAAGCGTTCTTCACCAGTGCCTAAAATGACACACGTGGCACATGTGGTGTATGAACCGACCATGACTCACGACCTACGTAAAACTCACCCGAAGTATGCCGCAGAAGTGAGCATGTCATGTAGGCCTCCTGTACTAAAGGCAAAGTAGAAACGAGACACATTTTAAATGCTACGTTCCTAAGTAATCATAAACTAAAGTACAGCACGGAGGGAAGAAAAGCTTCATATGTTTGGGCTTGACCTACTACTTTTGCATTATTCTTACTTTCATTCATTCATGCACTAAAATTTGGCGTCTTTACTTCTGAACTGTTGCGTTTTTCTATGCCCTGATTTAGGTTCACCAAGGCTACACTTTTTCTTAGGCCACAACGATGGTCTTCCTTTCTTATAAAACATATATTGTATATTGTAACATGCGACATCCGAAGATCAGATTGCTATATCGGAAACGGCTTAATAATGAGCCTGCGGTTGAGAAATCAACTAAAATTGCAGCACCCGAACCACATTGACATTATCTATCCCCAAGCCTGCATGTCTCACAGCCCCAGCCATGCAGTGCAAGTTGTCCTGCCACAATACAACACCAAAATCTTCGCTTCCTCTCCTTACACGCACATTGACCAGATGCAGTCGCCATTTCTACAGCACTACCAACATCACCTTATCAATTATAGTTGCCCCAACGTGTCACTAACAGTACATCTGTCCACGGACGCCATCACTGTATTATTGGTGGTTTCAAGATTCAAGTGTTTTGTGGCAGAATCTGCCATGGCTCTAATGACAGACTTCCGTCATGGATATTACATTGCAAAATATATGTGAACCGATGGTAAAAAAACTGCGAAAAAAAGTTCCATCACCAGCAGTATAGCCTCCAGCCTATCGCTTCTTATCGCGTGGGGAGAAACTACTAAACCACAAAGAATACTTTCTTCAGCATGCTAACGTCGACCTATTGATATACACCATTTGCCGTCAGCTGTACTAAGAGCTCGGTGACTTTCGACTCTTCTCGTTACGAGTAGCGAGATAGCGTTACGGGTGCGGAGGATGTACTTTGTTGAGATGCGCGTGTGTTTATATCTTGAAGGACGGGGCTTATAGGTCCTGTGCTTTCACTGCAAAATGGCACTGAAGTTGCAGAGAACACGAAGCTCACTTCGCTTGCTGCAGTAGCCGTATGCCTTAAAACAGGGTGCTTTTCTTCCTCTCTCTCTCTCTCTCTCTCTCTTTCTCACACACACACACACACACACACAAACACACGCACAAACACAAACACACACACACACACACACACACACACACACGAGTACTGTGCTACTACTGTGACAGTTGGATTGTGCCGGCCCGTGTGCTTACACTTGCGTGCACGTTAAAGAACTTCAGGCGTCAACATTTGTGGAGCCCACCACGGCCATCTCTAATAATCATATGATGTTTATGAAAAGGTAAAATTCAGTTATTATTGTTTGTTTACATTCATTTTATGAGTGTGAACGAGCAATTTGTGCGTCTGTTTTGTGTGCCCTTCCTTAAGCTCAAGCAGAATCTTTAAATTTCGACTAGATGCATTTGTAGCATCACGTTTGTTTTCTCTAGCTTATTTTCGTGCGTCACTTCTGCTTAAAGTTTGCGCTACGATTTTCAACTGCTACACGTTCCTAAAGTTATTTTGAATTTGCTTCAGTGGCACTCGGCTATTCACTCTTGTAGAAAAGTATGCACGAAAAAAAACGCTCAGCATCCTATATGAGGCCCCGTTTCATTTTTTGTTTTACCAATTTTTTTGAATGAGGAGTCAACCATGTTTATGTTGCTGTCGTGGTTGTTCTATCTATCCATTCGTTATACTATGCCTTTTCACGTGGTCTTTACGTAATAGTGTCACTGCTGATAATCAGCACACAAAACTAACCTAATTTACCACTTTACTTCAGCGTTACTTCATTATTATCAGTAACTGTGCGTACAAATACTAATAAGACCAGTGCGCTTCGAGGGTCCCATTTCAGTTCACCCACACTGATTAACCCTTGTCATCACCGTGTATTACGCGTGCAGAGCCATCGCCACCGAAGCCGAGACCCCTAAAAGGGTTATATATTCGCCGAACAGCTGAAGAAAACCAGTACTAATGATTAAGCACGAGAGCATTGGTATGATTGCACCACCAAGGGGGGTGCACGTGTTTTCTTTCACTCAAGACCATGACCGTGGCTCAGTGACTATGTATATTGATTACTGTTTCGAAGGACGTAGAATGAAATCCCGGCTCTGGTGGGTGCGTTTTTATACATGTATACAGCACCCTTAACACATCACATTAGCATTTCACAAACTTGGACATCTCGGCAGTGTCTCTAATATTGTTAGAAACAGTCAGGAGCAGACCTAAACCATACACGATTTCATAAGATGCTGTGGCGAGTTTATTTCGTGGAAACAACAACAATTTCTGAGGTAACAACTTACACTTCAAAATACGGGAACGTAGCCTGTGATTTGAAAAGGAACACCCGATCATGCCATCGAAAGTGTGCAGGGGATTTCATTGCAGTGTAGTACAATCATACATTTTGGTCTCTTGTTGCTTCATCATAGTGAAATACACGTCAATTCTGAGCTACGGGATTATTCGGAAACTGCATCGCTGGAAGAACGCTGTCTAAACAGCCGCCCACTCTAAATCAGAGCTTCAGCGCTAAAATGCACAGTTATTCAGCACGCCTACAAGCCCTACTCTCCTCATAATCAGTTGCATCATCATCATAATCAGTTGCAACCTGTGTACGCTTACTGCAAGACAAAGGTTACCTACTCATGTGCAAGCTGATTCCGTTTTATCTCTTCAAAGTTTATTAGTCCCTCGTTTGAAATCATTCACACGTTTCGCAGTAGTTTTATTTATTACAGTAAAAGTTGTTTTTAGAAGCTCCCTGTTAGACGTGCTTCTGTCTTTCATTTTAGAAGTTTAAGTATATATATTCATTTTGGCTTGCAAAGTTTTGGCTGTAGCTCAGAAAATCCATTAATGATCCGACTTTATCACACTAATCTGTACTCAGAAGAAGCCGTTCCTTTTATTCAGAGTTAGTTCGGTTGCAAAAACGTTTAGTGCCTAAGCCTGAATAAGCCGTGAGCGCAAAATATAATTCTTGGGTGACTATGAGTAAGCTACGAATTCTGGCCAAACTTTGTTGTCCCATTTATTCAATTACAGTGTTCCTCTCAGTTTTATGTCGGCACAAGTTTACAAAGACTTCTACTCTAGCATACATCAACGCACTAGCGTTCATGCCTCATCTTAATGCATATTGATCAAAACATCAGTTCTGAAGGCACAGGAACGGGAAAGCTGCCTTCAACTATGCACGCCATGTCGTTCATGGGAAGTTCTTCGGTAAAATATACCCTGCTAGTCATCATCCCCATCATTATCATCATCAGCCTGACAACGTCCACTGCAGGACAAAGTCCTCTCCCGTGTTCCACCAGTAAACGTGGTCCTGGGCTTGCTGCTGCCAATTTATACTGGCAAACTTCTTAATCTCCTCTGCCCACTTAACCTTCTGCCTCCCCCAAACCCGCCTGCTTTCTCTAGAAATCCAGCTAGTTGCCCTTAGTGACCAGCGGTTATCCCGTCTACGTGCTACAAGCCCGGCCCATATCCATTTCTTCTTCTTGATTTCAACTATGATATCCTTAATCCCAGTTTGTTCCCTAATCCACTCTGCTTTCTTGTTATCTTTTAAGGTTACACCTTAGTCATACCTTTTGATAAGAAACACGTTGATTCTCCTGTCTTGAGATAGGTATAGTAAGGAAGTAAAATCAGTCCTGACAGAAGCAATAAATGTTTACTGTACATAGATAGAAGCTAAGTTGCACGTTGGATGTTAGTCTTTCACAGCTACAGCACCGCTGAACCTTGATGCACCCACGTTGACACTTGGTTGCACATATTTACCTGACGAATAATATCCATGCTCAATTATTTACTTTTTCGGTACCAGTAGAAGCAAAGGTGTGAGCATAATCAGAGAACGCGGCGTGAGAGCCAGAAGATCGTCGCTGATTCGACGACGGAGAACTTGGGCTAAGATTTCTATCCTACTGCTTGTTAAATAATGATTGAACACGATGGCCAGGTCAAAGAAAACCTAAACGCACATCGTGTCTTTTTTGTAGCAAGGCTGCAATCTTAACGGGACGATTGCAAACGAGGAACGTGGTGTTACAGCGAGACGAGGCAAGTGCACGCGGCCGAGCTACCTTTTAATATATATACACGCCTATCAGTGAGGCCAACAATTCGGCTAAGGTGGCAACCTCGAAGTGTGTTGAGGTGTTGACATAATTATTCTGCTTTTATTTCGAACACTACGCGTTGTTACTACGCGCTTATTCTGAACGCGCAGGAACAACACTTCTCTGAAATTCATCGTAGAGGCCACTGTCATTGCGCATTGGCTTCTTTACTACTTCTAGAGATTGACATCATCCGGCTGACCACAAGCACTGTGAGAGGAAAGCGTCAGATACGAAATGCGTGTTTTTAACTCCCTCCAAGTGTGGGATCGTGGTGTTGTTGAAAGCATGCCAGGCACCTGTTGTCGTGGACCGGAAGGTCATGGATTTGACTCATATGGACGGAACTTTTTTTCTCTTTTCCCTTGAAATCCAATCCGCTGCTTCGTTTCGGCGTAACTTCTCTGGTGGAAGTGCTTCACTCGAGGTTTCGAGGACCCCGTCATAAAACACTTGCTCATTGTGAAAGCAACTATATGGACACTCCCGGCTGGATTTTGCCCCCAGCGTCGGCGTTACTCACCGCATATCTATACGTATCTATATATATATACATATATATATATATATATATATATATATATATATATATATATATATATATATATATATATATATAGGGCACGGCAGCACCTTGGCCATGCGGATCCCTAACCACTTCGTATTCGTTGTGCAGTCTCTACTCGGCCTGCTGTTCGCACCCTGCACCAGCGCTACCGGAAAGCCATTTTCGGTTAACGCCCCTCGGAATACAACGAACAGCCACGTGCCAGAGACAGTTGCAAGGATCGCCCTGGATAATCAACGCCATCAGCACTCGTCAACACTCACGGATTCCGACGCATGCGCTCGCCCGTGGTCGCCCCTCGCGGATCAGCCTATAAGTTCGTCACCCAGGAGCGCGGCGGCCAAGGGGCACGGCAGCACCTTGGCCATGCGGATCCCTAACCACTTCGCATTCCATGTGCAGTCTCTACTCGGCCTGCTGTTCCCACCCTGCACCAGCGCTACCGGAAAGCCATTTTTGGTTAACGCCACTCGGAATGCAACGAACAGCCACGTGCCAGAGACAGTTGCAAGGATCGCCCTGGATAATCAACGCCATCAGCACTCGTCAACACTCACGGATTCCGACGCATGCGCTCACCCGTGGTCGCCCCTCGCGGATCAGCCTATAAGTTCGTCACCCAGGAGCGCGGCGGCCATAGGGCACGGCAGCACCTTGGCCATGCGGATCCCTAACCACTTCGCATTCCTTGTGCAGGTAAGGAAACGTTTCGGTAAATGTATCCGCTCTAGTGACCGATGCCTGTTGATGCTGCCGTGCCCCCGGCTGTGTGATCTGTTGTTTGAATGCTCATTGTTCGTGAGAAAACTTGTTGCTCGGCGGTGATGTAGAGACCAATCTCGGACCTGAGCTCTCTCAAATCATCAAGCAACTGAATGTAATTTCCGCAGATATTAAGGAAATTAAGGAACAGAGACTAGCGGATATTGAAAATAAACTGGACGCTCTAGGCGCACTAGAAGAAAAACTTAAAGCCTGCAACGACCAGGTTTTTGCCATGAATAGCACAATTAAAACGCTTGAGCAAAGAGTTGAGGAGCTTGAGAACCGCAGCCGTCGCTCAAACTTAATTATTTATGGCCTAGAAGAAATGAAAGACGAAACAAGCGATAAACTGGAGCAAGCAGCTAACAAAGGTATAATAGAAAGTGTTCTTGAGCTGGAGCCGGTTCAAATTGAAACAATTCATAGATTAGGCAGATATGCGCCAAACAAGACACGACCAGTGATTCTGAAGCTTCTTGAGACAGAAAGGGAGTATTTTGAAGAATTGTTCAAGCTCAAGAATACTGACCTCTCTATAGGGGAGGATTTCGCTCGCAAAATCCGTGAGACAAGGAAAAGCTTTGGGACAGCGCCAAAACTAATCGGGAAAAAAAAGACAAAGTCGCACTAGCATACACCAAGCTTTATATTAACGATGTCGCTTTTGTCTGGGACGACGAAAAGGGTGAAAGGGTACCAGTAGAAAAAAACGGCACAGTAAACCGCCCGAAGACCCGACAACACGCCCAATCAAAGAAATAACGTTACTAACCGTAAACGCCCGCAGTATACTAAATAAATCCGCAAGCCTTGAACAACTACTGCTTGATCAAGAGCCACACATAGTCGCCATCACGGAAACATGGTTGACGCCTGATATCTCAAACGACGAGTTCACTCCCCCGGAGTACGCTGTAATCCGGAAAGATTGTCCCACACGTGGTGGGGGTGTGGCCCTGCTGATAAGCAAATCGATTCCTTTTGTCGTGCTTCCCGATGTTATAGGCGCAGAGGCGGTATTCTGTAAAATTCATTGTGATGGAATTAGCATAGTAACCGGGTGAGTTTACAGAAGCCCCTCATCAGACAACAAATGTATTATAGCGATCCAAGATTATGTTCAAACTCATGCCCATAACTCTCGACTAATCATCATGGGTGACTTTAACCTTCCCGACATAAATTGGAACAACATGCAGTACACGTCACAGTCATCAGAGACACTAATTGATTTAATTTTAAATTTCAATCTACAACAAGTCGTGCTTGCGCCAACACGTATAAAAGATCAAACAAAAAGCGTACTCGACCTTATATTGATTAGTGGCCAGTTCCCGTTAAATAAATCAGTCGTCAATGTGATTCCGGGGATATCAGATCACCGCATACCAATCTGTCAGCTCCAACTAGGATATGACATAACACCACGTTCATCAGTAACTACTGTACGAAATTTCCCTAAAGGTGATGATGCCAGCATTGTAACCTACTTAGCTCACGAATTTGAAAACTTTTCAAACCTTGCTATACATCCAACGACTGGTGTAAATCATCTATGGTCGTGCTTCAAGACTATCGTTGTGTTCTGCGTTACCCACTTTGTCCCACTGAAAACAAAAAGGCAAAAAAAACATAATCCTTGGATAACCCGCGAAGTTTTACACGCAAAGCGAAAAGTTAAGAGGCTACGCCAAGCAATCAAAAAGAAAGGCAAGAATCCAGTAACCGCATCTAACCTAGCACGTGCTATTACAGACTTCAAACAAAAAGCTAGCTTCGCCAAAAGGCAATATTTTACTTCAACGCTTCCGTGTTACATAAAAAACAACCCTCACCGATTCTGGAAACAATTTCGCCCTGCCGCTGAAACAAAGTCGTGTTTAAGCGATAGCGATAAAACAAACCAGGCCAATATCTTCAACGATTATTTTCAATCTGTCTTTACTGATGACAATGGCACCACTCCTGCGGCCTTGCCTACAGCCCGAATTCCCATTGAACCATTAGTTATAAGCGACCCCGGGATTCTTAACCTACTTTTGAATCTAGACACGAAGAAAGCCAGTGGCCACGATGATATTGCAAATGATTTTCTTTTTCAATACGCAGAACTGTGTAGTAAATACCTCGGCATAATTTATCGCAAATCTATAGAAACAGCAAAACTGCCATCAGAATTGAAAGTAGCAAAGGTGATACCCATACACAAAACCGGAGATACCGCTGTTCCTTCTAATTTTAGACCTATATCCCTCACCAGTACGTCATGTAAGATACTAGAGCATATAATCGCTAAGCATTTAACTATTTTTCTAAAAAACAACAATCTTCTGTCCCCCCATCAACATGGCTTCCGGAAAGGTTTATCAACAATCACGCAGCTTACCGAGGTTGTCCACGACCTTGCACTCAGTATAAACAACCGTGGCCAAACTGACGTAATTCTACTTGATTTAGCAAAAGCGTTCGATCGAGTGTGTCATACTAAACTGATTTCGAAATTGCAGAACATTATTGGGGATGGGGAAATTACGAACTGGGTAAGAGACTTTCTTATAAACCGGTCACAGTTCGTGGTTTTCGAAGGAGGATCGTGGTGGACGGCCCCAGTTAAGTCAGGTGTTCCCCAAGGCTCCGTCCTAGGGCCATTATTATTTCTAATTTACATAAATGACATCACTGATAACATAGACTGCAAAATAAACTTTTCGCAGACGACTGCATTATTTATAGAGCAATTAACAGTTCGGATGACCATTTATCTTTAAATAATTCATTGAGGAGCTAGAGGGTGTTACATGGGATATAATAGGGCTCAGTGAGGTTAGGAGGACAGATGAGGCCTATACGGTGCTACAGAATGGGCACGTCCTTTGCTACAGGGGCTTGGCAGACAGAAGAGAACTGGGAGTGGGGTTCCTAATTCACAGAAACATAGCTGGCAACATAGAGGAATACTATAGCATTAATGAAAGGGTGGCAGGTATTGTAATTAAACTGAATAAAAGATACAAAATGAAGGTAGTACAGGCTTACGCGCCTACATCCAGCCATGATGACGCTTCAGTTGAAAGCTTCTATGAAGACGTGGAATCGGCAATGAGTAAGGTGAAAACACAGTATACTATGGTGATGGGCGACTTTAATGCAAAGGTAGGGAAGAAGCAGGCTGGAGACCAGGCAGTAGGAGATTATGGCATCGGTACTAGAAACGCCAGAGGAGAGCTACTAGTAGAATTCGCAGAACGCAATAATTTACGGATTTTGAATACCTTTTACCAAAAACGAGAAAACCGCAAGTGGACATGGAGGAGCCCTAATGGCGAAAATAAGAACGAAATAGACTTTATAATGAGTGCACACCCTGGAATCGTTAAGGATGTGGAAGTGATTGGCAAGGTACGATGCAGTGACCATAGAATGGTACGGTCTCGAATTCGCCTAGACTTGAAGAAGGAACGACAGAAACTGATACGCAAGAAGCCAATCAATCAGCTAGCACTGAGAGGGAAAGTACAGGAATTCAGAGTGTCGCTGCAGAACAGGTATTCGGCTCTTAGTGAGGAAACCAACCTTAGCGTAGATACAATGAATGATAATCTGACGAGTATCATTACGGAGTGTGCAGTGGAAGTTGGAGGCCGGTTAGTTAGACAGGACACTGGAGAGCTTTCCCAAGAAACGAAGAACCTAATTAAGAAGCGTCAAATCATGAAAGTGTCAAGTACAACAGACAAAATAGAACTGGCAGAGCTTTCGAAGTTGAATAATAGACGTAAGGTATGCGATGTAAGAAGGTATAACATGGAGAGAATTGAACACGCTCTGAAAAACGGAGGAACTGTCAAAGCATTGACGAGGAAACTTGGGATAGGCAAAAGTCGGATGTATGCACTAAGGGACAAAGAAGGCAAAATAACTACCAATATGGATAGGATAGTTAAAATAGCGGAGGAGTTTTACAGAGATCTGTACAGTAGCCGAGACAACCACGACCTTAATACTATAAGAACTAGCAGTAACCCAGATTACACCCCACCAGTAATGATAGAAGAAGTCAGAAAAGCTTTGGAGAGCATGCAAAGGGGCAAAGCTGCTGGTGAGGATCAGGTAACATCAGATTTGCTGAAAGATGGAGGACAGATTGTGTTAGAAAAACTAGCCACCCTGTTTACGAGGTGTCTCCTGACGGGAAGAGTACCAGAGTCTTGGAAGAACGCTAACATCATCTTAATACATAAGAAAGGAGATGACAAGGACTTGAAGAATTAGAGGCCGATCAGCTTGCTCTCTGTAGTATACAAGCTATTTACAAAGGTATAATTGCTAACAGAGTAAAGAAAACATTAGAATTCAATCAACCAAAGGAACAAGCAGGATTTCGAACAGGAAACTCAACAATTGACCACATTCATACTATCAATCAGGTAATAGAGAAATGCTCAGAGTATAACCAACCACTATACATAGCCTTCATAGATTACGAGAAGGCGTTTGATTCAGTAGAAATATCAGCCGTCATGCAAACACTGCGGAATCAGGGCGTAGATGAAGTATATATAAACATTCTGGAAGAAATCTACAGGGGATCAACTGCTACCATAGTGCTTCATAAAGAAAGCAACAGAATACCAATCAAGAAGGGTGTAAGGCAGGGGGACACAATTTCCCCAATGCTATTTACCGCGTGCTTACACGAGGTTTTCAGAAGCCTAGAATGGGAGCAGTTAGGGATAAGAGTCAATGGAGAATACCTTAGTAACCTGCGCTTCGCCGATGACATTGCATTGCTGAGTAACTCGGGGGACGAATTGCAACTCATGATTACGGAGTTAGACAAGGAGAGCAGAAAGGTGGGTCTTAAAATTAATCTGCAGAAAACGAAAGTAATGTACAACAACCTCGGCAAGGAGCAGCGCTTCGAGATAGGTAATAGTGCACTTGAAGTTGTAAAAGACTATGTCTACTTAGGGCAGGTAATAACCGCAGAGCCGAACCACGAGATTGAAGTAACTAGAAGAATAAGAATGGGATGGAGCACATTCGGCAAGCACTCTCAAATTATGACAGGTAGATTGCCACTATCCCTCAAGAGGAAGGTATATAACAGCTGTATCTTGCCGGTACTTAGCTACGGAGCAGAAACCTGGAGACTTACAAAGAGGGTTCAGCTTAAATTGAGGACGACGCAGCGAGCAATGGAAAGAAAAATGGTAGGTGTAACCTTAAGAGACAAGAAGAGAGCAGAGTGGATTAGGGAACAAACGG
This sequence comes from Rhipicephalus microplus, assembly GCF_013339725.1. NCBI lineage: Eukaryota > Metazoa > Arthropoda > Arachnida > Ixodida > Ixodidae > Rhipicephalus > Rhipicephalus microplus. The sequence goes on along the minus strand of NC_051168.1, from coordinate 109,879,092 downwards.
GGGTTAAGGATATCATAGCTGAAATCAAGATGAAGAAATGGACATGGGCAGGGCATGTAGCACGTAGACAGGATATCCGCTGGTCATTAAGGGTAACTCACTGGATTCCCAGAGAAGGGAAGCGGGTTAGGGGGAGACAGAGGGTTAGGTGGGCAGATGAGATTAAGAAGTTTGCGGGTATAAATTGGCAGCAGCAAGCACAGGACCGGGTTAACTGGCGGAACATGGGAGAGGCCTTTGTCCTGCAGTGGACGTAGTCAGGCTGATGATGATGATGATGATGATGATGATGATGATGATGATGATGATGATGATGAATTCATTGAGTAAGACTGCTCACTGGTGTGAGCAGTGGCAAATGTTAATTAACCTAACAAAAACAGTTTGCATGACGGTAACCAGGAAAAAAGAACCCTCCGACTTTACCTATACAATTAACGGCGTACCTTTACAAAGAGTTAGGCAGCAGAAGTATCTTGGCGTCACCTTGACTTCCGAATTGAGATGGGATGCGCACATTAACAATGTTACAGCATCGGCTTTGCGTAAACTGTTTTTTCTACGAAGGCGTTTACCCTTCGCGCCGACAGATACTAGGCTCCTAACTTACACCACATTCGTGCGACCAATCTTGGAGTACGCTAACACTGTGTGGTTCCCGCAAGGTGTTACTAATATAGCAAAAGTTGAACGGGTTGAAAGGAAGGCCATTAGGTTTATACATAAGTACAAACGCACCGACTCGCCCACAAACCTTTTAGAAACCTCCGGTCTACCCACGCTTGCAACAAGAGCAAAAATCGCGCGTCTCAAATTTCTACACCACACTCTGCATAACCACAGCCGGATCGATGCATCCAGGTACATATCTTTGGCAGAATCACGAACACTACGACATAAACATGCATACACTATCAAAGAATACTCTTCCAACAATGACTGTTTTAAGCAATCCTTTTCCCCCTGTCAATCAGCGAATGAAATAGGTTAGATCCCTCCATTACCAACGCACCATCACTGGCAGAATTCACTTCAAAAATTGAGACTATACTTTGAGACAATGGCTTTCTTCAACCATGACCTCCATTATTGTTTTCCAGTAGTATTTATTTGGATGTATAAGTATACACAATGCCTTCTCTGTATAAAACTGTATTGATTTTTTTTAATGCAGCAAAGATTCAGTTCGCTGCTTCCGATGTGTGAATATTTGGAGTGCATAAATACCCATGTCTAATGTTTCTATGTAACTAAGATTATTATTACCAATTTTAAAATAACTACAGTTCTGTATGCCGCCTGTAAGAAAGTACTTAGCATTCATTGTATTCTGATACTCATTCCCTCCTGCTTTGGTCTCGTAAGAGACTGGCAGTATTGTAAATAAATAAATAAATATATATATGAAAATGCAAGAAAGAAAAAACCAGAAATTGACTCCAGTGCGCGTAATAGAACTTTGTTCCACTCTATCGCGAGTGTGCGGCATTAACGTTTTAGACAATAAGAAGCACGTCCATCACCAACCAAACGGCAAGCTATTTATATCTACCACTTACTGCTGCTCAAAGTCATTTCGGGGGGAACTATCGTGTTTTAAGCATTATCAGCAATATGGTGCAATGAGCGCGCGTCACCACACTAGGCGGCATACGCACTCTAATTTCCCACGAGTACTTTGCCCCACTTAGAGGAGGAGAGTGAGGCTCCCTCGCAAGACCTTATCTCGCGGTGTGGAGGAGGGGGAGATGGTACGTCTTGGCTGTCCTCGGGCTTTAACTGCAACGATTCTGTTGTAATTATTGTGCGCACAAAAATTAATGCAGTCATTGCAATCCCCATTTGCGAAAATCGCACGCTTTTCAGACTCAGCGAAGTAACAATTGAGACACTTATTCGCGTGAATCTGTAACTGTCAGTACATTTCCTACGTCATTTGTGCCGGCAAAATCTAGGGCATGTTTATATCTGCTTTCCATTCCACGCATGACCTTCCAATTTGTTGCTATCGCCTTTATTGCCTTTCCTTTGCGGCAAAGCTGTGACTTTTTTAGAAATAGGACATTCTTTTTAGGCGGCGGTCTATTTTATTCTGAAATGTGCTGCACTGCAGAATAGTTTTTGGTCTGTAATGCTAGCTTAGACAAAAAGTAAGACATGAGCGTACCTTGCACTGCAGAGATAAAGCTGGAGAGAGCGCAGCTGGCGGACACTTAATTCTGACCCCTGGGCCCAGCAAGCCTTACACTGTGTGTCTGGCAGCAGCATTTTTCTGCTTTTCTTCAAGAAATAGAACTTGCCGCTGAGTGGACCAATTACAGCGCAACGAAAGACAGAAAATGAGGCAAACGGAGACGGCGCATGTCTTCGTACGTCTCGTTGTCCCGTGTCTTGCCTTGCGCTGTAATTGCTCTACGAAAGGGAATACCAAGTAGCCTACACCCGAACTTTGCTGCCACTGAAATTTATTTTTTTACACTTGCGTGGTGGAGCATTCATACGACTGCGGTGCTAAGTGTGAGAGTAATGTTGCCTTATTTATCATTTTTATTATTATTTATTTTGATATACTGCAGGCCAAGTGAGCCAAGCTAGAGTGGCAGTATATATAAAACAACAAAGTACAAGGATGGCCTAATACATGAATGCATGTCATTTTCAACATAGGTACATATACCAGTGGATGCATAAAATTTGTAATGACCCTAGATAGCAAAATAAAACAGGATCAGCACTAAGTAAGCGTATATTCCAACAAAAAATTTGCTCTTCCAGGACTTGGACGAAATGTGGCGATGTAATGACTGAATGTGGAAGTCTGTTCCAGATTCAACTCAACTTGCGTGATGGCATTGCGAATTGTTTGAATAGTGAAGGAAGGCTCCGTTCCTCTGCGTAGGTTTGCAGCATTATTTTTGAACGCCACTTTGCATAGTTTTTGCAGAATTTACAAAATTGTATTGTTTTTTGAGTACATCCACAAGTTTAGAAGATTACAGAGATCATACATGCGAACATCCTGACACTAGCACTACATATCAAGTTATCCCACGTCATGGTGTCTCCAGCGCTATCACACGAGAATTCACACTACCTAACATGAACACTTGTAAGGAAGCTCTAGCAAGCAACTCCTAAATGTGATTCGTGAACGTGCGATAGGCTCCCTTCTTAGACAATTAATGATCTAGTGCACACATCTCTCACCCGTCAGTCTTGACCTGCCAGCATATCCGTCACGCACCCAGGCTGACAGGAAAATGTTACTGAAGTCTATCTACTCTGAAGAGTACACACTTTTTGATGCTTTAAATTTCCTTCCAAACTATATTCTCTTGTTCATCTACCTATAAGAACTGCCTTCAAGCATTCCGGGGTTGTAGATCTGTCACAGGTCTATAGTATCATTAGGCTACTCACTGTGAACTTTTTATTATTTATATGGCTTCTTTTGCCTTCCACAGTCAGTAATATTCCATCCTATACCTGCTTAACATTAAAATTTCTTGCCGGCTTTTCGGAAAGCATAAACTGAGGGAAAATAAAAAACCCTATAACAGGGTCACTGAAAAGCATTTGCATTTCTTAAGAAGGGCGATGGCTGCGTGTATCTAGCTATGTGACAAGTAGAAGTTAAACCCTAAATAACATTTTAGCAAACAGAGGCATTACTAACCTTCGAGAAGTGGAAAAATTGTCCTTTTGTTCAGTGATAAGGTGGAATTCGAGAAGACTTCATGTGCTAATATTTACTTTCTGGTATCTTGAACACGTCTTCTGAGCAAGACACAAGACAACAAAGTTCTGAAAACATGGCTTGGCAGCCTCGTGAAAAGCGTGTACCCAAGACTTGTCGGTCCTGTTACTTTTAAATGCGGTGCATATCTTGTCGCAAGATGTCACGCGTTGTGAGTAGGTGGTGATGTCTACACCTTCACTACGCAAGCTCCTGCCTTGCGTATCATGCCGAATGTTTGCTTCCCCCCCCCCCTTTACTCGTCAAGCAAAGTCGGTGCAGGCAGCTTCTGCTAGTGAAATCCGAGTGCTCCAGCTGCACCACCCTTAGCTGGCCACCCTGTATATGTACGCATTGGATCGCCCATTAGCGTTCCACCACTCGTTGAAGGCAACACTTCACCTTCATTTATTAATTAGGAATAATAACGACAAAATCACAAATAAGTACTCCCAAACCATACTCAATTACGCAACATTCACGTGGTACACCCACCAAAATAATGAACTAGATTATGATCATGTTCTAGTTCACAGTAGCCACCATTCTGTGATACATTTACTCGAGTTCCTCCGTGGGAAGATGCAGGTGCCATTTTTTGTCTATTTGCAGTTGCTTCCGGCCAAGGCCATGTGTTGGTATCATTTTGCTGGCCTTTAATTGGATGAAGGTAAAAAATTGGATTCGCACTGTTGTTTTACCCTATACCATTTTTTCACAGTTATTTAAACACTTGCAGCAATAACGCTTGCGTGAGGTTGAATCGGGTAAAAAATGTGGGCACCTTCTCGAAACGTAGGAGGCGAAGCTCGCTTTGGAGGACCTGGACTTACAACGACGTCTCGTCGCCAGGGCCAAGGAGACAGCGAAGGCCAGAGGGTTCCTTGAATGAGGAGACCTCTCACCAAAGGTGGACGCGGCACCTACACCGCTACACCGTTTCGAAAAAAAACGCTTATTCCTGTTGCTCCGACTGTCCATTATTGTTTTGCTATAAAATGGCATTGCCGTTTAAAATATGACTTATATCAGAATGAATCCTTAGTGTAGTGCTGGTGAAGGGCTGCAAATTAGTGTGCTAATGTAAAAAGCGACATTATTGCACTTGCGTTCAGTTTGCTTGCTCTTCATGACGCTATTCAAATATGCGGACAAAATCACAGCATCTCTGACTGCATAATAAATTGAACTATGAAAGGTTAAAAGAGACACGTGACATCACCGAGCTCCAAATACAAGTCCTGTTGACATTTGGTTGGTGCGATAGTTCATTATACCCAGCCTTTCTTTTATGTGTACAGCACTTTAGGGTCCCATCATTTTGACCCACGACATCATCATAATCAGTCTATAAATCAAGTAAACGTTATCTTTTTATTAAAAGAATAAAAATTAAAGGAGTATATGGACTGATAGCCTGAAGTAGCTAGGGGCCATTCAACACAATTAGCCTAGAGAATGTACAGGTTAGCTTTGAAGGTATAAACGGAAACTATTCCGCAGGTCGTGGGTTTGAATCCCGGCTGTGGCGGCTGCATTTCCGATGGTGGCAGAAATGTTGTAGGCCCGTGTGCTCAGCTTTCAGTGCACGTTAAAGAAGCCCAGGTGGTCTAAATTTCTGGAGCCCTCTACTACGGCGTCTCCCATAATCATATGGTGGTTTTGGGACGTTAAGACTCGCATATCAAATCCGAAACAGAAACTATCATAAATGCAGGCAATACACGTATACATATTCTGTTAAAAACATGAATACTTATTAGATTACAACTGGCTTACCATACATGCCACTCTGCAAATTATTTTACACTGAAAAAATTTGCCCGGTATCTGCATGTTACACTGCAAATGTCATCGAAAGGCAGCAATCTCCAGAGAGTCGAGTCTTGCGTCTCGAGAGACTGAACAAATGTTTATTTGATGTTTTGCGCAAAATAATTGGTGAATGGTATTCTGGAGGCGCTGCGTTAGTGTGCTTTGAGCGTGCAGCGGAGATGAACGAGCGCATCAAGTCACGTCACACGTGAGACTTGAGTGCTATCGGTCAGTTATTTCGGAAAACGAAGCGCGCGGCGTGCTCGCTTGTCTTGAAGGTGATAATGTGTAGAACGCAAGGTAACGGGTAGGTGCCACTACCATGTCGTCTTAGCAAAGCGTTGGACACACTTGCCTTTTCGGGCAAGCATTGCATTGTAAGCGCAGCGTGAGAAACGATGTGGTTCTTAGAATTATTTACGTATCAACTGTGGGCAGTCCAGAGGGCACATGATTCGGCGGTCGGGCTTGGCCTGACTGTCCCAACGTGGGAGCAACCCAATGCGCGTTGAATCGTTCACCCCAGGACTTCATATAAACTTTCGCATCTATCCATCCGTCCAATAAAAATCAAATCAAACTGTAGCGAAGCCTCCGAACTCTGAAATGGGTCAAACTCTTGAGGACCTTCTAGTGGGGCTACCCAACAAGGACGCCGCTCGTGCTGGGAGTCCGTGCTTGACAGTCACTGTCGCCATAGCGTATGATCGCTGGTTGCCGGCTAATAAACGCCTTAACAAATTGGCTGAGAGTGTGGCGTTCTCTTTCGATTCCCTTGGAGCTGTGATCACGTACCCTGCAATCTACCATGCCCCACGACGCCTCTCAGAAATTGACTCCTCCCATGCCACCCCCTTGTCCCGGTGTCCCCAAAATCCGCGATCCAGCCATCTTCACTGGCGCCGATGGCACTGACGTGGAGGACTGGCTCCCCATTTAAGAGCACTTGAGTGTCCCCAAAAAATGAAACGAGGACGGCAAGTTGACGAACTTGGTGTTCTACCTCGTGGGCATAGCCAGTTTGTGGTACAACAACCACACGTCTGATTTTGCGACCTGATCCGATTTTAAGACCACTGTAATCAACGTTTTCGGCCGCCCTGCCGTTCGTAAGCTGCAAGCCGAGCAGCGCTTGCGTGAACGTGCTCAGCAGGCTGGTGAGTCATTCGCCAGCTATCATGAAGATGTACTGGACTCGTTTAACAAATCCAACCAAACCATGTCCGAGTCTGACAAGATCTGAAACATCATGCAATGCATAGACGATGATGCCTTCATGATGTTCCTTGCCAAAAACCCCGGCACAGTGGCTGAGGTCATCAGATTGTGTCAGAGCTATGAGGAGCTCCACCAGCAGCGTTCGATGACACGTCGTTCCCCACCACTAGCTGCAAAGCTTACTGCCTTGGAGGCCAGTTGTGACCAAGTGGCGTTGATGACAGACCTCAAGTCCTTTATCCGTGTGGGAATCGCACGCCAGTTCTCTCTCTTGCCCTTTGCCCACCCACCGGCTTTTCAACAATCGGCCACTACTCTTTTCCCTCTCATCCGTCGGTTCTGTATGTCGTCCAGTTCCTCATTTCGGCATGCCCTCATGACGTTATCCTGGGGTAGGACTTTCTCTCCCACCACGACACCATCATATATTGTGCCTCCGCCAAAATTGAATTCTCACCCTTCTCGCATTTGACGCCAGAAGACAATCCCTCGACGCTGAGCAAGATTCTCATGAAAGACAATACAACAGTGGCTCCAAACTCGACGAGGGCTGTGCCAGTCTACTGCGCTGGTCTCTCTGACACAATTGCACTCATTTCGCCGTCCGACCGCGCTTGTAGCAGGAATGGGTTGTTAGTACCTTTCGCGACCATGCAAGTTACCCAGGACAAAGCCGCTATTTTCGTAACCAACCCATCTCTGTACACTGTTACCTTGCTTCGATAGGAATGTTTCGGCAGAGTAGAACTAGTCGACGACGCTCAAGTCCTGGACGTACCCGAAAACTCGCGTTGTCTCAGTTCGCGTACCATCAATGCTCTTTCCACTTCTGAACCGTCATCTGCTGATGTATTTGGCCACTCTATTGCTGACAACCTTACGGCGGTACAGCGTTCCCAGCTTCTGGACCTTGTCAAGAATATCGTTCTTCTTTCGATGTCGGGTGAAGTTCTCTTGGTCACACGTCCGCTGTTACGCACCGCATCGACACTGGTGCCTATCTACCTTTACGGCAATGTTCATATCGCGTGTCACCTACTGAACGTCGGGTAAATAACGAGCAGGTTGATGATATGCTCCGACGTGACGTCATTCGGCCCTCGGACAGTCCATGGGCGTCTCCTGTTGTTCTTGTTGTGAAGAAAAATGATTCTGTGTGGTTTTGTGTGAACTACAGACAGCTCAATAAGATCAGTCGCAAGGATGTTTATCCACTGCCGCACATCGATCACGCAATTGACAGCCTTCACGGAGCCGATTTTTTCCTTCTCTCGATCTGCGCTCGAGGTACTGGCAAAAGTACACGTGGTTGACGACGCTCGAGCAAAGAACACCTTCGTCACACCCGACGGCTTGTACGAGTTCAACGTCATGCCACTTGGGCTATGTAATGCACCTGCGACCTTTGAGCGCATGATGGACACCGTTCTGCGCAACTTGAAATGATACACGTGCTTGTGTTACCTCGACGATGTAGTTGTCTTCGCTCCGGATTTATCCACGCATCTTCAATGCCTAAAAGAAGTTTTTGCACGTGTGAGCAATTCCGGCTTGCAACTAAATCTGAAGAAGTGCCGCTTTGCAGCACGGCAACTCACCATTCTAGGTTACGTCGCGTCCAAGGACGGCATTCTTCCTGATCCGGCCAAGCTTCGAACCATGCCGGATTCCACAAACCTGCGTCCGTCAAAGAACAGCGTAGTTTTGCGGGCCTGCGCTCATACTTCCAACGTTTCATAAAAACTTTGCCACGATCATATTACCCCTGACGAAGCTCCTTGGAAGTAACGGGCCCCTCAATTTGTGGTCGTCTTAGTGCGACGACGCGTTCGCGAAGCTCCGCCATTTGCTGACGTCTCCTCCCAATCTACGCCACTGAGACTTTACGGCCCCAACGGAGGTGCACACGGACGCCAGTGGCGTAGGCCTTGGCGCTGTGCTGGCGCAGCGCAAACCCGGATTTTCTGAATATGTCGTTGCATATGCAGGCCGTACACTCACGAGATCCGAGACAAACTACACCGTCACAAAAAAAGAGTGCCTGGCAATTGTCTGGGCCCTTTTAAAGTTTCGACCTTATTTGTATGGTCGTTCGATGTCGTTCCCGACCATCATGCACTATGCTGGCTGTCATCATTGAAGGATCCCTCAGGCCGTCTCGCCCGTTGGACTCTTCGCTTAGAAGACTACGACATCCGCGTACTGTACCACAACGGACGCCAGCATGCTGACGCCGACACCCTTTCGCGCTCCCGTTTTTAGATATGGGAAGGGGGGGGGGGTTAACGTCCCAAAACCACCATATGATTATGAGAGACGCCGTAGTGGAGCTGTCCAGAAATTTAGACCACATGGTTTTTTTTACCGCGCACCCAAATCTGAGCACACGGGCCGATAACATTTCTGCCTCTATCGGAAATGCAGCCACCGCAGCCGGTATTCGATCCCGCGATTTGCGGGTCAGCAGCCGAGTACCTTATTCACTAGACCACCGTGGCGGGGCCTTTCGCGCTCCCCTCTACCTGAAGACGACGTGCCCTGCTCAGTAACCTCAATTGCTGTTTCTTCCATTGATGTTGACATTCTCGCAACCAAACTGCAAAAGGTGGCTTCCTGGATCGCCCCGCTTGTCGACTTGCTCTCTGATTCATCCGCTACACCATCCCCGCGTTTCTTGCGTCGTCGAGCTCACCATTTCGCCACCCGTGAAGGCCTCCTACACCGACGCAATTACGACGCTGATGACCGACAGTGGTTACCCACGTTACCCCGCAGTCTGCGTTCGGAGATATGTGACTCTTTCCATTCCGATCCGCCATGCGCGCACTCTGGGGTCTCCAAAATTTACCACCGCATTCGATAACACTACTTCTGGCGTGGGATGTACCGCTACGTGCAGCAGTTCGTACGCTCTTGCCTTGCTTGCCAACGCGCTTAAACTGTCAGCGCACATGTCGCATGCCGGTCTGCAACCGTTACCTTACCCTGACTGTCCGTTTGGGCGTGTAGGTATCGATTTGTATGGACCGCTTCCTCTGATGTCGGCGGGTAACCACTGGGTCATCGTTGCCGTAGACCATTTAACGCGATACGTCGAAACCGCCGCTCTCCCTGCGGCTACAGTGCGCGATGTTGCGTCCTTCCTGCTGCATCGATTCATACTGCGCCACGGACCACCCCAAGAGCTTCTCAGTGATCGAGGCCATGTCTTGTTGTCGGAAGTCATCGAAATCATTCTGACGGAGTGCCTTTTTGTCCACCGCAAAACTACTGCTCACAACCCGCAGACGAATGGCCTTACCAAACGCTTTAACTGCACCCTCGGCAACATGCTTTCAATGTACATCGCCGCCAACCACACGAATTGGGATAATATAGCGCCCTTCGTCACGTACGCTTACAACACTGCCCTTCAGAGCACGACCGGTTTTTAATCTTTCTTCTAGCTGTATGGAAGGCACCCGTTGCACACCATGGACACAATACTCCCGTACACGCCGGATCCATCTGAGTGCGACCTATTTCTGAGACAGCCAGGCTTGCTGAAGGGTGTCGAGAGCTTTCCAAAACTTTTACGACGCATGATCAAGAGCGGCAGAGGTGTATTCGTAATGGCTCCACCACTTCAGAGTCCACGCTCCTTCCTAGTGCACTTGTATCGCTCTCGATTCCGACCTCTGTAGCTGGCCTCTCTTCCAAACTACTTTCCAAATACGAAGGCCCTTACCGTGTCATCGAGCGCACATCTTCGGTCAACTATCTCATCGAACCCGTCGAACTATCTTCGGAAATGCACAGCCGTGGGCGCGACATCGTCAACGTGGAGCGCCTGAAGGCTTATTATGACCCGCTCATAGTAAAGAGCTGTTAGGTCGCCAGGCGGCTCCCTCTTCGACCCCGGGGTAATTGTAGCGAAGCCTCCAAACTCTGAAATGGGTCAAACTCTTGAGTACTTTCTAGTGGGGCTACCCAACAAGGACGCCGCTCGCACTGGGAGTCCGTGCTTGACCGTCACAGTCGCCATAGTGTAGGATCGCTGGTTGCCGGCTAATAAACGCCTTAACAAAACAAACATACTTAAGCTTTGCATATCTTGTCTCGACAGAGAAAATCACTTGCATGCTAGACCGAAATTTCACGCAGATTTTTTCTCTAAAAGAGCCCCGTTTCATATTATTGTTCCATTGGATTGCATCACTCTTTCTCCTAAATATTGTAGCGTTTGAGTTGGTTCAAATTGTCATTGGAAGCATGTAGTGAATTGCGTTAAGAAATTGAGAGAAAAAGAGAACACAAAGGTGCATAATTCTAAACAATTTATTTAGTGAAACAGCAATTTCGTAGTCGCGCAACATTACAGCAGAGTGATTGAAAAAAATTTCATACTGGTTCACCTTAGTTTATGATTTTCAATGTACCCTTCTGAATTCGTTCAAACACTAAATTTACGCCTAAATATTTAAAAGAAAGAACTAATCGAATGGGAGCATTGTTTATTATTAGGCCAAAAAACTCAGTATCAATATATTCATTGCGAAAGTGAAAAACTATGTATTTGGTGTTAGTACAGTGAACACTGAGCTGATTTCTGGTAACCCAATTAAAAATGTTCAACAAATGGCTCATCACGTCATTTTGTATAGCTGCCAACAAGTGTCCTGTGAAAACTAAAACAGTGTTGTCCGCGTATATAAATGTTATTGACCTTTGTAGAGATTGTGGGGCATCATTCATATACAGAGAGAACGATATAGGGTCTGATACTTGACCCGGCAATGTCCCTCGATTCATATAACTGTAAGATGAATTGATGCTACCAATTACTACCTCTTGTTTGGGTGCCGACAAATTACTGGAAAAGAAATTAGGTGAGGTACCTGCAATTTCATAGGAATGAATTTTTTCAGTTAAGTGGTGCATTAAATGCCTTCTTTACGCCTTAAAATACTGCTATTTCTATGTCGTTTTCACGTAGTGCGGAATTATTATACTGCGTTAACATTGATAGAGCAGTTGAAGTCGACCTGTTAAAAACGAAACCATGATGCTGGAGACAAAGTACATTGTGATCACACAGGAAACGCCTGAACTGCGAAGAAATTATTTAGTCCAGCGTAGTGTTAATACTACCCAGTACAGATATTAGTCTGTAACTGCCCGAAAAATTACAATCTCCATATTGCAGACTGGCATATCTATGACAGTCTTAAGTATGGCAGGATAAGTTTTAGAAGAAAATGCATGATGAAATATACGACACAACGGAGCACACTAGGTATCTATATTTTCCTTTAAAACGCTTGAAGATATGGCGTCATGGCTAGCTGCCTGCATCCCTCGCAACGTTTTAATAACTTTCTGGATACCATTCTTTATCATGTCACAGGGATCGAAACTACTAGAAACACTCTACTATGCATTTAGGTTTAGCTTTTGAGCAGGGAATTCTCTCGCAAGGTGGAGACCAATATTATCTAGCCACGAGTTACCCAAGTGTGCTTCCTGTTCTTTCCCTGTTCGTCTTTGAATCAACTGTTAGCCATTCGCGATTGGCCGGACATGAGTTTTCGCCGGATATGTATGAAAGAAGGCTTCTTTCTTAACACGTCAATCCCGATGTTAAGTACTAGCTCTGCGAAGTACCTTTTCTTCAGTGCCATATGATCAGTGAAGTCTTGCTGCACACAAAATCTGTTGTCCAGGGCGTATGGTCCTTCCTGGGCTCCGCTTTTGCCCATGCGTTGATGCGTTCGGCATCACAAGGAATACTTTAACATATTTGCTTTTTATTGGCACGTAGGGTAACCTCTCCAGCAACCATTAACGAAGCACTTAGACGTTTTATTTCTTCAAATTTCCTGCATGGCTGCTTACAACAACACAAGTTCATTTTGCAAAACGGAAAGACAAAGTGCCAGTAACGGAACAACTCTAACACCCCTGTCACACGGCAATTGATTGGTAATGTCGTTTGTTTGCTGTCACACGTGGAAACTAATGTCATTTGATGAAAACGACATTTTTGGTCGAATGTGTTTTCTGAACACATCTGCCTTCGATTTCGGACCGAATGAGTAGTCTTGACACCACGGGAATTTAGGGACATGACTGTTAACTTGTGTATGCGTCAATTTTATCATTTTAAATAACTTCTTATTTACTACATACATTTATTACTTGCTCGATGACATGGAAGCACACGTGGAAGTTCCTAAAAAAAGTACTTTCAACTACAGCGGCTGGATGCCGGCCAAGTCTGGTTTTTGTTGTGTGGTAATTGTTGCTTGTATCACTGATGTTGATCGTGCAATAGCACATGTTGTGGTGACAAAAGGGACTACACGAAATCGCCATCACATTAATGCAGTCGGGACTTCAGTCGTGCGACCTACTTCAGCCGACTGAGCTGATATGCCCAGTTGCGCATGTCTTCAGCTGTGTTGGTTTTTGAGCGTGTCGGGCAGCTGTGGTGAGTTGTGTAAAAGAGCCGTGTTAATAATTTAGGAACACCTTTTTCACCCATAAAAATTATGCTTGTTTTTTATTTAAGTATAAGAATAATTTTGTGTATTCTTTATTTCTTCAAAAATCCATGACCCAGGAGGACTAAGGTCATGGTCATCATTTCCTAATGACATTTCTTTTCATTGTGTGACAGCACGCGGGTAAAATCACAATAGGTCTGCTTAATGTCATTTATTGTAATTGGAATAAATTTGTCGTGTGACAAGACTATAAGGCACGTTAACAACTAAAGCTGCTACATGACATGTTTTTCGAGAGTGACCAACGCGGTACTTTCTGAACGCTGACGTTTACACCGGCCTCTCTGGTTGTTATAGCAACGGCATGCATTTTTCGGTATTCAAAGTTGTCTTGGTGTGTCGATAGGTATTTCTGCCGGCAGCGGTTCTACGCATACAGCTTCCTAAAATACCTGACAATACTCTGGTGCTGCCCTCGTTTAGTGACCATGGGAATGATGAGTAGTACACAGATTTGCCTAGTCTTCGTACTTGCCGATCTCGAACACACTTGTGACACTGTTTATGGCCAAGTTTGGTTTTGTTTCGAACGAAAAAAAAGCCATTGTAAGCTTAGTGACCCGATTTGAAATGGTGAGCTCAAACTTGAAGGTTGTGAAGTTCTACTGCCTAACATTTGATGATTTTTGTTTTGTAACAAAGCAGCTTCAAGCCACGCGAAGCCAAACGGAGCCTAAAGTAAAGAGATTACACAAATTCGTTTACTACCTATTATTCTCATGCTTTGTGAAGTTTCATGCGTGCAGCTCCCGTGTAAACAGGTGCCAAAGTACCCTTTGTTGTATATAAAGAAAATTCTATGATCCAACAAACGCGCCCCGTTTTTGCTTTAGCTGTCGCGTCTTCTACGGAAGCCGAGTAGTGTGCTCCCCCTAAATTGTTTGCATCTTACACCTTCACTCGTACGAAGAGAATCCCACCGTCAACAGAGACAGGTGAATCCTTATCTCTGCCAAGCAGTTTGCACAGTTTGACAGCGTCGAGCAACCACGAAGCCTTGCAAAAAATGTGAGAGAATCGTGTCTAATTTGTCATGTCTAAGTGAAAACCATATTTCACAGAAGTAATATGTGAACCAAAAGCAGTTGATGTGCCACCTACCTTAGTTTTCCACTACTTTAGGTTTCGACCCTTTCCGCTAATTTCGCGAAGTACAGTTGAGTAGTACATCAGACAGCCATATGGAATCTACATAATAAATTACGGCTCAAACTGTGCTTTTTGTAGTTTTGTCGTTAGGAGTGTCGTCAGGAGTGCCAAAAATATATTGTGGCCTTTTCTGTGTCAGTGTAGGCTCTAGATCAATCATGGCTCATGCCAGCATTTCATGTGCTATAAAATTCGAGTACACTCCACACGTGAGAGTGGGAAGAGCTTTTGGGAAAGTCACCGCTTTTGTGGCAGACGCATGCGCCGATCTTTAATGTCGCCCGCAGGATGCCACATTCCTCGATCCGGCCTTCCGCCCCATGATCGATCCAAAGCTCAAACCTGAGCAATGCGACGCCCTATTTCACTTTCTGGCCTCTAACCACGACACATTTGACATCGACAGCAGTCCACTCGGTCAGACTTCCCTCGTGAAGCACCGCATTAATACTGCTTATTCTCTTCCCATTCACCACCGGCCATACCAGGTGTCAGCCACAGAGCGTAAGGTAATTCAAGAAGTCAACACGATCCTAGCCAAAGGAATTATTGAACCCTCCTTGAGCCCTTGGCATTTCCTGTAGTGCTCGGTAAAAAAAAAGGTGACACGTAGTGCTTCTGCGTTGAATACCACCATCTTAATCAAATCACGAAAAATGACGTTTATCCTTTGCCCCTAATTGATGACGCCCTCGATTGTCTTCACGGCACGCGATCCTTTTCTTCAATTCACCACCGTTATGGCTATTGGCAGATGGCAGTGTACGAGAAAGAACAAGAAAGGACTGCGTTTGTAACTCCCGATGGCCTATACCAATTCAAGTTGAGGCCGTTTGGGCTATACAACGCCACGGCCACGTTTTAGCGTATGATGGACACGCTATTACAAGGATTCAAGTAATCAACATGCCTGTGCTACCTGGATGATGTCCTTGTATATTCGCCTACATTGAAGACACACTTGCAGCGTTTGTCAGCGGTTCTCGACATCTTCCGCACTGCTGGCATTCAACCAAACTCGTCGAAATGTCACTTCGACCGCCAGCAGATTACGGTGAAGGGCCAGCTTGTCTACACATCAGGTTTGCAGCCTGACCCGGAGAAAATTCCTGCCGTCACCAGCTTTCCTGTACCCCAGTCTGTCAATATTGTGCGGAGCTTTGTGGGACTTTGTTCCTATTTGAGGAGGTTAGTGGAACGATCACTAAACCACTCACCGACCTACTGAAGAAAGACGTGACTTTTACGTAGTGTTCTGCACAATCTGCCGCTTTTTCTCACTTCATCACCCTGACGACTCCACCTATATTGGTCCTCTTTGACCCATCTGCTTTAACAGAAGTCCGAACTGGTGCGAGTGGTCACGGGAGTGGAGCCGTCCTAGCGCAACGCAAGCAGGGACACGACTGAGTTATCACCTACGCTAGCCGCCTTCTCACAGCTGCCGAGCGCAATTATTTAATAACAGAGCATGAATGTCTTGCTCTTGTTTGGGCAGTCACGAAGCTCTGCTGATATTTATATGGCACGAATTTCTCTGTAATAGCGGACCACCACGTGCTACGTTGACTTTAGTTACTGAAGGATCCTACTGGCCGGCTTGGGCGCTGGGCTCTGCGACTACAAGAATTTAGCTATACAGCCACGCACAAGTCGTGATCTTTAAACATGGAGCTCCACGCCAGCCGCTTACAGAAGGTGGCCGCACTTTTCTATCAAAGGTCGTAGCCGATATTTTTCAGTCATGTGAAACGAGGCACAAGCTCACTACGTCGCACCACTCGCAGACAAATGGACTTCACGGAGAGTCTGAATCGAACACTTACAAACATACTTGCGAAATATGTTTGTTCCAACCACTCTGACTGGGACATTGCTTTGCCATACGTGACATCTGCATGTATTTCTTCTCATTGAGACACTGCTGCTTACTGCTCATTTTTTTGTTGTTCGGCCGACAACCTATAATACCGCTAGATACAGTCATTCCGTCTACCGTGAAAACGACCAACGAGAATGCCCTTGACGCTATCACTGGGGCTGCCCACGCACGCGAAATCACCCGCACTCACTTTCTGGCCTCTCAAGAGAACCAGTGGCGTTTGTACGATCAAAGGCACCGTGATGTGCACTTCATACCCAGTTCATTGGTGCTGCTGTGGTCCCCGACCCATCAAGTCGGCTTGTCGGAGAAACTTGTTTCCCGTTACAAAGGTCCTTATTGAGTGTTTCGTGTGGTTACTCCTGTGCCATACGAAATTACCCCTGCTGCCTCATCGCCTTCACCTGCCCCACAGACCATCAATATCGTACATGTGGCACGCTTGATGCCATACCACTCTCCCAATGGCGTTGACATCCAGATGCTTCAAGACGGCGCTTCTGTTGTCGAGGATTATGCCACGTGCATGTTGTCATTTTGAGGGGCGACGTACGTGTGTGCCTGACGAAGAGGACGAAGAGTGGTCTGCGCTCAGTGTCTGGTCAACCAGTCACGCCACTGCTGCTGATTTGAAATATATATTTCATCCACAGCCTCGCCGGTATGGCGTCTTTTCTCTTCCATAACAATGTCAAGTATTTGATTAACAATGCGAGCCACACTTCCGGCTTCTGGCACCGTAAACTTTTGTTAGCATGCACCTCTCGGAATAAAAATTTGTTATATAGCACTAGTCAGATCTAACCTAGAGTACACCACATCAATCTTGGATTTTCATTGTTGTACACTTGTTAACGCACTAAAAATCATTCAGGATTGCTCAGCTGATTTTATTGTCGCTGATTACTTTTGCACTGCTAGTCTCTCATCAATAAAAACTTCTCTCGAACTGCCTACTCTTTCAACAGATCGAAGCAAGCCCGCCTATGCCACTCCCGCAAAATGTTTCTCTAGGGCTCTTACATAAATTCCACATTGTTCTCGCCACCTTCTGACGTTTCAACTCGTAACTAATAGAACTTCAAAGTTCATGTGCCCTTATACAATAACAACACGTATTTCTGTTCCTACGTGTCCAAGACTTCCTCTGAACAAAATCGCCTTCCTTCATCCATTGCAAGCGATCCTGATCATGCGTCATTCAAGACTGCCATCTCTGACTTGGAACACCACATCTCACTGCTGATATGTGGGGTTTAACGTCCTGATACCACCATATGATTATGAGAGACGCCATAGTCAAGGATTTTGGAAATTTTGACCCCCTGGAGTTCTTTAACGTGCACCCAAATCTGAGCACATGGGGCTAGAGCGTTTTCGCCTTCAACGAAAATGCGGCCGCACAGCTCGGATTCGACCTCGCGACCTGCGGGTGAGCAGCCGAGTGCCTTAACCATTAGATCATCATAGCGGGACAACACCGCGTTTCTGTGTAACACCGCAAATGGTATTGAGAGCATTTCAATAAATTAATTATTATTTATAATTACTAAATAAATAAATAAATATGGTCTGTTATTTTCGTCAATAAAGTATCATGCGCTGATCGAGACGGTCAGCCTAAGTATGGAAGCCAGGAGCCACTCATCACAGCTAGCTGCGGTGATCTATGCAAAAAACAGTGACGGAAACTTGCCGTGTATCCCTAGCTTTTACGATGTCAACTCCCCGCCACACATGTGCACACATCTTCAAATCTTGAAGAATTTCGCTTCATTAAGCGAAAACCCTATTGTCGCAACAATTTTCCCCCTCTCCGATCAGGCTGATTAGCCTCCTTACTATGCTTCCGCGCCTCTGTGCTTCCGTACATTCGTCCATCCGTGTGACCGTCCTCCCACTTTACATCAATCGTCATCATTCCCCTCGTGAATATTCTGTGATTCTATTTCTACATGACATTACACACATATGATGCAATGTTCATATTAACAAATTGTTATATTTCAATCAACTAATAAAAAACAGTGTATCATATTTTAACCAGCACCTTCTCTATTTTAACAATGTCAGCCAAATGCGCCCGACCCAGCCGTTCATCACTCTCTCCTGCAGCCCTTCTCAGCTCCCACCCATCGCCTAGCCTTCGCGTGTGCTTTGCGTTCATGGGTGAGAGAGCCCATCATGTATTGCCTCACGACGGAAATCATGAACTAATTCTCTGTTCGGGTGCGTACTGATTCGTGGGGTAGCGTCTTGCATTTCTGATGTTCAAATTGTTGGCTGTCAGGCAGGCAAGGTGGCCATCGCGTTGGCGGTATTCCATCCTAACTCCAAACTAGTTATAAACTCTCGAAGAGCCTGCGGGAGCTGCCTGGCAGGGCGAATCTCTACGTTGGCTAATAAACGTTCAAAATTGAGCATCAGAAACCGCGATCCTAAACGTCCTATATGGGCTCCTACACATCAGTCTTCAGGGTAACAAGGCTGCACAAGCAGTGGCCCGCGGGCTTATTTCCCGGTAAGCTCCCCGTTCCACTGTTATACCTGACACACCTTTAACACCGTTTCGAGAAATTAACGAATACTACATTGAGCAACGCCACTTGTATCCGTCCAGCGAAGGGACTCTCGAAAAACGCCAGGCCTGTGCGGTAGGCACTGCACATTCACAGCGAAAGCTAGAAAAGCGGCCTTTCGGAGCGTTTTCAAAACACTCGTTGTTGTTGTTGTTGTTGTTTCCCTGTGCAAATGGCTCGTACCCAAAGAAGGGGATTGGCCGATTATAAAGTGAATTTGCCCTAAACTTTCAGCCATGCGTCTTTCCTACAAATGCTTATGTAACTTAATTTTGATTTGAAATACCGATATCAAGTTTGCAGAAAAAGAAAGAAGAAAAATAGTGAGACAGTAATTTAGCAAAAAAATTGTTTAGTCGCAGTGCTGTATTCTTGAACGGCGAATAAAACATCCCTGTGGCTGAAACCCAGTGTAGAGGCTACAAATGAAAGAAGATCAGGTTGTGATAGTTGCAAGCCCAGTCTTTGAAGAGGTGGTGCTAGTATGCTTTGCCTGAATAAATCGAAACGGCGACAGTGGGCAACTACTGCAAGCCAACTTGCTCAGTACCTACTAGGGCATTACTAATAAACTTTTGGGTAGTAGGGCGGAATTCGCTAGGCTAGTTTTCGTCATTCTCTTGAAAAGCGCGGTATCCGCTAAAAACTTGCAAGGAATTATGTGCCAATTGTCCATGCAGTGGCTGACGACGATGAGGAATTATGGCTGAAGTAGGTATGCACCCCAGTTGGTAGGAGAACAAGAACAAGTTTGTGTGATAGCTTGGAGCATTAGACGGCCCACTCGTTATGATATTCGCATTGTGTGATGACTGGCTGTTGTTTCGCTGTTGTAAAACACTTTCTAAGTCGTATTACCGTGATTGCTTTCCCGAAATCAAGCCTGCCTGTGGCAAGTTTGACAAGTCACAAGCACCTGTGTAGCTAAGTCGTAGAACACTGGGCTGGCGCCCAGTAGACGCGGGTTCGAGCTGCCCTGTGCCATTGGTGCTAGGTCATGCCTGCCTAAGGCAAGTTTGACAATAAGTTACAAGCACTGGCGTCACTAAGTGGTAGAAAATTGGGCTGGCACCCAGCGGATCCGTGTTCAAGCCCGACTGTGTCACTGGTGCAAGGTTTTTTTTTTGCCTGATTTCGCACGATGCGGTAACGGACACCGGCGGAGATGGTGGCAGCGGCAGCAGTGGCGAGGGCAGACAACAACGGCGGTGACCCGAAATGTGATCTCATAGCAGCTTTCGCTGTAAAACAGAGGAGCGCGTTCGGCGGCGCCCACAGGCAAACACGCTGCTCTGTCCAGCGATACTCAAATATAACGATCTAAAAATACGTAGGCAGTGCCAGTACTGTGGGGAAGTAGCCAACACTTACCATATGATCTGGGCCTGCCAAATAAACCCAAACTTTACCCCCATTCCGAACCCCACTAATGTGGACAGGGAGACGACCCTACTCAATAGCTCCACAGCAAACTCTTGTCCAGTGGTCTCGGGTGGTGGCTTCGACTAATGACGTCCCGGACTTGGAATGTCGACCAGCAAATGGCACTGCCAGACTCTATAAAAGTTTTTTGCTCCTCCTCACGCTGGCTCTGTTGCTAATTTGAGATAGCATGTTGCCGTTCGTGGCGTTATGCGGGCAACCAATGAGGAAGTGTTGCTGCAACGCAACTGCATGGGCTGAATTCAAGAGCGCTGTGATGCAGCAGTGGCAGTGCTCGAGCCACAAATAAGGAGCCCGAAGAAGCAAATCTGACAGACGTATAATACTGAAGTGGTAAACACGTCTGTCGCATCGCAGGTAAAAATCACTTGGAGGCACGTGTCACGCGAACAGCGCGACCCCTCATATAGCGCCAAATTACGACCATTGCTAAAATTAAGGCGGCCCGATGGCTCCCGTTGAGAAACATGCGTTTGCAGTCTCATTGAAACAATGAAAGGAGGCGCTGTTTTTACTAAAGCAGTGCATACCTTTATGGGGATATGAATCCACCATTCTGCTCTTAAAATGGGCTTTTCTATGTACATTATTGGAAGCATTTCAGCAGCACGCTCCAGGTAACTATCAGTATAAGGATTAACTGATATGTGGGGTTTTTGTCCCGCAACCACCTTATGATTGTGAGAGATGCCGTAGTAACAAGCTCGGACAAGCTCGGATGTTTGAAATAACAAGCTAGGACTCGGAATAACAAGCTCGGACTTTTGAGCAGAACAGGTCAAGCTGCACTGTTGTGCGTAGGTGGCAACGATGTCAGCAGCCTGCAGTAGGCGATTCTTAATAGCACCGTCGGAGCCTCGCGTCGTCTAGATCGTTATGTCGTCTGCGTAAATTGCGTGGGCGTCATGATTGATTAATATGTGGGGTTCAACGTCCAAAAACAACCCTATATATATGAGAGACGCTGTAATGAAGGGCTCCGCAAATTTTAACCACCTGAGGGTATTTTACGTCCACCCAAATCTGAGCACACGGGCCTGCAGCATTTCTGCCTCCATTGGAAATGCAGCCGCCTCAGCCGGGATTCGATCTCGTGACCTGTGGGTCAGCAGCCTAGTACCTTAGCCACAAAACCACCCCGGTGGGGCTCATCAGTATGATGAGTACATTGATACAATTGTACAACACTGCTGCTTCTCAAAACCTACATTAAAAGTTTTTTTTATTTTCCAGAGCAATTATTATGCGCATTCTTGATGCCTTTTGTTGATGACGGCACCTATGTGTTTCGTATGATGTCCAAATTGATACCACCTCTTTATGTATTCGGTGTTCCACACGCGGGTAAATCCGCACAAGTAATGGTGACCAATGCGATTGATATATAAATCAAACAAGCCGGCGCATCTCTACCGTATTCTTTGTCACTTGTTTTTCGCAAAGTGTAACTTAAATGACAATAAATTTCGCACAAATGTCAAACTCGGTAGAAGTTTCGTAAGGTTTAAACTGAGAAACTCCAAAGTTCAATGTTCAATTATGGCATAGACCTTGACTTCGTCTACAGCTTTGAGATATACTGAACCGGAATAAAAGGCAGACTATGGCCACTTTCCCGACTTCGCTCCTCATTCATCAATCACCCGCTTAAGCCGACGTCAGCCTTGTATTGGAGTGCCTGAGTGAGGTGACAGTCAGCAGTACTGTCAGTTCTCAGCGTTTCTCTTGACGTCATCTCCTTCATACATATCACACTGGAAATATTATTAGAACCTTTCAGGATCAAAATCATGAGTTTAAATGTCGAAGCATGACACCACTTATTCAGCTTCGACTTCAAAATGTGCTACAATATTGTGAAAGGGGTGTTCTGTGAACTGAAGAGCGCGCCTTGCTTGCTTCCCGTTAAAGCGGTGAACTTCACTATAACACATGTACCATCCACATATCCTGGCGGTATTTTTCAGAACAACTGAGAGTGTTTTCGTAAGGCTGGTTGATGGGTATTTTTGATTTACTGAAGATATTGACACTGCATGGCATTTCCGGCAATCTTGACTTCATTCACTAGGAAGTAGCGCTCACAACGGAACGAGGTGCTTGCCTACTTGAATCTCTTCGTGAAGCAACAGGTGCGATTAGCGGATAATCTGTTCCAGCCAATGGCGTTCGCTAAGAATTACGCGCTGTTCTCTCTTTGCGTGTACACGACGAATCACGGTGCAAGAGAGGGTTCAAAATAAAGTTGCGTACGCGCACATTCTTCGGAAAGCGACAGAAATGCAAAAATGTCACCGAAGTAAGTAGCGAGCCAAAGAGGCTGCGTTTCTGACAATTTAAAAGTCTTGCAACAGTTTTGCATTAGCCAAAAAAATGGTTTCATTCTGTATTAGAGACAGGTTAAAAGAAGAGCCCTGGCTCTTTCAGCAAGATACGGCCGATAGTCATACATCTAATACGCCAAACTCGGCAGATGCTAGGTACCATGGGAATTGGCAATATTTGAAACATGCGTCGAGCAGTTTGAAGCTCACAAGACTTGCAACACTGTGTATTTTCTGATTCCTGCGTGTTCTATGAAGCCCCTTAGTACAGTGCTTTGTGTTGTATGTTGTCGTTCTCTAAACTACTGGTGCGTTTGCCAGCGTAAGCTTGCTCTGTCCCACGTAAAACGCAAACCGGACACTTTTATTCCATTGGTGCGAGAAAATTCAACTCAAACTGCATCCCCGGGAGCGATTTCAATTTGGCTGCTATTTGTCGGTACACTTGAAGCAGGCCAAATCCGGCACCTGCCAAGTACTTCTTCGGCAGAACTTTATTGCTTATCCTCTACATGACGATAATGCGCCAGCCTAGCTATTCCCACGACGTGACAGGGAGGTCGAGCCTCCTGGCCCTGTTGTGGGCGTAATGAACAGGCAGGAATTGATTGTCGTAAGCTGATGATCTGTTTAGCCTATTGAGCAGTCACGCAGAATGCTGGACCCCAGTGAAACGCATGCATTCTCAAATAATGTGTTCTAGTGTGCATGGATTCTCACTGCAAGCTTTGCATTCAATTTTTTTTCTTCCACTCCGTTTCATTGATTGATATGTGGGGTTTAACATCCCAAAACCACCATATGATTATGAGAGACGCCGTAGTGGAGGGCTGCGGAAATTTCGACCACCTGGGGTTCTTTAACGCGCACCCAAATCTGAGCACACGGGCCTACAACATTTCCGCCTCCATTGGAAATGCAGCCACCACGGCCGGGATTCAAACACGTGACCTGCAGGTTAGTGGCCGAGTACCTTAGTCACTAGACCACCGTGGCGGGGCTTTCTTCCACTCCGTACCACTCCCTGATTTGCTCCGGTAAAAATTACAATTTTGTTTGTAGTTGTCTAAGTGTTAAACTGGTGCTCCTCTTAAGTTTGCGGGGAGGTGCGACACGATAATTACACCGTGTTTTTATACTGCTCGATGCGCATTTCGGTTGACCACTATAGGCGCTATACAGTCACCGCAGGCTCCTTCCCCTTCCTCTTATGGCGAGCCATCAGCGTCTCGGAAAAAACGATGAAAAAGAGCTGTGCTTGTGGTGTGTAGCTCTTCGTGTCCGTCGCGTCTTTCTTTGCCCTACATTATGAATTTGAGCAAACA
Organism: Rhipicephalus microplus; assembly: GCF_013339725.1. Lineage (NCBI taxonomy): Eukaryota > Metazoa > Arthropoda > Arachnida > Ixodida > Ixodidae > Rhipicephalus > Rhipicephalus microplus. The sequence goes on along the minus strand of NC_051168.1, from coordinate 109,855,076 downwards.
CTAACTAGCCCAAGAACAAGTAATTGTGGAAGACGATGAGGTCGTGCCTCAGCTGCTCCCCACGTTCGAGCCTATCACTACAGAAGACGCCGGCAAAAACGACAACGTCAGTTGTCCATCGCAGAGCAAACAGCAATAAAATATGTGGTAAAATCCAACACTCTATATAGCCTTCAAGGCCCGAACGCATGCACGCGATTTCTAAGCCATAGCGGCAAGCGGCAACGACGAGCAACAGGATTTGATGTCGCTCGTCAGGATTTACTCTGGCGGAGTCCCATCCGTCGCCGTCGCTTGTCGCGTCGCGCGTTTTTGCTAAAGTAGAAAACATCGCTTTTCACCCTTTAGCTAGCGTGACGATTGCCGGAAACATGGCTGCGACCCTGACCCTGGCTTCGGTTGCAATTTGCCATCGATGCTCGTTATACGCGGGTACTTCAAGGAAATAAATCATCAAAAACGTTCTTTATTTTCGCATCTCACGCGGAGAAGGAAGGAGCAGCCGTATTTTGTCGTAAATCTTGTTACCGATGGTTTTTTGTTGTTGTTTTGGTGGTAGCTTGTGGCATTCGTCATAGCTTGCAGCAATGTGAAATGGTCATGCGAAGTGTGTCGCAGCTGTTGTAGCGCATGCATCTGGCCACCCTGTTGTGGTTAAACCAATGATTGCGAAAAAAGGTAGTGTAACGCTTTTATAGCTTCCTTATGCCACACAAGACAGTGATAAATTAGGCATGTTGTCACCAACCTCATTTAAACTTTTTTCCTCAGTTTATGGTTATGCACGCGATAGTTTTCAGTGTAGCTATGGAGACACCTAAAGGCTGTTGTTCAACGGCGACTATCAGCGGTCGCGCGACCATTTGAGACTGGTCGCAAACAGTTGCGAACGGTCGCAAACTGTCACAAAGCGACTTCTTTGGCTAGTCGCTTCCTTGTGGGCCGTACCAGCGCTCAAACTCACGGGACGAAAAGAAGAGACACAAAGAAGCACTTACACTCAACTGAAGGATTTATTGAAATATTCAACTTATCTGAACGCATAAGATAAAAACGCACTGAACATGACCAGAGGGCCAGCGATGAATTAGCCGACATCATTAATAATTTTGCGCTACGGGTAACTGCACAGGTGTGACATATTTCATTCAAACGGACATGCTAGTGATTAGGATTTCTTCTTTTTCATGTAAAGATATTGATGTCTGACTAACGCAGGACTCCCCTTCTTTTTTTGATATAGAATGCTTCCATTAGTTCTCTTGTGAGCTGATCGCTATGTTTGAAGAGTACGGTCGTTTCATTTAACAAGAGCCTGCATCTACACGTGTGGCAGTGTGAAGGCAAATTCACGTACGTGATCGTCTTGAAGGTTCCGGAGTGTTATTTAATACGTACATAGAGACAACGCCCACTTGCCAAATATAAACTCTTCTGCGTGTTAAGGCAATTCTGTACACCACCCCATTTTTTTTCAGTCGCGACTGCAGCCGCAAAGCTACTGGAACCAATCAGCGATGCTCAATTTTTGTTTTTTTCATTGCACTGGTTTCCTGTCACCAAATACAAGTGAGCGCGTTCCTCGGAATCTGTGGCACAATGGCCACCACGGAATACCTGGCTTGGCAATGGCGGGGTGCAGCAGCTCGAGCAAAGTGTCGAATTTACGCGGCATTCGCAAGAAGCTGAACACCGTCAAAGTAAAGAGAAAATGAATTGTGCACTATCTTTTGCCCGTATTCAGAATCGTTTTAGATGCGGAGCATCTTATACTCGCGCCTTGTAGTGCGCCGTCCGCACCGCTTCTCGAACATTCGACAGCTGACGCGCGCGCATGCGCCGTCGCGCCGTCGCCCACTCTTCCACCATCTGTGCATCCCTTCCTCCTCTACACACCGCGCGCGCTTCACTCCTCCACCATCTGTGCACCCTTCCTCCTCTACACACCGCGTTCGACATCTACAATTCTCCTGATTCTCCAGTGGACGCGCATGTGGCGTCGCGCTTCGAGAACATTCAACAGCTGACAGTGCATGCGCCGTCGTGCTGTATATATACTCAAGGTCGGCGCTCGCTCGCTCAGTTGCCGCTCGTCGGTTGGTTTGTACGGCGCGTCGACGTCCAAGGTCGCGGTGAAATGAATTCCAACGAATCCACAAACACAATGATCGACGTCCCTTCGACCAGCGCCGCCCTTTCGCATACGTGTGTACGTGTTCACTCATTTAACACCCCCTTCTACAACCACGTTAACCAATTTAGCCATCGACCCAAGTAAGTCGCAATTTAACACCCCATTTCACAACCACGTTAAGCAATTTAGCCATCGACCCAAGTAAGTCGCACTTTAACACCCCGTTAACCAATTATATGGTCCGCATCCTCCTCAGTGTTCCCCCGAGGGAAGCTGCGGGCAATTTTTTTGTCTTGAACTTGGCTTGCCCCCGCCTTCAATGCAGTGCGTTTGGAACGCGTTTGTGCTTCATGCCTTGGCAATAACGTGTTCGAGACACGTTCGTGCTGCATTGGAGGCTGTGGCAAGTCAAGATAAATTCAAGAGCGTTTCTGAATACGTACGACTCTCGGAAATACTCACCGTCGTCTCAGCGCAGCTCGGGAGGTAGGTGGCTTGCATGGCCAGCCAACTCTTGCGATCGTAGGAACGGTCACACCACCGGCTTTTTTTTTCTTTGGAGGCATCTGTACTGCCAGCGCTGACACCATGGTTCAGCGCACCAGCACCATGACAATCTCTTGTTGTTCACTTGAATCGAACTCTTTGACGCTGTTGGGAACGCTGTGCGAGAACGAACGAAAACAATAAATGCGGGGCGCTCGGTTTGCTCTGCTTACTCAGCTGACGGTAATCAGCTGAACGGCGCCGATCTCCAGGGTTCTCGCTGATAACGAGATCCGGGCGGTTCTCTCCAATTTGGCGACTTCCGGTCACTCGTATGCAGCCTCTGCCGGTGTGAACATCAGTCCCGTTTCGGTCGCCAGTCACGAATGGTCACGTGACCGCTGCTATTCGGCGGTGCGCACCAGCCTTTAGTAGATGACATATAGTTGCAGCCGTCACAATGTGACGGCACGATGGAATATGTTTGTGGCTGTCGCACATGGCCATCGCTCAAAAATTGTGTGCATGCGGTTGGCCCTTTAGGGTGCTCCTCTGAATGAAGCAAATAGAGCGTTCGAAGCCTAAGATGACTGTAACATTACGTATATGTGACACATTTTATACCGTTTGCAGCAAGAGCTTTGAGAAAATACACTCGTTTATTAAATTCATTCGACGAAAATTAGCAAGCGTGTTGCAGGACCTCTAATTGACCTTGGATGAGAGGAACCGAACCACTCACAAAGTTTGTGGACTGCTTGCAACTTTATCTGTTGTTGCTGTAGTTCTATAGTAAAATACAGGACATATACAGCGTGTTTCACTAATGTGTGGGGGGAAAATAACATATTTTCACGTTGTACTCATAAGTATAGTTTTCTGTAGTAGCAGGCGCCTTGAGGTGATTATACCAATTGTTTTCAATTGTAATTGCAGGAATCAATTGAATAATTTTTGGTTGGTCGAGACAGCCAGTGGACTCAAGCTGAAAAAAATGTAGGAGTTTCTGCGAAAAGCCAGTAGCTCAGATTTCAGATTTCACGATATTATCTGGTCTTCAACGTCCGAAAACCACCATTTGATGATGAGATACGCCCTAGTGGAGAGCTCCTAAAACTTTCATACATCTTGGGTTCTTCAACTTGCACTTAAGTCTAAGTATACGGGCCTCAATGATTCTCACCTTCTTCTGAAATGCGGCTGCCATGGGCAGGATTACAAACCACGACGGGCGGGTCAGTAGTCGAGCATGATAATCACGAGACCACCGCGGTGGGTGCTTTTAGATTTCGCAAAAGCAGCTGCTGAATATTGTACACGGAAAATTAATTCTCAAAAAATCTCGCCGGCTAAAACAAAACTTAAAGGGTGGAACTGCCATACTCTTCCGAGACATCCTGAAGCTTTGGGTTACCATTACCAATCATCGGTCGACTTCTCTTCGATAATGGGCAGATTTCGTTCATAATTGTAGTCCGTATCACGCACCCTCATCCCCAAACACTGAAGAACACCGCTGCAATCACAGCCGTGGACAGCGACGTCATTCTGTTTATCTGCTGGTTGCGCTCCTCGGATCTGTGCTTTCTTATTCCCCGGGACAGATGGTTGAATTTCACTGTTCCGACAGATATACCAGTTTACCAGCAGCCGAGCTTTTTTTTTTGGAATCTCAAAGTGGCGACAGTCTCTTCGCAGAAAGGACCGCAATTTTATCGTTTGGACTGACCACCTCTCCTCACTCATTTAAAAGTGAATTATTTATTTTATTTATTTGTTGTCGTTGTTGCACATTCAGTGTCACTACAAAAGAATCGAGCAAATATTTCGTTTCTCTCTTTTTTTTAAAGTGTTTCTCACATATTTGCTAAAAAAACACCTTGTATGTGACACCCACGGCCCAATTCCCTCATAACGACTGACTGTTGAAACAAGCAGCAGCCAGGAAAATTTAGATCGCTCGGTAGATGCCATGCTGGTTTTATTTTGCATTTGATATTAAAAGCGTCCAATAGTGGTTAGGCGAGAACTGAATATCTGATTATCAGAATAAAATTAGGGCATTTTTTGTATACTTTCTACAAAGAAGGAAGGAAATAAAACTATGTATTTGTGGAAGAAAACATGAGATAAAACAATGTTTTCTGACCGTGCACATTACGTAACAGCAGTATACACGTATTCAAATATTCAAATACTAAAAAAGTTTTTCACTTGCGTAAACCATCATGACTGATATTTGTTTATTTGCCTTCTTTGCTGTGGAAAAACTAAAGTCTCTAGCCTCGTTGTACCTCAAACGAAACATACGGTACTCACGTCAGCGGAACCTTAATATTTCTCTGCTAAGTTAGCAATCTCTGGAACCATACTTAGCGCAATGGCTTCAGCTGATTTGCAAAAACCTGTTTTGAGGGCTTCTGTGCACATATTCATATACAAAAACGATTTCATTCGCAAAAGTTTTGCCTTTTGAATAATCTTTATAAAACGCGAGAGGTGACCAATACACCAAAAAAAGCCACCTATCAGTCGTGCACCTTAGTGCAACCACGGCCACATGTGGAGCAAAGTTCACTTAACAGCCTAAGTATCTTACAGCACTACCCTTTGTCAGGCGAAATACACCACTGGGGTATGAAAACCCCTGAGATAAAGACGCTAGAGCTGATGCAACATAGGTTTAAATAAAAGCGAAAAAATAGTTTCATCAGTGCATAGAAGAGCACACTAAAACATGAAAATGTAGCACAAATAAATATTTCAGCAGTTGTCGCTCATGCTGGTAGTCAATTTCACGCGAACCAGTATAGTTGAATAATGTCTTCCACGATTTTTCATTGTTTGAAGTCAGTGGCGTCGAGTTGATCCGACTTCATTGCGCCTTTGGTTGATAGGGTATACCAAGGTTTTTTTTGTTTTTTAAAATATGGGGAGCACTGAGCAGAATTCCCTAATGATTTGTGGGAAGTACCTTCCTTCGGCTCTTGGACATATATTTTCACACACACACACACATACCTTCAGCTGGAAATGTTCATTTTACTATGCAGGTGACACGTATGTACACACATACGCAAGCATATGAATTCAAAAGGTGCAAAACCAGGACAATTAAATGCGCATGTCTCGCTGCAATTACAGCCCGTTTCGATCTAACAAGTCTGATGTATTGTAACATTTTATTACCTTCGCGGCCCCGACAGCCCCCAGAGACACGTACGGACGGATGGACAGACAGACAGTCAGACAGACAGACAGACAGACAGACAGACAGACAGACAGACAGACAGATAGATAGATAGATAGATAGATAGATAGATAGATAGATAGATAGATAGATAGATAGATAGATAGATAGATAGATAGATAGATAGATAGATAGATAGATAGATAGATAGATAGATAGGATAGATAGATAGATAGATAGATAGATAGATAGACTGGTTGACTGATTGACTGATTGACTGATAAAAGTGAGCAATAAACAATCCTAGCGAATGATTAATCACGTGTGTATTATGCGTTAAGAGTAGGAGCGGCCTCTTGGAGGACTGTTGTGTATATTTCATAAAAAGGAGCTGCGAGAATTCGTCGAGAAAGCGTGTCCGTTTTCGTAAGACGAGGAAGCATTCTGTTAAAGTCACTATAGCGGCTCTAATAAAAACGACTACAGCGTTCACACGAAAGAACTACGTCGTTTCATTGTCTCATGACTATATCAATTTTCCCCATTCCGTTTTACGTCTCATATCAAAACTTTTTTGTGAGTTTTGTATAGGCGTTGTATATGGGTGTAACTTTATTATGGTTTACTTTGTATGAAAGCACGATCAGTGGAGGTGACGCGTATATCATTGATCGTGTTGCAGCGTAAGAATAAATGTTGAGAGAGGCTATGCTCTCTGCTCTTATTAAATGCTTGATCATCCAACAATGTAAATGCAGTAATCCCTATTACAATATTATTATTATTATTATTATTATTATTATTATTATTATTATTATTATTATTATTATTATTATTATTATTAATATTATTGATAACATTAGCATTGTTATATCACTATTATTATCATCACTTTATTAGCATTTTGAAAAAGTAACAATGCGGTACAAAGTTGGCGCGCCAACACTTCATTGATGAAAATCTGAAGACAGATCGTGAAGTTTCCTAGTTTCGTGCCTGCATATCGCTTAAATTTTCTTTTCAGTCAGAAAACTTCAAATGTTATCCACAGGGTGATGGTTGATTTCTCAGCCAACAGCCAATATTTTAAACACGATCTTTTATATTGTCATAGTTTCATTAAGATAAACTTGAAAGTTCAACAGCCTTTACCACGGGACAATCCAGCCGTTAAAAGTTTCTTCAGCGTCAAGTGACTCTAGGCATGGACTTCAAGATCAAAGTTCAAGCCTATGATATTTCGAACAGCTCGAGACGCGTCAAAGCAGTGACTAAGATTTGAGCGAACATTTGTTTGGGTAGTATTGGCATTGCCCATAGACTGTCACACCACCAAGCTGAATCTGCTGTGTCTGGTACTTATGGATAATGCGCATAAACCAGTTCCGAGCAGTAAAAAAGTACGCTTTGTTTATTTAGTACTTGTATATAAGGGTAGTAAAGGAGCATTGAAGACTAGAAAGTTTGCGTGGCGATAACTGCCGGCATTGAGTGAAACGTCACAGGCTTTGATTATCATATCAATACATCTTCCTTCCTTTGAAAGTAGTTTAAACACAAAACAAAACAGAAAAGAAATCGGACGAGCAGTGACCCGTTACGGCGTACTGCCAGAAGTTCTCGCAGTACGCTAGCTGCTCCGGGGGCTTTCTGTCTCGCGTAGATCTTCTAAGCTCCTTGGCTGCTATGTTCGTTTCTCCATGTGGCACCTGCCCTCGGCCTGTGTCCTCGTTGTCAGACATTTCATCGGACGCCTCGTCCTCAGAATTACTACTAAATGGCTCTCTCGTTGCCAACAGATGCTGTCGGTTCCGTCAGATCACACTGCCCTTTTCTATCTTTACCACGTAGGACCTGGGCCCAGCGCGGCTGATTATTTTTTCGTTGGTTTCCCATGAGTCTTCCAGGACGCGTACGGTTTGCCCTTTCTGCAAAGGCGGAAGACGTGTCCCCCTTGGCGTCGCCTGCTGATGCTTTCGCCTTCAAGGAAGTCAAATTTGTTGAATATTATCGAGCCGTCATCACCAACCATCCTTAGGAGGAGAGCTGTCTTCGCGGTTTCTGTATGCGTTTTCTCATGAGGCGCTGATGCCGTCAGGAAAAGCTCAAACGTTTGTTTCAACAGGCCACTTGGCGAAGTTGATCCGGCGTCTTGAGAAACTCCATGACCGATCTTGGGTGGCTGGTCGTGATTGCTCCTTCAGTTAGCTGCAGTGGACTCACGCTAAGTGAGTCCACTTCTGACATTGTGTTTTGTGCTTTGTAGTGTACTTATTAACGAAGCGCATAGGCCAGTTCCCAGTAGTAAAAAAGAATGCTTGATTTATTGAGTGCTTGTTTTTAAAGATAGTGAGGGGAAAAGTGTTGGAGACTACAGAGTGGGTGGAGCGATAAGTGCCGGCATCGAAACGTCACAAGGTTTGATTTCCATGTCAATACAGTCCGTACGCAGACGCTCATTTCCTAAGCTGTGCTTACCTCATGGTTAACGCATGAGCAAGAAATGAATACCATCACTTTGCACACTTTTTTTTCTGCATCAGCGATCAATTTGGACCTTTTATAACACGATAAAACCGATTCGTTTTTGCAACACACGTACTTTGCCTGAAAAAACGTGGCAACTCGCGCTTTCGATGATAGCCTTCAAAGTACGCTTATCAGCTTCGCGAGATTTTCTGCATTCGCGTAGCTTAATTAAACGTTATCGTGCGTCCTATCAAGTCTAAACTCACCTTCTTTTACAGTATATTGCATTCGTCGCTGCTTATTAGTGCATTGCTTCTATGGCATTGTACGCCGCTAGCTTCGTAAGCTCACGCTTTGCTGACATTGGCCAACGTGGCGCCGCTTGTTTCGGTACGCTTGTTCACAAATGGCATCACACTGCAAGTCGGTTGCTTGTTGAAGGGATGGCAAAACTTTCTGTGCGCCTAAAGAAACGGTGGTGACGCGCTGTCGTTAGTGTTGTTAAGTCGTTCAGTGCAGGAAAATCTTAAGGCTGCTTTTAGCAGTGATGTTAAATGAAACCACCTTGACAACGAGAATTTGTCACAGGACGTAAACCAGTATGAATGGCTGTGAATACACCGAGTGTGACAGTGACAGTGAAAGATCAGCTGCTAACTGACAAGAAGCGTATGGCACTTCTTGTACCCTCTTGCATTAATAATTTTTCATGCGCATATGTCACTTTCATTATATTTATTGTGTCTCACTCAGCGAAGTCAAAATAAAAGCATAGTTTATCTTGCGTATTGTTTGCAGTTCATTTACTGTAGATTTTATGGAGAGCTGATTGTTGCCAACAAGCTCGAGCTCGACCAGCGAATTGAAATGGTTAGAGCAATGAAAAGTGCAGTTACGCCGACAATCGACGCATTCCTGCTAACGTTTTCTGTACTACCGGTATCTTTTGAGCGGCGCTGCTCGACTAATTTTCTCAATTTCGAAGTTGCGAAAAGAATACGCTTGCAATATTTCCCACATTCATATTTCGATCACGTTGATCAAGTCTGCCAACCTTAAAGCACTACGCAGCTTCATTTGCCTATGACTACTCGACGTTGCTTTGGGCATTTGGATGCCATCATGACCTCCCTAAGCGCCTTTCTCCAATGCGCAAGGGAACTATCTTCTTGGTCAGAATAGTGCTCTGAATCGCAAAATGACCCTTCACCGCCGGTTCATGTCTACGCCGATTTTGCGTAAGGTTAATCCGAGCACATGAAGAAAAATGCACAATGATACCAGTGGTGTCTGCCTTTGTGTTGTGCAATGTATTCAGCATTCGCGTCCTGACAAACTGTCAGGACGCCAATGCCGAATACAATGCCGCATATGCTTGTCGTGCTCTCACAAAAACATGGAACAACTCTGTAACAAAAAAGTCGCTGGAGCCTGGTCATCGTATGAGCTCTTTGTAAACATTTCCCCTGTCTTTACCGCTGTTCTTTTGATGTCGTAATGAATCACCACGTTCTTTGTTAGTATCGAAATCTTACGGACCACTCAGGTCTACTTGCTTGGTGGGCCATCCGACTCAAGAAATACATCCGCATCATATTGTTACATGCATGCATATGTAGATGTGGATGTATATCGTAAACTCGTGGCTCACATCCACCCTGGGGGATCGGCGAAGAATTGGGTGGCTAACCAAAAAAAAACTAATGTATATAATTAATTACTGGCGAAAAGAAAATTATCAGAAATATTGTTTCTTTGTAAATTAATTTTGAGAAAAACGTTTAATGAAGTTGTTCCTGTTGACTGAGCAATAAATGATTGATATCAAAGAATTTTTTCACTGTCCTACATGGGTTAACTGAGAACCTTTTCGTATTGATGTTATTAAGTAAATCTCTTGGACTGTATACAATGAAATCTTGCATAACCGCACATACTTTTCCGTTGCTGTGCCCTAGAGTATGTGCACCTAAAGATTGTAAATTTAACGTTGTCAAAGCTAAGCCAACCATTCGTAATGGTATTTCTAGTGATACCTTTCTTAATGTTGAAAACTTTCTAGAAGAGATAAAAAAGTGCTCCACAGTTTTCTTTTCTCCACAAAAGAACAAAACGGAGAGGGAGTCAAGCCTGCTCTAAACAATTAAACATTCAATGGAGGAACACGACAGCGTAATCAGGGGACTAAAACATCCAGGCATCGGTTATGACATGAGGAAGTTTTCCAGGGTATCATCAGATAGTTGAAATCCAGAGAATTTTTTAAAGATGGTGTAAAGAATTTCCGCATCATCATTTGCCTCCGAAATCCAGACGCTACTCTAAAGGCTGCTTTTGGGGTAATATGGATAACTTTTCTGTCTAACGCCCATTTCGCTAGGGCTGCAGATGTTTCATTTAGAGTCATTCCTCTATGCCTCGGCACCCATACTAATCGCACCTGGGTTAAGTGATTCGGTACTAGGGAGTTGAATACACCTAATGCTTTTGAATCACCGGTCTGTGAGCGCACTGCAGATAGACAAGAAGTCTGTTGGTATTACGGCGGAATTCATTGATGTTGGCAGTTTTCGAAGCGCCAATACTATGGCTAAAAGTTTTTCATAAAGATAGCTGCAAATTCTGTAATTCGGAGGGGAAAGGACCAGTCTATTCGCATTCCATGCGGCGACGTGCGCAGGTGTCCGACGAGGAAGACAAAGCTGTGTATCCGCTTGGCCGCTACTTTCCCGATGACGGCGCAACCACTGCTTAAATTACATTTCCTATACAACCTCGTCAATCCACTGTTCTCAAACGTAACTTACTTTGCGAAGGTAAAGCGTTCCGCGTCGTCGCTACAAAGCTTCGCGAATGCCACACTGTTCAGCCTCTGGTTGTGGCTACCAATGACAACCCGTCGCCTTCTCCAGCTGGATCTTTAGCCACTACATACCTGACAGTGTCCCGCCCCTGTGATTCCGGAACAATCTCCGCACAACCTGACCTTGGCGTAGACTAGTGACTCCGCATGTGCAAGTGTGTTGAACCGACTCACCGATGGGACTCTACCATCATGCTCGTTTACACAATCTTTTGTTTGGACGGTATCCCGCGTGTTTGGTTCAACGCCCATTAGACAGAGCTCACCAGCTGGGATATCTTCAAGCAATGACATCGCAACATCTTCGGGGACCCGTTCGGTTACCAAATGAAAGCGCGAAAAGCACTCGCCCCTCGTGTGCAGTCTTCGACTGAGTCTTATGTCTCGTACATAGGGAAAGGACCCACGTTGTGCCGGGAAGTGGACGAGTATTGACAGAGAGTGACGAGCTGGGCTACATAATCAAGGACATCGCGGACGACGCCTTGAACTTCCTCGTGTACACGAACGTCACGACTCCTTATATGGTTATTAAGGAATGCCGCTGTTTAAGAATAGCAAAAAGTCACGGTGTTCCGCCACAATTTTCGCGGCTACCAAACACGGTTGCTAGATCGAGCTGCACTGATCTCAGTGCCACACCACCCCTGCGGGAGACCGTGACACGTATAGTTCGACGGGAGTAATAGGCATCAAGTCCAGCGCCATTTCCTCCACTTCTACTCGACCAAAAGGCTGCTTAAATGCCTCCGGAGGTCTCCGTTATTCAAGCCGTCGTGAGGCAAGAAATTGCCAAGCCCGGTTTTCCTCTTGCTTGCTCCATCTCTAGACTCCCGTACAAAGTTATGACAACAAATGCACCGCTCTATGACTTTTATTTTCTTCCGTCACCGCACAATCCTACGGAATGGACAACTGCAGGTGAAAATCGATCTGCTTCCACCGCCACCGAGTTGGCTACAGCTTCCACTACAGCCGTAACATTTGCACAACCCAAAACGGAAGACTATTTTTCTCTTCTTTTCGCCCATACAAGGGCCCCCGTCGCTTTTTGTCCAGTTGCGTGTATCCTTCTTCCGGTGCCCCTAACAGCCTCTCCACCGCTCTTTCGCCATCACCTCAACTCCACCGTTCCCCATCGCCCTAACGACGCCGTCAAAAATCGCCTGCCAACTATGGATCTTCTCGGACAGAAAACTAGATCCTGCAGCTCTTGGAAGTAGCACTGCATCAATTTCGATTGATCCGAATCATCTGTTGACGCTCCCCACTGATAAAAACTTGATTGTGGTGTTAAGAACGGTCTTTCTTTGACGACGTTAGTCTATACTGGAGCTCAAGAGCCCATAATGAGTGCTCATCTGGGTCGCCCAGCCAAAACATTCCTCACGCCTTCTGCGCCGAAAGCCCTCCGTGTCGCTGATGGTGGAACTGTGGCCGTCACTGGATTGTGTACCACTCTTGTTAGCATTGCCGGCCGCCATGTTTCCATTTTATTTACTGTGCTCGAAAACTGCCCTCACCACCTAATCTTCAGAATGGACTTCCTATCGACGCAATCTGGCTTGATCAATTGAGCCGCTGGTACTCTCTGCCAAGAACTTCCTTTCTTTTCTGGATTCTCGCCCTGAACTCACAAGCAGCCTCTGCATCACTGACTTTTCCCAGATACTACCTAAAACTCTCACATTCGTTGCATTGGCGACACACTTCCCCGTGCACGGTGGTGATTATATTGTGACGCCCATTTGTGGTGTTCTCCTGGCACGTGACGTGACTGTGCCACACTCTATAGTGCACATAGCCCCTAACCGAACATATTTAGCTGTTATCCATTTCGCTTCCACAAATCAAGGTCTACCTCAAGAAAACTCGGTCCGCACACTAAGATTATTAACCGACGACCTCGTCACTAGTTTTGCAGCAGACGTATGTCCTAATTACCCATGTCACCCGCAGGAGGCCACGTGCCTCCATGCGACCTTACGCTCTATTATCACCCCGGACCTCAAACCTGCGCAGTCAGCCGCGCTATGCCACCGCCTGGCTTCAAATATATGGCATATGCAACAAAGAGAGCCATCCACTCGGCCAGACTTAACTCGTGAAGCACCACATTAACATTGATTTTCTTTTAATTCATCACCGACCGCACCGGTTGTTTGCCATCGAGCATAAGATAATTCATCAAGAAGTCACCAAGATGCTAGTCGAAGGAATTATTGAGCCCTCTTCAAGCAAAAGAGGGGCTACTTGGGCTGGTTGGTACTGCATTTTTGATAGAAATATACTTTTTTCCCTTCGCACTAAGAAACGTTATCTGCGCACTAAGAAAGTATATTTCTATAAAAAAACTCTTCAAGCCCTTGAATTTCCCTTCTTATGCTCGTTAAAATGAAATGTGACATGGGGCGCTTCTGTGTTGATTACCGCCATTTGAATAGAATCACAAAAAAATGGCAGCATATCCACGGAGTGAATGATGGAGAGTGAGGCGAAGCATCCGTCCGTCCATTCGTTCTTGCTTCCTTCCGTCCATGCGTCCGTCTATGTGACCGTTCGTGCGTCCATTCGCCCGTCCGTGCGTGCGTCTGTTCGTGCGTCTGCACGTTTATCTGTGCGTCCGTCCCTACGTTCGTCCATGCATCCGCCCCTGCGTCTGTCCATGCGTCCATCCGTCGGTGCAGCCATCAGTTCCTGCATCTGTCTGTGTGTCCGTTCGTCCATTTACTCAACACACCAAGTACCACCATCTCGCAACTTTTCATCATATATTCCCAATATAGAAGCACCGCCAACCAGCCGACATTCCAAGGGCTAAATGAGAGGTGGCAAACGACACTTTCTTACGGCTTGCGCTTCGTGTCTACTTCCCTCCTTTAACCACCTCGACTTCATGGTATATACTAGTTCACTGTATTCATGGCACTGCGGCCCAAAGCTCGCTAAACCTTTCCAAAACCAAGGAGGTTACGTCAAGCGAGTATAACGTATCGACCCTTTCTTGTCAGATAGTGCTCAATGTACATGCCAATGGCTGCTAATGGGGAATGAGAGACAGGAGAATCCGGCTTTTAGTTAACGCACACGCTACGAACTCCCACCAGCACCACCTTGCAGGTCAAAACGTAAGACTGGTTACACACTACGACTACGACTACGACTGCGAGGGACTAACGGGTGCCGCTATAAGGAGCTTCGTCCCTAAAAAAGAACATTTACTCTGTTCCACGCATTTATGACTATCTCAGTTGTCTCGACGGTGCCTGATACTTTTCTTAATACACCTACGTTCCGGCTATTGGAACATTGTTGTCGAAAAAAAAGACCAATAGAAGACTGCGTTTGTAACTCCAGATAGTCTATACTAGTTCACTGTTATGCCGTTTGAGCTATGCAACGCCTCAGCCAAGTCCGAGCACATGATATACTATCAGCTACAAGGGTTCAAATGGCCAACATTTCTTTGAAAACTGAATGATGTCCTTGTACATTCCTCAATATTTCATACCTATCTTCAGCGTTTGTCAGCCATTCTCGATATCCTTCGCACTTCTAGCCTTCAATTAAACTCGTCGAAGTGTCACTTCTGACGCCGGCAAACTAGTGTTAAGCACGCACCTTGTTGACGAATCAGGCGTGCAGCCAGACCCAGAGAAAATTCGTGCAGTCACGAGTTTTCCTGTACCCCCAGTCAATAAAATACTTTCAGATTTTGTAGGACTTTGTTCGTATTTTAGAAGGTTCGTGAAACATTTCGCAGTCATCATTCGGCTGCTCACTGAACTTCTCAAGAAAGACGTCACATTTACGTGGTGTACCGCCAAAGCTGCTGCTTTTTTCCCCTTAATGACGCTACTCATGACTACGCCTACATTGGCTCAATGGGACCCATCGTCTCTGGCAGAAGTCTGAACCGATGCTAGTGGTCACGGGGTTAGAGCCATCCTAGCCAAACGCCAACGGGGACACGACCAAGTTATCACCGGCACTAGCCGCCGCCTCATGGCTGGTGAGCGCAACTATTACATTACAGGGCAGGAATGTCTTGCTATTGTTTAGGCAGTCTGAAAGTTCCACTTATATTTATATTGCACAATTTGCTCTGTAATAACCGACCAAAGTTTCGGCTTACATACTGAAGGATCCTACTGGCCAGCTCAGGCAGTGAGCTCTGTGACTGCAAGAGTATACCTATACGGCGATGTACAAGTCTGCACACCTACATCAGGACAGCGACTGCCTGTCTCGCTACAAGTTCACTGTATTGAGCAATATCCCTGACACCGACATGGACCCTTACCTCTTTTCTCTTTCGCAAATTGCATGCATTGGTGACGAGCAGCGCCGTGATGCGTCCTTGCGTGCTATTGTCGAGCGTCTTGAATCACCATCTTCTGATCAGTCCTATTGCTCATTCGTCCTTCACGAAGGTGTATTATACTACCAAAGTTTTGGGCCAGATGGACCGGCCCTGCTTCTTCTCATTCCGAAAACCTCCGCTTGGAAGCTCTCCACAAACTTCATGACCATCCGGCGACTATTCACTTTGGTGTGTAACGCACTCATGACCGGATACACCGACGCTTCTTTTGGCCAGGGCTTGCACGCTCAGTCAAAAGATACGTTGCGGCTTTTGAGAGATTTCAGTGCCGCAAAACACCATTGATGCTTCCCCTTTGTAGTTGTGGACTGTCTCAGCCAACCTATGTATTAGGTCGTCTCCTGTGCAACGGTCAGCGATCACAGAGATGACACGTCCCTATTGCAAACCCAGCGCCACCGGGTACCAGCGTTCAGCACCATGCCAAATTATGGGCCCAGTATGGCGCTGGCACCAGCGCCTCTCATCACAGGTACTGGGATACTGCAGCGTCCCAGTACTCTGCGCAAAATGGCTTGACAGGGTTAAAACAGGGCTGCCCATTCGCCATAAATGAATAAATAGATAAGTGATATAGCGCGCAGTTACATTGAAATAGGAAAGTATTTAAGAATAAAATGTCTCCTGACGGGATTTGAACTCGCTACTTCCTGAATTTGAACCGAGTACGCTACCCACTACAGCACGCCAGAACATGCCTGTGGGGTTGTAAAATGACTATTTATCCGAAGAACGCGCTGTTCAACTTCATGTTTAGAAGTCGCACAGTCAAGACTGACCTAATAGTACTTTTCAAATAACAATTGTGTTTCAATTCGACAGTGACCAACGACTTCCGGGCACCGAATGACGTGCGGATATTAGCAAAAGTGCAAGTTTTTTGAAGCATCCACATCTTAACTCTGAAAAATCTCAAATTGACTAGAGGTGCAGCCACAGATTGTCAGCTGTTGCAGTCGATAGTTTTTTTTTTTTCGTTGATAGTCGGTTCTCGCATTTGCAACTGGTCTACATGTGCAGATGATTTAAACGTCTTGTTCGGTAGATATCTACGCACACAAGTGAATATTGAGTTTTTTTTTCGCGCAAGCAACGATGTAGCAGTACACATCTGGCGTGCCAGATTACATATTTGCAGTTATATTGATACCTGCAACTAAGAAACCGACGAAGAAATTACTAATGCAATTCGCTCAAAAAGTATGCTAGTATGTCAGTTCACTAACGCGTACCGAATTACCAACTCAAAATAGTGTGTTGTTACATACGAGTCAGAGAAGTACTAGCTCCTGCGCTCAGAAGGAAGCTTTCGGTGACAGTCTACGTTGCTGAAAGCACGACACATCAATCGTCACCGCTCCTTGTGCGGGCACCGCACACGCCGATAAATGGTCGATTCAGGCTCAGTAATGTCTAAACTGTACTTTACAGACATTCTTACACTTTAAAAATGTTCCTACGTAAAGTAAAAAGTGCCGGGAACATGTACACCGATGCGGGCGGCAAGATAGGCCTCGCTCGGACGGGGCGCTGGGTAAGGCTGCTCTCAAAGCATCTGAGTTGCGATGCTTGAAGTTTCTGCATTTGAGCTTTGCAACATTTATAACTGTTACTTAAACTGTACCTAAGGTAAATGGAAGGTCAATCAATGCCAGAAAAGCATTTACGGAGTGGCGGTGCCAAGCGAGAGCTGTTTTTCTGGCCTCTGCTAGCAGTATACAGCGGACGTGCCAGTGTACAGATATATGCAGATATATCAATACCAACAATTAAAAACACACCCGTAAAAATACCAACGCAATCCGCTCAAAACATATGCCAGGGAGTCAGTCCATGAAGGCGTACCAAATTACCAAAAGGAAATTGCGGGTTGTTACTATCAGTCAGAGAAGTACCGGCTAAGTGTGACCGGCAGCTTTTGGTGGCAGCCTGCGTAGCTGAAAGCGCGACGTTCGATCGTCAGCGCTCCTTGTGCGAACATGGACACAAGACAAAAATGTTTATTTAGGTTCATGGATGTCTAAACTATACTTTACAGTTATTCTCACACTTTAAGGTGGTGTGTACACGAAGCAAGAAGCGCCGGTAACATATGTACCAACGCGGCTGGCATGGCAGGTTTAATGCTCGCGGGGCCGGGCAATGGGTAAGACCACTCTCGACGCGGTGAGTTGGCATGGTTGAAGAGTCTGCATTTGAGTTTCGGGAAATTTATAATTCTTACCTGAAGTAAGTAGAAGGATAAGCATGGCCAGACATACATTTATGTGGTGTGGCGGAATCGAACGGAAGCTTTTTTGCTCGCCTCCCCTGGGAAACCTTGCGAAGCGGTCGAAAAAGGTCCTTTACTTTTCGTCAACATTGCGGCAAAAACGATTTCCTGTTTCTGTTAGGAGTGGCGTGCTGTGCCAGGCTTACAAACTATGCAACTCGGAATTGTTACAGCAATACGCGGATTTTGCGAATATAGCCGGTATGCGCGGAGAATATGCGAAAAAGGGGCATTATAACTGCTGAGATACGTACGTGTGCCACAAACATTACGTATGCTCGGAATCGTTTATGGTAGCATCTCTCCGGGCCGTCGAATCAAGCGTTTTAGATTCAACGACACCGAAACATACCATGGCACACGCTACAATAACGTGCACGCTGCGCTAATACAAAACGTGCGTGCTCCAGTATTCACCAGTGCTTGCCAGCGAAAATTTCAGCACTTCATAGTGCACACCAGCATCACAGCAGTTGATCCAGCAGTGCGACCCAGCTTTTTCCCAGTGCGCCCAGCGAAGTGCCAGTGATTACAAACGTGTACCAGTGTCTCTAGCGTGTACCAGTGCCAAAAAACGCACTGGAATCACACTGTTTTTTTTTCCAATAGGGGTATTGCTCGCCTGAAACCTTTCTACCCTTATCGTTCATCCTCACTCGCCTTACGGGCTTCGTCTGCTTTCGGAGGAACGTAACGAACATGCGAAAGACAGAGAGGCAGTAGACAAGAACGAAGATTGTGCAAGGGCGCTGTTCGCAACAACTACCATCCATTCCCTGTACATGTAAACTATCTCATCACAACTTGCTGTAACAACACTAATCCCCAACCAATAGTCCAGCACTTCTAGTCCCCGAAACAAGCGCTGCTCACCACAGGTTTCGATAAAAGTAACGAGGGTCATGTGATGTTAGTGCCGAGATAGCGTCAGACCATTAGCTATTTTTTACAGGCAGAGTGTTTGAAGTGCTAGAAAGTCTATTATATACGCACTTACTAATTTATATTAGGACATCGACACACCACATAACGCCTAGCATAAGACTGAACACGCGGCATAATCGACTACAACCCCACTTTGACACAGAAAACCAATTTCCTAATTGCGTTTTAACTGACTGAGTTTATTTATTCGTGGGACTTTTCAGGGCTTTAGCCTAGTCATCAAGGGAAGTTTGGGCCCTACGCATGCCAACTAGTTTTCTAGTTTCCTGGATAGCCTTTACTCTAAAATATCAACACTCCTTATCCAATACAATGTGCACAAAGCAGCCGCTACGGTAAAGCACAACAACAGAGATATATAAACAAAGTGCTATAAAGTTTGCCACAAGCCACACTCCCATGTCACATGCCTTAGAACGATGACAGTTGATACTCGGAACATTTTCTTCCTGTGTACGGATGGGCCCGATATTTCTGATTCATACTAATGGAACATGTTTTTATGAATGATTCTCTGTAGAGCACAGTGTGATGAGTGACCTTCCTTTAGTGTCATGTGCGAGAAACTTCAAACACTTACAAGCGTAGTTCTTGATGTGCAACTTTTTGAATAGTACTTATAAGAGATGGCAGTCAGTTGATGTGAACAACAAATGGCTACTCGTTTCAGCAGCTGTTTTTGTGCATTTTTCTGTTGTGCGCTGCTAATCTAGGAACAGTTACAGCTACGCATATGCCAGCTGACTTTGTTACGGCAGACATAACGTTGCCATTTAGCTTTATTCGGTACTTTTTTACGCTCTCCTAGTTATTTCGTTCTTTGGCTTCACGATGCACAAAAAAGGAATGTTTTAGTAAAAGCTGCAAGTCGCACACACCGATAACGTCGCAGAAATGAACGTATTCGGATATATTGATATTTTTCTGCATAACAGATAAAATAGCTTTATTTAGTTTGCTTTTCGGGTGCAGCACGATAAAACACACGTATTGATACACATAGTAAGCGTTACAGGCGCTAACTCATAGTAGCGCCCATAGTAGCGCCCATCACGTTTATCATCTGTCTCTCTCTTTGTCTGTTTCGTAACGTCACAGCCCAAAAAGTGTGAGCATGGGCCAACTTGCTCAAACCAACCTTCAGTGAGAGCAAATTATTTTGCGTAACTTTTAGCGCATTTCAACCGCTTTCTAGAAAACATTGCAAAACCTCCACGTTTCAACTCATAAGCATTTCATATCGCACATTGGGAAATGAACGGACGCCTTTTTGATTGTAACGAAGTGAATTTTTTCGTACAGTAAATCATCATTGTAAAACTGGGTGTTGGAGATATTTATATTATTCCCTTATTTGAAATATCAGGCATGTTTAAGCCTAGTTTCTTTGGTTTGCATTATCCCCTTCGTAGTTGAGTGCGTTCAGCGCTTAGCACGAGAAGGCTACTGCTCCAGGGACGTTCTTTGCTGGAAGATAAACTATGAATAAGTCGTGAGCATCTAGATAACATCTCATTTTCTCTGCACAAGGCCATACAGTGAATTATTTTATACATATCAATTTGATACTCCTAAGGTCAGACATTCGATAACTTACGCACTAGGAACTTTGGGCCGATGAGTCCTAATATAACTGGAGCCCCCCTTCAAAGTCGTTACTTCATGTCATTACTCATTTTTTACCATGACACATTTCATGTGTTCGAACGGGAACGTAAAATCAGTTGAATGTGGCTGATGTTTCAAGCATTACCACAATGTAATGTATATTTGAGGTTTCAAATCTTGTCTTGGTCTAATGTTCAGAACTGTTCAATCATCAAGGAGTTTTTTTCAATTACGACGTATCTAAGGCATCGCTGATGAACTTGGTTGAGATTTATTGCTCAATATATGCTCCACCGACAAACACACTCAAGTTCCAAGCTCAAGGAAGTGGCGAAACTTGCTTGCCTTATCTGAAGTACCACTGGAGTGTCAAAAGGCACAGTTAAGGTGACGAGCATGCCCTATTCATTGTTCTTCAATCTCCATTTCACTTTGAGTGCACTCGCAGAGGCAACATTTAAGATTTAACTTGGGTTGTAGAACAATGAAGGACTTCGTAAGGTGGCACGTAGACATGCACTTGTGCCACCTTTCACTTTGTAGTGAAAAAGTGAGGTAGTTGCCACATTAAAAAAACAATGAAGACGAGTACACGTAACACTAACAGAATATGAAAGCTGACCCTTCTCTATTCAACCTCCCTACTTAGCTCCTTACAGTACATCGACTTAACATAGACAGTAAGCATGACTGGTCTCACCAAAATCTAATAAAGAGTGCTTAACAGCGCAAACTACCGCAGGTGGAAGAGACGAGACAGAGCGCTGAACTGCGAACAATTTATTTCTTGCGGAGGTCTTCACTTTTATAGTTACCAGTTGCACCAGTCATGTGCGAAACACAATGATAATGCACAAGTACATTACATCGACAAGCAAAGAAACAACTTTTCTTTATTGGTGAGTGCGACAAAAAGGGTGCTAACACGAGCATCTTTCAATAAGCATATATCTTCTGCCTCTATGATCTCGCGTGTGGTGTCATTCCTTCGTGTTGCAACAATAGTACCCTCTGAAAATATTGGCTGGCAGCCACACGCGCTGCAATGAACGGACAGTCATTCTTGTTTATATGATCCACATTTACCTATGTTTCTTCAGCCTCTCATTCATACAACGACCTGTTTGACCAACGTAATATCTTCCACATGATAACATAAGCTGATACACCACATTACAGATACAATTCCTAAATATATTTGCATGATTTGTAGTGCAACCGAAGGTGGGTCTGGACGAAGGAAGACCAGCTGCGTGAGCTTCAGGCCAAAGGGCACGATAACGTAGTCCAACCAGCTACAGTTAGACAGGCTTTCACTGTGGTTCCATATATGCACAAGATAGCACACAATCTTAAGAAAGTGGAACAGCGAGTTATAGTGAAGGTGGTCTTAACGGCACCTCAAAAATTGAGTCGCCTGTGCAAGCTGTCCGTTACTCCGTCCAGACCCACCCTCGGTTGCACTACAAAACATGAAAATAAATTTAGAGATTGTGGTGTATCACCTGCTATTATCGTGCGGAAAATATTACGTCTGTCAAACAGGTCGTTGCATAAATGAGAGGATGAAGAAACATATGTACAATGTGGATCATTATAAACAAAGATGGCTGTCTGTTCACTGCAGCACGTGCGGCTGCTGGCCAATATTTTCAGAGTGTACTATTGCTGCAACCTGCAGGTAATTTGATTGATTTGTGGGGTTTAACGTCCCAAAACCACCATATGATTATGAGAGAAGCCGTAGTGGAGGACTCCGGAAATTTTGACCACCTGGGGTTCTTTAACGTGCACCCAAATCTGAGCACACGGGCCTACGACATTTCCGCCTCCATCGGGAATGCAGCCACCGCAGCCGGGATTTGAACCCACGACCTGCGGGTCAGCAGCCGAGTACCTTAGCCACTAGGCCACCGCGGCGGAGCAACCTGCAGGTATCGCACCACAAGTGGGACCGTAGAGGCAGGAAAGATATGCTCTTTGGAAGATGCTTGTGTTAACACCCCTTCTGTTGTGCTCACCGATAAAGAAAAGTTGTTTCTTAGCTTGTCGGTGTGATGTACATGTAATTATGCAGTATCATTGTGTTTTGCCCATGACTGGTGCAACTCGTAACTGTATAAAAGCGAAGACTTTAGCAAGAAATGAATTGTTGGCAGTTCAGCGCGCTGTCTCGTTTGTTCTATTTCCTCCTGTCGTTTGCGCCGTTAGCATGTTATACCAACGCGCCCAATCTTATTATCTCTTAAGTGCCAAAATTTGCTGGCAGGCCTTAAAATTATGTGACAGAACAGGCTGCTGCTTAGGCATAGACACCTCAGCCGTCCGAGGTTATCCACGCCTGAGCTCGCGATGAAGCCTGGCAGCTCAGCGTGTCCATAAGCACAGGATGCCTCAGAGCTGCCGCACGTCAGAGACGCGGGGCCACGGCCGATAGTACAATGCAGGTCACTCGGGGCTCATCTGTTCACCGGGCTCGGGTCCGGAACCCAACGGCCGGGCAACGTGGCCCGTCTTCCTCTCTCATTTTCTCATTGGATCACCAGCACGCTTCGCCCTTCCCTTTTTCTTGCCTCCTGTCGGATTTTTCTATTGGTATTTTGTCTTCTTTTGCTTTTCTTTCCCAGGGTTCGTGCCATTCTTGTCATTGTCTACTTCCAACTCTTGTAATGGTGCTCACTTTACACTCACATCCCCTTTGAGCTTTCACCTCAAGCGCACATTTTCATGTACTAGATTTGGGCTATACGCGTGCCCCAGAAGCGTGTCGTTTTTTCAGGGATAATTCTTATGGAGAACTCGACCTTCTGTGTTCGTTTCTCTTTTTTGCGGTTGCCGGAATGTTGTTAGGAGAACTTTAAAAGGCCATAAAAACTTTTCACGCTAACGCACTTGATTCTAGGTGGCACGGAACAAGCGTTTTAGACATTATAAGGGTAAAAGGGGGCATCGAGCCGAAAACCTTTAAAACTATCAGCAGCCGTGACACTATAGGAACCACATGGCGTTCTATCTCGTGAATGTGTCATGCCTTTCACCAGAAGTATTTCTTTCAAAAACATATCTCATTGATCGCCAAATTACGACTGCTTAAAAGTAGGTTTTGAATTATCTATAAATTGCTGAAATCAAAGGCAATTGTGCATTGGTGTTTCCTTCACTTGCTGCTGTTTTTATCGAAACTAGAGCCTAAAATATTGACTGCTTTTTTAATAAGAACATAGCATAGCAGATTGTTCAGAAAAAAGTGACCAATCATTACCACACTGGCTAATGTGAATTTTAAGTGCAACTGTTGACGGCTTTTATTTTATTTCGTGAAACATTGAGGCACAGGTACCACGCTAACTGGAAGACCTAGGAAGGCAGCACGGAGATGCGTTTCTGAAGAACCACCTCAGACAGGCCTCCATTGATGCAGCGATTTCTCCACAGGTAGTATCGGTTGACACCTACAGCTCACGTCGTCAGTGACAAAGTTCATCGGTGTCCACTCGACGGAGCGCACATCAGTGGTGCCGCGGGACCTGTCATCTCGCCAATGTCGTTGCTTCTTTCTCACGCTGCCCTCGCTATTGCCGTGTTTCATCGTCCGCTGCACTGCACATTTACCCACCTTTTTTGTCGTCTGCTCTTCCAGTTACGATAACTCTGACGTCACTTAACGAAGAATTTTGTGCTCTAAATTTTGCTGATTACGGACAAACTGGAGATCCAGGATTTCTAGAGTATGCTAAAGTGTTACTTTCTGAATTGAGGACAAAGCTTCATCCACTCACCGCTGCGCATAGATTTAGCGTTCCACGTCCGTTCACGATAACGCATCAAGTTCTTCTTTTAAATGCGAATGCATTTCTTGGTGGATTGATTGATTTGTGGGGTTTAACGTCCGAAAATCGAATGCATTTCTTAGTCAGGCTATGTCAGGCATCCAGTAGAGTCCGTCCACGACCCTCTGTCATAGCAACAGCTGCGGGTGCGCGCGTTCCTAGCAACCGTAGCTACCCACCATGTCTCTCGC
Source organism: Rhipicephalus microplus (assembly GCF_013339725.1). Classification (NCBI taxonomy): domain Eukaryota; kingdom Metazoa; phylum Arthropoda; class Arachnida; order Ixodida; family Ixodidae; genus Rhipicephalus; species Rhipicephalus microplus. The sequence continues at coordinate 109,830,704 of NC_051168.1, read as the reverse complement.
CATTTGCTCTCTCCCCTCTACGCGCCCCTCTTTCGAGTCCGCTCACACCACATTCTACCGTTCGCTGGCTGGGTGCCTCTCAAGAACATCATTAAAGTGTGCTTAAGACGGCACTGTGAAATGCCAACACCAAGCCACCATACCGAGTAATTTGATTCTCTAAATATTGTGCCTATTAGATCAATTAGGAAATATTTCGGTTTCTTTTGTTTGTTTGCTTTTCTGTAGAATATGCATTTTAGAATAAGCTTGATGAATATCTGCGCATACTCGGTTCTGAGCCATTGCAAGAAAAAATTGCGTGAACACATGTTTTGTGAAATTGTGCTTTGAAGGTGCTGAACATTTGTGTTTACACCAATTACGTCCCAAAAATTTGAACAGCAGTATTTGTAAATAAACAACATCAAGACATGCTTGTCACATCAACTGCTTCGCCCTTTCGGTGAAACAGATTCTTTTCTTTTTCAAAATTTAGTCAACAAGTTGCTATCCCCCACCAAATCCTGAATCGTGATCCCCCCCCCCCTTCCCCGCACCGCCACCGATTCGATGGTCCCCGCTCCGTGGACACGCCGCCACCAGCAATTTTTATACCGGCACTCAGGACTACTTACCGATAACCAGTACAAAAAGAAAATGAGGTTAGAGACGTCACCTTGAGATTCCTCCACTAAACACGTTGACGTCGTAGATTTCGAAGACGTCTACTTGGTGATACGTAGCTTCTGGCCGATGAAAATGAAATACGTTGCCATTTGTTGGTGCCATTAACGTAACATATGAAGTTTCAGAACATTTATTCGAGTCAATGTCGCGCAAATACGACAAGCACATCTTCACATTTTTGACGTCAGGCGCCAAGATTATACGCGAGTTTTCAGAATGAAGCGTCAACTTTATTTTTTCCGCTGGTAACGAAGTTATTATAATTAAACCAATAGCAATACAGTTTTCAGAGCGTGTTTTATCAATCTAAACCAAGTAATTCCTTCTCATTAGCGTGCCTTCATAGCTTGATGCTAAATGCCCGACCGATTGCCAGAAACCCTCTCCTAACAAATAATACACAGCTGCGCACCAACTGGGTTTAACACCACCTTGCCACGCATGCGCCCAGCCAAGCCACTGCCAAGCCACACCTATCGGCAGAGAGGGTCTGCGCAGCCGCTGCGTTGAGGTCCCAAAAACCGCGCATGGCCTCGCACCGTAGTTGGTGTGATGTAGCATAACCGTGCATGGCCCCCGTGGTGCAGGACCCACGCATTGCCGTGTCGTAGCTCGCATAGCGGCCATGTATATGACATAGTTCTTATAAGTGTAAGGCCACTTGGCCTTGTTCAAGCACTTTGCACCCATGGCTCAACCGAACAAAATCCCAGCATATGCACGGAGTGCATGATGTTGTGTGGGGCTAAGCATCCGTCAGTCTGTCCACGCTTCCGTCTGACCGTTCATTCTTGATTCCGAACGTTCATGTGTCCGTCCGCGCGTCGATCCACTCGTACATCAGTTTATGCATCCATCCATCCGTGCGTCTGTCTGTGCATTCGTCGTTCCACGCATGCATCTTTCTGTTTTTCCTTCGTGCGTGTGTCCATCAGTCCGTCCATCTAGTGAACACTGCAAGTACCGCCATCTCGCATCTTTTCATCATATATTCATCATATAGAAGTCGTCACATCCAGCGGACATTCTAAGGACTAAATGAGAGGTGGCATGGCTACACTACAGGAGCGGCCCGCGCACACTTTATCACAGCCTGTACTTCGTATCTAGTTCCCAGATTTTACCACCGCCAGTTCGGGGCACTGCGGCCCAACCCTCACTAGGGAGCTTTCATGTGCGCGCGTCTCCGTGTTTTAGGATGGTGACAACTTCACTCGTGGTCTTACGACTGGCCAAAACGGTCGCCATACTTGACGGGCCACCCTGTTGGTTCTCAGCGGTTGCTCATTAACATTTTAAGCAGCGTTAGTTTCTACGAGAAGAGGTGGTTTTTCTATATAGAAAGTTCTTGAATCTGAATGGTCGTTTTCAGAAGTTAGCCACCGTTTTGTAGAACTGGAAACACGTGTCCGTGATTTGAGCTTGTGTAAAATACTGGTAAAACAGTTAGTTTTTCCCACCTGGTATACCCACCGCAATGGCGGAATGAGGATATGCAAGGAGCCTGTATATGCAAGGGGGAGAACCTCAGTGTAGTTCTGAACGGACTTCACTGTCAGCGTGGCAATCCTGCAGCAAGTTCACTTTATCACTGCAGACACCTCAAAGGCCTTCTAGTGCAAGGCTTGAGACCGTGCTACATTATATGACGGCACCCATAACGACAGTGACGGCAGATCAAACAACCGGGTAGCTCGGAATGTTCTCGGTAAACCGCATAACTCTGCTAGCCTGTTTCTCATACCCTAAATATTGATTTTGTTCGTAATATAATTTCCTGCAGCAAGTTAAGTTACTGCGAACAAATATGTACAATGGACTGCTTAAAAGCCTTACAAACTGTAAGCATTGGCAGAAAAGTAGGGCACTCAAACTTATAACACCAATCCTGCCGCTCTTCCCACAAGCCTCTATATTGAGCAAGAAGAAATGCAAAGGAGTGCAGCAAAGGACAAATCACTTTTTTTTCAGGTCGAATTTTCTTTCATACAACATCCAAACAGCATATGGCCTAAATTTTTTCAAACCATTCTGCCTCCTTTGCTGGAAGCTTGTGTCCTCGCAGTGCGCCTACAATAAAGCAATAGGGCGAAAAGTTATACACAACGCCGACCTCATATACGGAGCCCATACACATTTTCCCCACAAACACTAAATAAAAAGTGTGTTCATTATAAAAATTCATTTTATTGGCTGGTTATGAAACAAAAAAATGACAATAATAACGACGCAGCACAAATCTCCTATAGGGAATATTTGAGTAATGAGCCAGCAACTGACTTGCTTATTGTACATTGACTGCACCGGTCAGGACCATAATACAGGCGGAACGACGGACGGACACGAACAGTGAATCTGACGCATTCCGTTTTATTAAAGTGAAATCGTTTTTACCATTGGTTAGCGAGTTTTGGTGTGGTTCTGTGTGTCTTTGAAGAGAATATCTATAAAAAGCCGTACAAAACTTAGTTGTGTTGCAACTGTGCAAGACTGCAAGAGTCTAGAAGGTGAAAGTGCAAGAAGCGAACATCTGCCATCAAAGGAACACGCGTACACGCGTCTGTTGGTGGTTTACGGGCCTGGCGTTTCTCACGATAAATGTGGCAACGGCTTTGAAAACCAATGAAACGCAGGTAGTGAATGCATGCAGGACCACACGTTCGACTATTCATGTCATTCGACTGGAGAACTGCGCTTCGGCTACGAGGGATAAAAGAGCATGCTCAAGTTAACCAGCTTTCGCTTGCATAACCCAGCGTAGCCGAATGTAACCTCGTCTATTTACTGTGCTAGTTGTCTTGTTTGCTTGCTCAAACTGCTTTCCGTCGCATGAGTAAGTCCGTTTTTTAACAAAATATGCGGTGATATACTTAAGCCACGTGCCATAAAAGGGGTGCTCACCTGACAAACATGGGAAGAAGTAGTCGGCTCAAAGCGATCTCGCTTCACTTTTGTAATCCAGTGTTTCCGTCAGTTAGAGCAAGCCGGGAAGCGGAACAGTCACCGAATGGTTTTGCATTGCGGTGCACGCAGCACCCTGGCATTTACACTCCAAAGATCTTGTAAGTGCGCTTAGCTCGAGGATGGTGCCGTAGCGAAAGCTAAGTCAACGGTGTTGCCAAACGCAGCTTGCACAGCCGCACGAACATGAAACTGCCAGTGCTGCGGAGCAGAGACGCCTGTCTGCGAGAATCAACATGGCGCTTGTGGCCATGGAAACCGGGACTGGCGACACTGTGTTTTAGTGGGCGGCGGCAAGAGGTGGGTCAAAGGCTGACACCACCATAAAACACGGAGATGCGCACACATGAAGGCTCCCTAACTCTCACTAAACCTAGCTAAAACATGCAGAGAAAGAGATTGAGAGAGAAAACATTTTATTAGGTATATATTAGCAAAGCGTGTGGGAAGTAACTCTAGTCCAGGTGCCCTACCATGATCTCGGTGACCAACCGGGCCCGTTGAACTAGCGCTTTGCTGACCTCTGGAGGCCTGTCGCAGAGGGCATCGTCCCACAGCTCTTTGGTGCGTAAAGGGTGCAGAATAGCGGGAAGGGGAGGAATTAATTTTGTGGCGCACTCCACCGTGACATGAAATGCTGTTGGGGAGCTCCTACAGCCCGGACAAGAGTCTGCATAGCTGTCAGAGTAAAACTTATGCAAGAAGAGGAGGCTGGGAACGTAGTGCGTTTAGAGTTGGTGGAGTGCCACATCTTCCTCTAGCGAGAACGATGGCGAGGACGGGTGCATGGTGGGTCAAGCTAAGGTATAATATGCCAATCTCTCTCGGCACGTAACTGGAGGGCTCACTTGATCTGGACTTTCGGCCTCGCCATGCCGAGCGGCTAAATGGGTAAGTTCTTGAGAAACCGCGTGAGCGCGATCATTACCCGGCGCGGAGGCGTGACCAGGAGTCCAGAGCAAGTGGATGCGTTGGGCGCTGATGTGTCGATGTTCGATGCCTTGAATGGGATGTGGAGGGCTACCTTGGAAAAACCGCATCCCATAATAAAGGCTCAGCATGCAAGTTGTGAATCGGTTAGTATGTAAACCTCCCCAGGAATGTCAAGAATGTGCCGGACAGCAAGCGCTACACCAAGAACTTCACCGTCCACAGGAGTATAACTGCAAAGGGGCAGCGGTAAGTAATGTTGCGTTGTCATCCAACACTACCACGGTATATCCGTTGCGGAATTGCGGAATCCTGCAGAATCGGTATATAATGTGTTGGCTTCAGCGATGTCACTAAGCATACGCATGAGGTACCAACACGGGCGCACCAGCATCCCGCGTCATGTTCCGGACTCATGTTCCAGGGGAGCGTATGCACCTTTAAGGTATGATGTACCTACGATAGGGCACCAACAGCGGTGTCTTCGACGTGATTGTGCAAGACTGGACATTCCACTCACAAGAGCACGTGTCGCCCAATGAGTGTGAGCAAAAGGCCTCGCCTTTGGCTAGTCTACTGAGGTTTCAACAGTTTCTAGAGTGTGCTATGGGCCCTCGGGCTAGTGGACGTGTCGTGGCATTGTAGTGTGGGAAGCCATGGGCGAACTTGGTCGCCTTTCGCAGCATTACGTCAACCCGCGCCTGTTCCGGCTGGGTAAGTGCGTAAAATGGGAGATGGTATGTGATACGCCTGATTACGCAGGCGCGCACCAGCCGCAGCAGATCACGTTCTCGTAGTCTTGAGCGCCTGTTTGATACCCGTCGTATTATGGCGAGAATCTGTTCGCATTGTCGGGACAAAAGAGAAACAGTGTCGTCCGCTCTTCCGTTCGCTCGCACATGCAAGCCAAGTATGCGAGCATGCTCCGTCTGAAGCACCGAAACGCCATCCACGTGCGCAATGATCTGGGGTGGCGGCGTCATGCTACGCACTCTAACCCCTGAGGAGTGCTGTGACCTGTAAGGCGAATCGTGTCCGAACAGTGTGGCTCTATCCCGATGCTAGCTGTCCTGCCACGCAGAAAGAAACGAATGTAATTATACATGCGGCTACCACAATGGGATTCCGCTAGATCCTGTAGGATCACATTGTGTGCCACGTTAACAAACGTTCCTTTTAAATGAAGGGCGAGGATGGCCCTTGTCTGTGGCCGAGACGGAGGGCCCAGAAGCTCGTCCTTGAGTTGTAGGAGCACGTTCTGCGTAAAGAGATGTGCCCGAAATCCAAACTGTCAATGCGAAAAGAATGACCGTCACACGAATAAATGTTGGAGACGCTCTATAAAAACGTGTTCGCTTAACTTCCTAATGCATGAGGTAAGGGATATTGGCCGCACATTTTCTATGGCTATGGTTTGCCTGGTTTAGGTATTAAAGAAATGTCGGCGTGACGCCATGCCTGTTATAGTGTACCCTTATGCCAATAGTTTACCTGTGGGTTTTAACGTCCCAAAGCCGTCATATGATTATGGGAGATGCCGTAGTGGAGGACTCCGGAAATTTGGATCACCTGGTTCTTTAGTTTTATACCAATAGTCATTGAAGAGGTTCGTTAGATGACTCAGATTTGTCACTGAGGTTACGAAGGGCAGAATATTGAACGTTATTAGCACTTGGTGCGTATTTCGAAGGAAATCTTGAAGAACTACGTGAAATTCACCAACCAATATGTCCGCGTCAAGTTCCTTCTTATATTCTACCTCGTGTGGGTAGTCGCGATACTTTGGTATGACACCGGTAGCAATAAAACGTCTTTCAAGTTTTAAGGAAGCCGCATGGATTGTTGTTGTACATATGTGTTAAGCGATGTAGTAGGTGAAAAGTTTGCATTTTGGTAGCAGATGAATTTATAAGGGCGCGAAGTATCGACTATGTTTTATCAGTGCCCAGAGTGCCTGAAAGGCGCTCGCAGAAACGCCGCCAGTTGTTGCGGACGAGGTGCTGTGCCTATTTTTGTGCCTCGTGTGAGTGTTGGTCGAATGCGATTGAAGCGTTGGCAGTTCCAATGCTTCGTGAGCCTTCTACGCACCTCCCACAGATGCAGAAGGTATGGGTCTACGTCCGGGTTGGCGGTTGTGGTAAGGACTGCGCGCGTACACGCATAATAGGTAATCAGAAAAAGACTTTGGCCATTTTTGATACTCTGACTCTTTAAGAAGGTTCTGTTCACGCTCTCTGAACCACACCCAGTCCGTGATACGCACCTTTTGCTCAGGACAGCCTGCACTGTGTAGTGTTAGTTTGGTGGTCACAATATAGTGATCACTGCCGAGATGTTTGTCGAGAGGGCCATGTGTTACTACTGGTGCTGTGTTTTTGGAAAAGGTGATGTCGGGGCATGTGCCTCCTGAGACACTGTTGCCTATGCGTGTAGTGTAATTGGGATTAGTATGAAATGTATTTCGCTAGTTGCATATATCTTCTCAGAGGCTAGTTTCCTTTGGTAAAGATTTGCGGCAACCCCGTCTGTTTGCGCAGCGTTGAAATCACACAAAAATAGGGTGTGCCCAAGACGCCCAATTTCAAATAGGAGTTGATGAAATGAACGTGTACATGAGCGGGGAGAACTATGAACATTGAGTATATAGAAACTGCCACTTTTCTTGCCCTGGGTGATGATTTTAAAGATTTTATGAGGAATATTTATTCTTGTATTGTGACTGTTGCATGTGATGTCTTTGAAAACTAAGGCTCCAAAGAGTGGAGTTGTAATCAGATAAAGTAGGGGAGCAGTGTGGCTCCTGTAGTAGCATTACATCTAGAGGGTTAGTGGTCATAACAACGTACTGTTGCAGGGAGCCCCTCTTTTGTCACTATCCCCGGCAGTTTCATTAGCATACCATAATTTGCTGCTGGTTAAGGGACGCCATCTTCATAGGGAGACAACGTGGTACGGTGTGAGCATGGATACATTGGCCTTGCACCTGTAAGTGGTGGCTGGGGCCGCATGGCTTGAGGATTTCGTAGGGAATCGACGGACAGAAACCTTGAGACTAACTCAAACAAGAGGGAGGGCGTGTGCTCTTCTGATGCCTGTATAAAGGTAATTATCTGCTATCGAAACGCTAGAGACTCCTGCCTCACACTGTCTATAGCTGCTTGAATTCTAACTCTATTGCACTTTATTGCTGTCTCTAGTTGCGCGTTCATCTGTGCGTAACGTGGTTTCATGTCACGGCGTAGCTGTGCGATTTCGGGGCAAGAATCGGAATTATTATTCAGGGGTGGAGGGGGGCAGGACGTGCTATGGGGTGAAGGTTTAGGGGTATTGAGCTGTCCGGGACTCAACCCCGAGCTCACCTCTCGAGATGCCACCTTGGCTTTGCTGGTCCCCAAAGCCTGTGGTTGCTGATGCTCCGTGGTAGCGGTTGTAGTTGCCAACTTGCTTAAGAGTGCTTTCTTGTAGGGTAATATGGATGCCTGTGATGCCGGTATAGCAGGGCGCTTGGCCTGGATGCTTGGTGAAATTGACTAGGAGTGGAATCAGCACTTTGATTTTGTCCATGCCTTGGAGCAGGATGAGGACCATGCCTTCGAACGGGACTACCCACTATTCGTCAGTGGTGTTGCAGGCGCAACAGTTGTCGACGATAGTGAAGCAGCCCCATCCGAATGCTTTGTGAATTGTCGCTGTTTCTTGGAGATGGCTTTTTGAACCCAGGATCTGTCGAACGGCTGTCACTGGCATTGCGGGTACTGTTGTCAGTTGTGACATGATCCCCTCCACAAGATTTGCACCGAAAAGATCATGAGTGCGATGGCTTTGGATTTGTGATGCCACACTGCTCACGTCCAGAGTGGGACAATGGTCATCCCGGTGTCCCAAATCGAGGCACGTTTTGCAGACCTGGTGTCGGGGGTGGGAGGGAGGGGTGTAGAATAGTTCTGCTCCAAGGAAGCAGACAAAGCGAGGCCCGCGAAGGTCTTCGAAAGTGACAAATGCAATATTCATCTGACCCAACATTCGAGCTTGCAGTATCTGGATTCCAGTCGTTTGCTCTTTCTATACAGCCTAAGGAGGTGGTACCTGGTTGCAGTCCCGGAACAATACGCTTGCACGAATCGTCGAGGGCTGCCAGAAGTGCAGATACAGAGTAGCTGGCCGAGTGACAGCTTTTGGACCTCCAGGAGGGCGTCTGTGACGTGTGGTGAAGGGGTGCTTACGACGGCAGAGTTTCGCACTGGACGGGTCCGTATGGTGAGGTTTCTGCAGTCACTCGGACTCACTCCGGCAGCAGCTCAGAGCGCGGTGGCCAAGGTTGGTCTGGAACATAGATCCGATTTGTGGCGTCGAGAGGATGCAGGACCACCTTTTCATCTCTAAATTGAAGAGCTGGTAGGTGCTTTGCCGCACTCAGTCTCGGCTTGGCCTGAGAGTTCTCCGAGTCAGTTGGGAGGGATGACACTGCTTCGAGAGCTGTGGCATTGCGGGCGCCTCGCTTGTTGCAGACTACTTTCAAGCAGGCACCATTGTACGCGTCTTCCTCCACCGTGTTTGAGACGTCAGTCAAAGTGGTGAAACCTTCGTCCATGCCTTACCCAAATTGATCACCATTGCTATGTGCAGCGATAGGAAGTGTAGCGTTGGGGTCCGGCGATGCGCCGATAGCACCTGCCTTGTCGGTGTCAGTGAGCGTCTCCTCGGCGTCGCTGAGCAACGTGGGCGTCGTTCGCTCGCAGTCGTTAGCCAGAACAGTGCATATTAGCGATGGGGATAGTAGAGAAAGAGAGAGAGAAGAAACTTTAATGAATTGTCCCTGGATGGGGTGAAAGGCGGCGGGGGGCCGGGAGACGGGCCCTTCTGTATCCCCCTTTCTCAGGCGGTGGCCAGGCTTTGAATCCTGGCGGCGTCTTTGGCCAGCCGGACAGCCCAGAGCTGGTCCTTCGGGCACGTCCTGAGCAGCAAAGCCTCCCACTGCTCGGCCGAGGTAATTGTGAATGTAGGGTTTGTGCTGTGTTTTAGTGAGTAGCTGTGGGCCAGGCGCATATTATATGGTCGAGCTCGGCGTTAGGTGCACCACACGCTTTCCATTGTGGCGTGTGAACAGCGGGGTTAATACGGCTGTACAGTGACGAACAGGGGAAAGTGCGTGTCTGTAATTGACACCCCTTAGTGGACTGCTGCCTACTAAGGCAATTGTCTGGTGGTGGGTATTTAAGTCTGGCCTTGCGGTAATACATTGGGATTTCTTCAAAGGTAATCATTCTCTCCCTCGCATTGTCGCGAAGCGAGGAGACCATCATCTCTCACTCAGCCGCGTCAGGTCACGAGGGATGGTGCTCTGTTGGATGACGCACCCGGTGGACGAGAGCTCGGGCGGCGTCATGAGCGTGTTCGTTCCCCGCGAGCCCCGAGTAGCCCGGAGTCCAGATGTTCTCAACATGGTGGCGACGTAACAGATGTGTACTTGTGAGAACAAGGAGCGCCGGTTGGGAGATCAAACCTTTCGTAAAGTTGCGGATGGCAGTCTTGGAGCCGCTGATGATGCAGGATGCTTGGGTTGAAGCGAAGGCGAGAGCGATGGCTGCTTCTTCGCCTACTTCGGGTTTGTTTGCGCGAATGGTGCCATTTGCGTTAATTATGTACTGCTGCCCGGTGGCGACAGCGAGTGCACGGCCCGATGCGTAGGATCTTCCGCTCCGTCTACATACGTCACGTGCGTGGATTTCACGTAGCCCTTAATTAGTCGCTCGGCGCGGTCTACTCCAATTTCCGGGTTATATTCAGGGTGCATATTGCGTGGAATTAGAGCAATCACGAAGGTGCCGCGAATGTCAGAAGAACTTGGGAGTTTCTGGCCAAACTGGGAGACGTAAGGTATGCCGAGTGCGCACATGAGATGACGTCCTGTAGGAGTTAGGCCCAATCGTTCGTAGTGCGATATACGTTGGGCTTTAATCAATTCGTCTATAGTATTGTGAAGTCCTAGGTCATTGATTTTCGCATTATGCGTAGACATAGGGAGATGCAGCGTACACTTGTAGCAGTGCCTGATCATTATGTTTCGTTTTTTTTTGTCGGTGAGCGTAAGTTTCATAAATGGAGCAACGTAAAGGATTCTGCTTATGGAGAAGGCGGTAACCAGTCGTATGAGATTGGCCTCTTTCGTGCCGTGCTGTTTATTGGCAATGCGGGAAATAAGCCTAGTAGTCTGATAGACATGATGGTGTAGTATATGTATTGTTTCCGAATTGCCGCTGTTCTGCTGAATGCGGAAGCCCAATACGCGAATGGTAGGGACTGCTTGTATAGGGTGATGTTGCACATGCAGATTCATTGTGGGAAGGTCTCTGTTCTAGAGAGATCTAGGTCGATAGACGAGTAACTCTGACTTTTGGGGCGAGCAGGACAATCTTCGTTATTCAGCGTAAGTTGTGATTCTATCAATAGCCAATTGAAGTGCATCTTGTATCTCACCATCGCTACCTGTGTCAATCCACAAGGTGATGTCATCCACGTGTATGCTATGGTGAAGTTTGGAGATATCTTCTAGAAGTGGCAAAAGGTGAAGCACGGCCAGGTTGAAAAATGGAGAAAGGTCCGACCCCAGTGGTGTCTCTTTTCCACCGAGAGCGATGGAAGGTGCAGAAAAATCGTTGACAGCGAGAGTGGCTGCCCTGTCCGTTAAAATGTTGCGGATGTAGTGGTAGGTACAGGCGCCTACGTAGAGCGTGGCGAGAGCGTCAAGGATGGATGAATGTAGCACATTGTCGAATGCCTTGGTGAGGTCTAGCCCCATAATGGCGCGTAGCCTATACCGAGAGCCATCTTCACCGCCGATAATGTGACTCTCCAGTTGCACCATTACGTCTTGTGTCGAGAGCTTAGGACGGAATCCGAACATTGCATGCGGCTAGGGGGCATGCTCTTCCACTTCCCTGTGTAGTCGAGTGTGAATAACGTGCTCGAGTACCTTGCCGACACAAGATGTGAGAGCTATCGGCCGAAGGTTCTCGATAGTGAGTGGTTTCCTTGGTTTAGGCATCAAAATGACTGTGGCAGTTTTCCATATTGTTGGTATTTCTCCCGACCGCCGAACCTTTGCAGATAAGATGTGAGCATTTCAAATGATTCTTCGTCCAGGTCGTACGATTTTATTTGTAATTTTATCCAGGCCAGGCGCTGATTGGGGTCTCTCTTGTGAAACGGCGCACATTGCTTCCGCTTTTGTAATATGAAGTTGAGGGCTGGATTATCCACGCCAGTGTAGCATGGAAGATCGGCCGAAAATGCACTGACAATGTATCGACTAGATAAGTCCTGGATAAGGTTTTCATTGGTACCTGGATAATTGTGCAGAGCGGTGATTAAGGAGTGGCGCTGAGCAGTTTTTGTCGATTTTGGTTCTATCGTATGACGAAGAACGTTCCACGTTTTGGGCACGTTAGGTAAGCGTTCCATAACGTTACAAAGCTGATGCCAGTTCTGGTGGGAGAGTTTAGGAGAGTAATCTTCAATTTAACGCGTTAATATAGGAATGCGTTTGCGTGATGAGCGGTTCAATTTGTTGGAGTTATAGCGCTTGCGCAGACCAGCGAGGGTCTGTCACATGTGCAGCAGCTTGGTGTCTACCATGTCACCTACGGCGTATTCTGGGGGAGTCTTGGTAGCACGCTTAACGTCTAGTAGTATGGAAGCTGTCCATTGGTCAATCGAGGAGGCAGATTCTGGGGAGGCCGATGCCCGCTATTCGCGGAAGCCATCTCAGTCAACCAAGGCCTGCTGTTTGGATTTCCTGCGCTGCGGGCGAACCTTGAGAATCGTTTGTATTGTATAGTGCTCGCTGCCTAGATGCTCATGAAGGTTGGACCACTCTGCATGCGTAATGTTCGCAGTGAAAGTGAGGTCAGGAGTGGTGCCTCTGGCAACACTGTTGCCCAACCACGTAGGGTACGCCGGTTCTGTGATAGGGTGTAGCCGAAATTGTGGGTGTCTTGCCACAGCATTCGTCCTTTTATGGTGTCGTGGATGTAGCCCCAAGCGGGTGAGGGAGCGTTAAAATCCCCTACCACGAGGAGGGGGGAAATTCTCGCCAACTTCTTGACATGAGAGAAGCTTGTGGAAGCGATGTGGTTGTCGTGGGCTGCTGTAAATATTGACCAAGAACATACTGGTGGGTGTCCGGCAAGATGAAGAGAGGAATTCCAATATAATGTGTGGCACTATAAGTGAGCGAGGGCTGTTTAATAACACGGATACTTTGTTTCACGAGGGTGGTAAGGACTTCGCGACTGTCAGGGGCTTGAGCAGCCGTAATGAAGGTGTATCCGACCAGCTTAGCCAGTCCGCCCAATTCCCTTAAAGCAAAATTATCTGGTGTGTTTGTTTCTTTGAGTGTCGATAGAAATTGGTGTAGCACGCTCCTCTTGCGGCAATAGCCACGGTAGGTCTACTGCCAGATGCTGTACTGAGTGTGCGGATTAGTCATGGCCATCTTGATTAATGCTACCATAGGGCTTCTGATGCGAGTGGGAGCGACAGTGATGTGTGCACTGCTCAAGCTTCATGACTGCTATCGTAGCTGGCAAGAAGACTCAATATTGTGGCTTCAAAGTTGTTCTGGATAATTGTCGCTCGGGCTTTTAGCTTTCCGTTGAGCATTAGGTTGAAATTGTGCTCTAACTTTGCTGTGAGGATTGAATCGAGGGATCTTTCTAATGTTTGCGTGATGGTTTGTTCAAGCATTAGCGGTAACTGCCGTTCAAGTACGGCTTGAATCGTTTCATGGAGTTGCTGCTGCGGTGCAGATTCTACAGGCAAAATGGGTGCTGAGGTGGTAGGTGGTTGCGACGATGGTGTGACTGGTTCTTCTGTGTGTGCAGCCTTTGGTTTAGGGAGATTGGGGTGGGGGCAGAATTGGCGTGGAGGTCAGCAGAGCGAAGCAAAGAAGAGGATGGAGGCTGCTGGGCAACTTGTTTCCGAAGAGCAGCGTTTTCAAAGCGAAGTTCTTGTACTAACGTACGGAGTGAACGCAGCTCCAGTGTAATAGTACTCTACATGGGTTCCTTATTAGGTGTGGTCGTGTGTGTAGTTGTAGGCGCTGTATTATGTATAGGAACAGGTTGGGAGGCAATGCTGGCCCAGCTTACCATAGGGGTGGTAAGGGTGAGACCGGGCTGCCGCTGCTGAAGGGGGGGGGGGGCGTCTGAAGCCTCAGGCGCCACAGATCCCAATAGGAGCTCCTGTGGTTGATTCTTGCGTTGCTGCTTTGATCGGCTGCGTGCGCCACGCCGCTTCAAGGTTGGACTGTGACTGCGGGAGTGGGTGTCGCTTGGCTTCACCTCCTGGCGTTCCGGATGAGTATATTGCGTGGAAATCCTGGTTGAGAGGTCCTGTTCCTGTTGGAGCTTAGCTTTTTCTTGGCAACAATAAATGAGAAGGTGAGGTGCCTGGTAGCGTTGAGCACAGGTTTTGTCACCTGTCTGGTGGGCTTGGCCGCAAGAAGACCCTTCAGGGTGCACAGATGAACAGTAGCAGGGTTGGCTGTGCCACACAGCGTGCAGATTACGGCATATGGTTTGGGGCAGACATCCGAACAGCGACCGACTGCCCCGCATTTGTTGCAGACTTCGGTGCGCTTCTATGTAGGTAACATTTGTATTCGGCTCCTCGATAGTAGACATAGAAAGGGAATTTGTCACCATCGAATACAATGAGTACTGTATTTGTCTTTCCGATTCGGCGAGCACGTAGTATCGTGGGGTTGCGGTCATTAACAAGACTTGCTGAGTTGTCTTCAGGAGAGTCGTAGCGGGGAATATTGTGGATAACTTCCTTTGCTCTATTTTTAGGAGAAGTAACGTAGGCTAGAACATCATCGGTTTCTTTTTCCGCCTGTAGTTTGTAGATCCGACAGTAACTTTCTGCGTTGGATAGATTAGGTGTGCTCACTACAATGAGATTAGCTTCACCTCATGTGCGGTAAATGTCCTCTTTAGGTTGCCCTGCATGCAGATCCACTTCGCGCCGAATAGCATCGCGCAGTTATGCTTCCCCCACTTTGGAGAGGTTGAGGCCGTCCCTCGGGCGAATCACAACTTTGACGTGATAATCTGGCAGATGCCTGGGTTAGCGAGGGAGACGCTAGGCAGATCTGTTCGACATTGGGGTATTGGAAGCGCTTTCCTGGCCAGTTCGCGATGCCAGAGAGTTCAATGCATGCTTGCGTTGCTTGTTTTGGAGGCTAGAGATCCTTCCGGCTTTGAGCGTAGCGTCTTCAGGGTTATTCTTAGCCTTCCACTGCGACCACATCCATGGTTAACACGGCTGCGATTTCTGAAGGTAGGCCTCAACGTGGGCGAGCCAGATGAAGTTGGGTGTCAGCGGCGTCGAGGCGAGCCGCCACACAAGCTTCGGGCGGCGCGAGCAATTCGAGTTCAACGTTAGAGTTAGCGTCTCCATCACCTGGGTCGGAAAAAGCTCGCTCAGCAAAAATCTTCCGTGTACTGTGGTCGGGGGCTGGTTGTATTGGGTGCAGGAGTGGTTCTAGTCGTCGACAAGAGTGATTGAAGGTATCCAGAAGTAGGGGCTCAACGCTGCCTCATCCACATGCAGGAGTGAGTGGGTGTGCTGCTGCTCTGCATCATGTCCAAGAGGTCTCGGTGATGATCCTATACGCTGCTTGCGTTGAAGGTCATGGTGGCTGTAGCCAAGAGCACGAAATGGAACACTGCCCACTGCAAGTGAGTGGCATGCTCCGTTAGGCTTAACGGGGAGTTCCCCACTTCGGGATTCTGAAGACTTGTGAATCAGCTAGACCGAGACTCCCAGTGTCTGCCGAGGCATGTGGGAGCTCGGGTAGCTCGTTGTGTCTAACTGTGCAGACAAATCGAATGCCACACTTGACTATCCTCCGAAAAAGAAGATTTAAATGGTAGCCCGTGTGAAACACGTCCACACACTGTGGCCTCCTGGCGGTAGATGTAGCTAAAGTCAAAAAGGTCACGCCCAGCGAGTTTAACGTCGCAGCCCTTTCTGGTCGGACAGTGCTCAAAATGCGTGCGTCTTTCTTATACTAGTTTTTTAGGGCCAAAGCTCCTTTAAGCAGCGCCTGTTCGTCCCTCGCCGTAGTACGTAACATGTCTTACGCTTTGACCTACAAGGTGGTGCCGGTGGTAGATTTTTCCTGTGCGTTGTTGAACAATAAAAAATTCGCAGCATGCGCCTTAACTAAAAGCCGAATTCTCCTGTCTCTCATTCCCCATTAGCAGCCATTCGCATGTACATTGAGCATTATCTGACAAGAAAGGATTGCTACGTTACACTCGCTGGGCGTAACCTCCTTGGTTTTAAAAAGGTTTAGTGAGCGTTGGGCCGCAGTGCCATGAATACAGTGAACCAGTATACACCATGAACTCGAGGTGGTTAATGGTGGAAAGTAGACACGAAGTGGAAGCCGTTAGAAATTGTGCATGTGCCTCCTCTCAATCAGTCATTGGAATGTCCGCTGTATAGCGGTGCTTTTATGTGCGGAATATATGATGAAAAGATGCCAGGTGGTGGTACTTGGAGTGTTGACTAGCTGTACGAATGGACACACAGACAGATAAATGGACGATCGCACAGATGGCTGCACGGACGGATGGACGCATGGAAGGACGCAGGGGCGGATGCATGAATGAACGCAAGGACGGACGCACGGATGGACGTGTGGACGCATGAACAGACGCATGCACGGACGGGTAGATGAATGCACGGATGGTCACACAGACGGACGCATGGATGGATGGAAGCAAGAACAAGTGGGTGGACGGATGCTTTGCCCCACTCTCCACCATTCACCCATGGATAAGCTGCCATTTTTCAGTAAACATCAAATTCAAGGCATTTTTAGATCAAATTATTGATACTCGTATCTGCAGGTTATTTTATCAGAAACAACTATCTTCTTAGTTATTGGCGTGCGCGAGTTTTGTTCTCAATTTTAATTAGTGCGTGCATGCCGCTTCTCTAGTGTGGCCGTGGACGTGGCTACCTGCTACTGCGACGCACTGCTACTACTACTCCTACTACTACTTACATCGCAGACGCAAGACCCATGGCTTAAGGATCTTCATCCCTAAAAAAGAAGCCACTTGCCAGAACGGTGAATATCAAAGGCGCATCCGTCCATGACGATCACAACCTGGGTACGTGGTCCATGAAGCGGCTGCGATGCGGCACAGACGAGGGGACACGGACCATGCTCGCAGAGAGCGTGAGGCGAACGTGGAAAAAATGCGGACTATGCGAAGTTCGCTCGATGTTGTGCAATGCGAATATGGGTTACGAAAGCATCAGCCAAGCGAAAAGTAGCAGCAGCCAACAACGCCACGTTTGAGCTCTTGAAATCGACTAGCTTCGCCATTTTAGGGCCGAAGCTTCTTAAAGCGGCACGCGTTCGTCCCTCGTAGTAGTCCTAGTCGTAGTGTGTAACCAGTGTTACGTTTTGACCTGCAAGGTGGTGCCGGCGGGAGATTTCTCCTGTACGTTGTTGTTCAATAAAAAATTCGCAGCGTGCGCGGTAACTAAAAGCCGAATTCTCCTGTCCCTCATTCCTCTTTAACAGCCATTGGGATGTACATTGAGCCCTAACTGACAAGAAAGGGTTGCTATGTTATACTCGCTGGGCGTTACTTCTTCGGTTTCAGAAATGTTTAGCGAGCGTTCAGCCGTAGTGCCATGAACACAGTGAACTAGTATGTACCATGAACTCGAGGTGGTTAAAGGTGGGAAGTAGACATGAAGTGCAAGCCGTAAGAAAGAGTGCGTGTGCTACCTTCCGTTTAGTCCTTGGAATGTCCGCTGAATGGCGCTGCTTCTATACGGGGAATATCACGGCTTGGTGGCGTTAGCCACCACCCAATCTACAGAGTGCCGCTTTATCAATCCATTTATCAAATATAAGATGAAAAGATGCGAGATGGTGGTACTTGGAGTGTTCAATAGATGTACGAATGGACACACAGACCAATGCATAGACGGGCACACAGATGGCTGTACGGACGAATGGACGCATGAACGGACGCAGGGGCGGATGCATGGACGAACGCAAGGACGGGCGCATAGATTGACGTGCGGACGCACGAACAGGTGCACGCACGGGTGGGCGAATGGATGCACGGCGGTCACAGAGACGGATACATGGACGGGCGGATGCAAGAAAGAATGGACGGACGAAGGCTTCGCCCGAC